>CABFOW010000650.1:203997-228064 GCA_902141385.1 Timema californicum
ATATATATATATATATATATATGTTGTGAAGTCTCACAAATATAGCATAGTATTAAAATGTTAAGACCGAATACAGAAAAAAAAGGTTAAAAAAAACTCTTCAACATTTTGTGTCCATCATCATCAGTGGTTAAGCTACAGCATAAATGTTTGTAAAGAAGGTGCTCATCAATCATGTGAGAATTTGGAGGTCCTTAAAATTTTGTTTAATTAGACCTTTATAAGAAATGTGTTATGTTAGGATGAGTACTTTTATTTAATCTATTCTGTTTTATTATTTTGAGAGCTGCAAAAATTTTCCCTAACCTTTTGTAACACTTCACTTGAGCATCTATTTTTATTGAATAACTTTTAGCTTGAATCTTCATAAGAAGTGTTTAGACAGAACTTATCTCACCCGGTTAACTAAAGAATTAGGATGAGGATGCTGTATCCATATATTGTTTCAGAGTAATTTCTTAATTTTAATGTATCATTTTAATAATAGTAAAATGCTCTTGATCCAGAATATTCTAAGATTAAGTGAGTAGCTTATAGTATAAATAATTGTGGATGTTCATTGTAGGTATACCTGGCTGATTCAGAAGCCCCTATCCTCAAGTATTTGACGATGACGAGACTGCAATCACTGCTGCTTACGATGTCAAAGGAGTCGGGGAAGCTTTCAACGCGACAAAGGTGAATCTATATTGAGAAATTCAAACACCCATTCAGAGGAACAATTTAGTATACATTTTATATCAATTTAATTAAATTAAATTTATCCTCAAGATGAAAAATAGTTAAATATCAATTTTTAAATTCATAAGTACTTAAATATTTTATAACAATCAACAACAATGTAACACAAAGTAGTCATAAGAAACAAATTGTCTAAAACTATATAAGTAAGTACCTAATTTATTGGAATTATCAAATACAGTATTGAATATTTTGGAAACACTATATTATATATTTTTGAACTATTAACTAATCATATTAATAAGTAAAGCAATTTAAAATATTCTAATTAAATTAGTTAGTTTGATATGAGAGCACCAACACATTAGCTTAGTTGGTAGCATGTCAACCTACTTAGTTAAGTGTCCCGGGTTTGATTCCTAGCATGGCCGAAAACTTTATCATTGATGAAAATATAGGTTTACCCTTTCATTTATATAAAGTTTACAGCATGGGAATGGATATTGTGCCTGTCCTAGTCTTAAGATAGATCATAAGACATAAAGCTAAAGTCCGTTCACCATAGGAATTGTTTTCTGAAAGGCCTTTTTCCATACCAGAAATCTATTATATAGTAGAATATTGGTATGAAAAAAGACCTTCCAGAGAGAAATTCCTGCCGTGACTGGAATATACAACAGTTCTAGCCAGCCAGTAGTGAGAAATATATGTCTTGAATAAAAAAGTGACCCAGGCCACAGGCTGGAAACAGTAATGGATGATATTAGAACACATAGTGCTGATTGAGAAATAATTTTGTTAGAAATCACCTCTTAGGTTAAAAAAAGGAATGTATAGTGTCCTTTCTTGGCACATTAATTTCTAGACAATAAATCTTATAATCCATTCCTTGCTGAACCATGTGCCGAACCGTGTGATCAAGTAATTTTGTCATACAGTAACAATGAATAAGTGAATAAAAAGGACTATCAAATATCATTATTTTAACCTGTGAGATGTATATAATGCAACATTAAGTGAATGTGTCCCATCAGGTGTGCAACATATTATATCGGGGTAGCACATATATGCCTTATTACGTCCTTCTAAGTTGGATGGTTATAACTATATTTATAGTAACTAAAACATTTATCACCGTCTCTTACTACCTGTTCAGGTTAGATGTATATGATTACTCTAATGAGGTAGGATGAGAAAAAAAACAATTTAGAGGTAATTTACCCACATTTGCGTGAAAAGAGAATGATAAACCATTTAGGAAAAAAAACAGTAGTAGACCTTATCAATATTCGAGCCCTGATCTCTCCATCTTCAGCAGGGCAGTCTAAAAACGAGAGTGACGTCTAAGAGCGTTCGGCTACTGAAGTGAGTGACACGTGTATCAAGTGATGATAGAGTCGGTAGCTATTTGGATGAATATAATAAACAAGAGTCCACCTCGTAGTACATATCATGCAGATATGTGTTGACTGTACCTCTCCAAACTGCCCTGGGCCCAGCTTGTCGAGGATGGTGAGATTGTCAGTGGAGAAGGCGGCTAATTCGGGCACCTCTCCCTGTTCCTCTTCCTCGCTGCTGGTGGTGGTTAGTGTGTCGTTACAGCCCGCGCCCACGAGGCCATACAACCCCCCTCCTCTGGCGTTGTTGCTGGTCAGCTGTGGGACCAGGGCCGGGGGCGGTGATAGGGGAGGTGGGGGTGGCAGCTGGGGACCAGTCTGGAACAATACACTACAGGTTCTACACACACCTGTATAATTATATACAGTTGGGGGATTTATCACACACACTGTAAATATATAATATACAAACATGACTTACCAACTAACTTGGCTCTTGATAGTACGTTTAATATAACAAATTCCACTCGATTGATTAGTAAAAAGAGAAATAACTTTTCAGTACTATTCAGAACTGAATCACAGTATTTAGATTTCTGGTCAACAAGCCTTCTCAACTACTTGTCAAGAAGCATGGGCCCTACCTTATTTATGTTTCTTACATAGATTATGCTAGGAATGTACTGAGTAAAGGTGTTTTTTGGACTATAGCCTGTGCCCCTATCCCCACCCTGAAAGTGCTAAATAACGTATTTTAGTATTTCTCTTTAATGCCCAAGAAAATAACAGGAAGGAAAGTCTGAAAGGCCTTTTTATTACTCTCTCTATAAGTAGCATTTGGGTAGAAAAAAAGACCTTGCAGGGATTCCTTCCTACTATAAACAGTGTAATAGCTTATTGGAATAATTTGAAATTCAAGCACCCTCACTCCCGATTGTGTTTTAAAAAAAATATTAATATATGTGATTATATGTAGAAAAAAATCTTGTTTATTGTTTTGGCAAGTTTTATCATTAATAACAATAGGTATAGCTCCCCCACTATTCCCCCTCCCATCATTAAAATTAATCTATGAGTATTGTCTCGGTTAATGCTAGAATCTGTGAATGAGGGACTTCAAGTGGATGCCTAATAACCCGAACAGGGCTGCCAAAAGTTCTCTACAATCTAGCAATTTAAATTAATAATATTGTGGGGGCTGCTGAGAGCATTAAGCTTATTCAACGCTGTAAATGTTGTATGTCACATCGATAACGATCCACTCACCTTACATATTTCAGTGGCTGCATAGTATTTCTCTGGAGGAGGTGGCACCGGGGGTGGTTTTGGGAAAAAGTTGTGTAAAGGTGGCGGGGCTCTAGAGGGTGGCGCTGAGAAGGGTGGGGGCGGTGTATCACTCACGTTGAGCCGAGGCACCTCGTACTCCTGCGATACGATGTCAGGCACATCTGGAACAAATGGGAAGTCGGTTTTATAAGAGCACCTCTAAATTGAAAGAAAATTAACTACTCCGCCTAGATTTGTCCAAGTCTGTATAGATTAATTAAATCACTACAGTTTACCTACCAAGGACTTACATTATCTAAATATAGATTTTAAGGAAACTTACAAACGAATGGAAATCTTCATTGTTGAAAAATCATTTTCAGTGCATCAGAACTAGCTTAGTCTCTCTGTAACAGAACTTAAAGTGAGTTTTATCTACCCAAACTTGTTAGTATTGGAAGTAAGCGCAAATGCGATTTCTAACCCTCAGGACAACACTTAAAAGTGAGTTTAAGTTAACCCGAAGATTGAATACTCTCCCATTCGACTGTTTAACTCAGTTGGTCACACGCGTCTACCTATATTGATTAAGGCTATGAGTTCGACTTTAGACAATAATGAAAAATATATGTTATTGTTAGTGTATAGCTTTTCACGGCGTTGAATTGACGAACCGTGGACAAGGTTTTTTGTTTGCTCTAATATTAAGAAAGTATGCGAGTCGTGTTCTGACCCAACCAGTTGAATACCTCTCGTAATTATAATTAATGTTATTGTGCCTCATAGATACAATTTTTGACAAAGTGGGACACTGAACTAAGACCTTTAAAGAGTAGTCCGTCAGCCCATGTTTGCATGCCCGCTGCTCTCGCTAATTCTGCCACATCACGAGATTTCCTGGATCCCTGAAGCCAAAGTCTTTAATTAATATGAAAACTTTGAGGACAGCTCCTCTTGTAATATTGACAAACTGGCAAATTGCGTGCGCATCGCATCGTAATCCTCGGCTAATCCATTCCAGCATGGTGTTATCTTTTACCACGGGGAGCCGTTATGACAACGTTAAGATACACAGCGACCATGTCTCCCAGGATTCAAGACGTGACAGAATCAACTTACTGAGCCTAAATGTTATGTTTGAATAAGACTAACTTAACTCCCGAGCTTTGCTCATATTACCTCCATGGCAGTTGGACGGTGTCAGCTAGGGTCCAAGAGAGTTTCATAAACCAGACCCATGATCGTTAGCTTACGGTGAATCTTATCTAAGGGTGGTTATTATATGGGAGAGTTTCACGATCAGTGGCGGCTCGTGTATAGGCACTGCGGAACTTCAGCACCCTCTATTTCCACTTGATATTATCGATAACATTTAATATAATGAGTCTATTTTTCTTTAATTCTTTATTTATTTTTGTAGTAAAATATATGTTCCTTAAGCTTAATGTCAGTACTACAGTAGCCATCCCCCAGTTTATGAAAGAGATACAAAAATCTTTGTATGGAACTGTGCGCTTCACAGTGCCAGCTACATGGTGTTTCTTTTTGTGCGCATGCGCATATAGGAGGAAGGTGGGACTGCCAGGTAGATAAAGCACTGTTGCTCTCGCAGTGCCGGCTCTGGCCTTATGGTGAAAGGAAGTTTTTTTTACTCGGCGTGTGTTGTTCTTAAAAACCATGTAGCATATTCTTGAATATGATAAAGTGTAGAAGAGTGTAGGATTAGATTATTATTCTGCTTCCAGCTATTCTATTTTATTAATTTTTTTTCGGTTCTTTTATTTAACAGAAAGACTAAATGCGCTTGCAGTACTTTCAATGAAGAAAAATTTCCTCAATTGTCATCCAGAGAACAAGGAGAAAATTATTGAACTTTTTGCGCAAATTAAAACAAGAAGACTGGATTTCATTTTTAAATGAATAGATCAAGCTTGAACTGTAACAATTTAAGTTAAAGTAAGTAAAAAATGTTTGTTTGTTTTTTGCTAAGATGTTATCAAGTTCCTGAATAAATGTTCTTTTTATACATGTTTTTTTACTTTTACACAATTTTAAAACAAAGGCTAAACAAATTTTGGAGCAGCACCCCCACTAATTTTAGCTACGAGATGCCACTGTTCACAATACTAGCACTTGAGAGTAAGGCTGTTTAACACTGTTCTAAAAAATCACTCACAGTATACCCGACCGAGATTAGAACCCCAAACTATTGCGAGAGTGACTGCTACCTTAGAGATTAGAACATTCGATCACCGAAGTTGTTTTTTCTCTCTCATATCGTTGAGTCTTCACTAAGCCATCCTCATCTCTACCTTTTCCCCAGTGTCCTTTTATTCCTATTCAAACATTTTCCTTGTGATCTTTTCCCTCTTTGCCAATGGCTAAAGTACCGTCGAACTTCACGTGCTAAGGGGGGTAAGAAAGGAGCAGAAGTGGAAGATAAACTAACGCCACAAGCGGGGTATGAAAAGCGGGAAGACGCACAAATGTATCGAGCGATAAGAAGAGACCGGCAAGGCTTCCAAACAAACTGTTTACACACATCATTAAAAGATGGGGCGACGTGTTTTCATGTGTCTGAACCTACGCGAAGAAGATTGCATCTGAAGAATTATTGTAATTAAAAAAAAAAAAAGGAACACACAAGCTTGAGAGCTTTTTTTTTTAAGAAGTTGGCGCCAGACTTGATCTTTTTTATAGCTAAGTCTTTTCATTATGTTATTGTTTTATTAGTCTTAAAGCCCATGAAACCAAAGTCGTTTAACAACAATCGGCAATCGAGATAGAACAATCAGCCACGTGTTAACTTGATAGCCGTAAAGAGGTCCGTTAAAAGAACCGGACCGTGATTGAAAACTATTATCCCTAATTATGTTACGATCGTCGTGTTTAAATTGTTTAACGGCCTGTTTAGGGCGAGTAAAATGGAAGGATGATTAACTAAACCCGTCAAAGTAAATTGGAGTCAAATAAGAGAGGGCTGCGCTCTGTATATGGTAGGGTTAATAGATAATAAGTTAAAATATGTTATAGTTCAGTGGGAAATCTTAAGACCATTGTGTCTCTAGTGTTAAAACTAGTTGTTAAACCTTTAAAAATAATATATATGACGACACCATTCGTGACTCACGTGTTAGAAAAGAGCAATGTAACTAGGAAAATTTAGCTCTCTGGCAATGAAATAACCTTTCTAGTCTTCCTAAATAAAAATCAAATCGTACACACTAAATACGGTCAGGGGTTGGTGCAATGGTTGTCAGCCTGGATGTCGATCTGTATGCATCTATATGTATGCATTGCGGAGTTACCCCCCACACCCGTACAATATTATCTATAATTCACTCACCCAGGCGAATCCTTTTACACCTAACTAAAACCCATTCTCTTGATAGAGCGTCTTTTAAGTTTGAGCTAGCCCTTACGATCGAGTGAAAGCTAATAGTGCGTTATTGGCCAAAAGTGGTCTAAAGTATCACCCTGGCTATGGAGTGACGTACCAATGACAGGGAGGTCGGGACTCTAAACCCGGCTGAATATACCGAGGGTGGACTTTCCTAAGTAGATTTTTAATTTCCTTCTCCACAAATGCGGATACAAATCTAGGATCTAGAATTAAACCTGATTTATCCTTAACTCGTTATAGTAATTAGTAGATACGGTTAGTAAAAGCACGTGATAAAACAAAAAATTAATACGATGAGTAGTGTTGTACCATAATTTGACCTACCAGATCTATATTAAATAATCTTCATTCATCATCTTTAAAATCATGTTAAAAAAACAAACAAATATCTCATACTATTAATTCATGTGAAAACAAACTAATTTGTGATGGTTATCAACAATATCCTGATAACTGAGTAGTTTTTTTTTTTTTATGCGTATGGCATTTTCTGGCCGGGAGGAACCCGTCGTCCAGTGCAGTCGCCTGTATGTAGACTATTCGGCGCTCCGGTGGCACACCCACGTACCCTCAATAAGATGATGTGATAGTGAAGATTATGGAGATTTGAGGATCTTAAAACAAACTTAAGCATAATTTACCAGCTCCTAGTGACCGTTGAGATATTTCCCTTTAATATAAAGAAAATACTCAAGATATTAACCATGAATCGAATCCGGGACTCCTAAGTCCGCTGCCCATTATACCAAGGGGCCGGATATAAATATTTAATTTGACTATGCTACCAACATTTAAGAACAACTATTCTAATCATTATCCAAGCATATGTGTGTACATTTCCTATAAATTCTACCGTCCTTATTCCCATTCTATTAGCGTTGTTTCAGCCATGTATTGTCAGCGTTGTAAGGATGTGTTTTTTTTCAGCCATGTATTGTCAGCGTTGTAAGGATGTGTTTTGTTTCAACCATGTATTGTCAGCGTTGTAATAATGTGTTTTGTTCCAGCCATGTATTGTCAGCGTTGTAAGGATGTGTTTTGTTTCAGCCATGTATTGTCAGCTTTGTAAGGATGTGTTTTGTTTCAGCCATGTATTGTCAGCATTGTAAGGGTGTGTTTTGTTTCAGCCATGTATTGTCAGCGTTGTAAGGATGTGTATTGTTTCAGCCATGTATTGTCAGCATTGTAAGAATGTGTATTGTTTCAGCCATGTATTGTCAGCATTGTAAGGATGTGTTTTGTTTCAGCCATGTATTGTCAGCGTTGTAAGGATGTGTATTGTTTCAGCCATGTATTATCAGCGTTGTAAGGATGTGTTTTGTTTCAGCCATGTATTATCAGCGTTGTAAGGGTGTGTTTTGTTCCAGCCATGTATTGTCAGCATTGTAAGGGTGTGTTTTGTTTCAGCCATGTATTGTCAGAGTTGTAAGGATGTGTATTGTTTCAGCCATGTATTGTCAGCGTTGTAAGGATGTGTTTTGTTTCAGCCATGTATTGTCAGCGTTGTAAGGGTGTGTATTGTTTCAGCCATGTATTGTCAGCGTTGTAAGGATGTGTTTTGTTCCAGCCATGTATTGTCAGCATTGTAAGGATGTGTATTGTTTCAGCCATGTATTGTCAGCATTGTAAGGGTGTGTTTTGTTTCAGCCATGTATTGTCAGTGTTGTAAGGATGTGTATTGTTTCAGCCATGTATTGTCAGTGTTGTAAGAATGTGTTTTGTTTCAGCCATGTATTGTCAGCGTTGTAAGGATGTGTTTTGTTTCAGCCATGTATTGTCAGCGTTGTAAGAATGTGTTTTGTTTCAGCCATATATTGTCAGCGTTGTAAGGATGTGTTTTGTTTCAGCCATGTATTGTCAGCGTTGTAAGGATGTGTTTTGTTTCAGCCATGTAATTGTCAGCATTGTAAGAATGTGTTTAGCATATTACAACAACGCGTCGATCCTTTTTTTTTACCAGAATGTGCTTAGATTATGTTAGTTGTTCAGAGTTAAGCTAACACATGTTTTTTTTAAATTTAATCAATTAATTATTGATTTTTAAAATCTTTCAAGGGTAGGTGACATGATTAGCTCCCAATATTTGAAAATATAACGCGTGAGATCGTGGATTCGACACATCTGTTGTTTTCTTTGAAATCGTATGCGCGACCGTCACAAGACTTAAGTGCGTGGATGGCCCAAGTGCAGAGAAACAAAAAGTCCATGTCCCTGGAACGTCTCCAGACTTGGTCGTCCCAAACCGTGTGTGCACGGGGGAGGGGAACGACAAAACGGTGAAAGGGAGGGGGGGGGATCGTCTTGGACACAACCCAACACACACAAACGCTTCGTTGCTAACTAAATTTCCGTTCGCCATATTTTCTTTTTGAAACTTTGCCTTTCGTCGAGGGAGATGTTGGATTGAAATCTTTTAGAAAAAGAGAGTGAACTAGATTAGAAAAAAGAGGAAAAGGGGGTGGGGGGTAGGATGGGAAAGTGTGTGACTTCCGGTTTAGTACTCGAGGAAAAACTTTTTTTTTTCAACGAGTAATTATGATAAATGAAAGCTTTTAGATTTACTTTGTTGATTTTCTTTTGAGTTTTAATTTCGTACTTCCTTTATAGATTAACACTATAGTTTTGATTACCTTTGAAAAAAACAACATATCCTGTGCTAGTTTCTAAGATCAAAGACATTTTTATAAATTATTGTTAAGTAGTTGAAGAGTAGAAATGTTAAGTGGGTTATTTCTAGATAATTCTTTCCTACTGAATTAAAACAGCTTTGGCCAAAACGTTGAAAAAGATGGCTATCACATCTTTGGAGACAGAAGAATTTACGATTTATAGGTTGGTATGTTGCTCAAATATATCAACACTTACAATCTAGGTGTTAGCGCCAGTGAAATAAAATTCCAATACTCAAAATAGCACGTTCACAGGTCCTATTAAAGAATTGATTTATTCTCATTGTTTATCAACTTTATCTCATAACTAGCAATTTAAATAGATGTAAAGAACACTAACTAAATTTTTGAAAATATTTTGTTGGCATACACCAAAAGGGTATAATAATAGTAATGTTTTCAGGGTACACGCAAACAC
The DNA here is from genome assembly GCA_902141385.1 of Timema californicum. Lineage (NCBI taxonomy): Eukaryota > Metazoa > Arthropoda > Insecta > Phasmatodea > Timematidae > Timema > Timema californicum. Next base: position 213,772 of record CABFOW010000650.1, read on the forward strand.
GTGTTTATGTATTTTTTTTCTATTTATTTTTTAGTACCGCGTCTTACTTCCCATTCGGGTTATACGCCTATGCACTAATTACGCTGATGGTTTTAGAGGGGTTGGGAGGGTTATATTTATAGAAAGAATACCCCCATTTGCGTGGAGGGAGAGTAGAAAACCATTTTGGAAAAACTAACCTCAGTACAGCCGACCGAGATTCGAGCCTCGATCTCCCCATCATCGGGGGTTTAGTCTACTGTGAGAGTAGCGCCTTAGACCAAGAGACCACCGAAGCGGGTCATAAAACGTAATAAATGTTATCGGTAAGTAAGTACTTTTTATTGCTAATGTACAAAATTAATTTTCAGAGTCAAACTCTTATTGAAACAGGCAATTTTATTGCACTATGCCAATTTCATCTATAGTGAGAGCTTTGAAAATACTTACCTAGTTTTTGTGTGTGTTTCTTCAGAGTCATAAGACTAGTATTTACTTGCAAACACGGGAAACTATGATTGTTGTCACATTAATTGCAAAGAGTTAAACAATCATTGTTTTGAGTCCAGACTTTAATGATCAAACAATGTTCCCCATTTTATTTATTTTTACAAATAATTCCTATGCTCGCTACAAAACAGTACACCAAGGTCCTTTTTTTAAAAACATTCATTAGAACTAATTGAGAACTTTTCATTGATTTTATTTAAAACGTATTTTGTTTTTTATGGTAATTTTTGTAGTTTTAACATGTCACCTTCCACAACAGTGTATTGGTATGAAATATTTCTATCAGCTTAAAGAGTTTCGCCTACGGACCAGGACTTGCCAAACTTGAACGAAACTTAAAAATAAGCAAATGATGTGCTCTGTGTGAAAAGCAGAAACAGACTGACCTGCGTCGCTTGTTATCTAGAATGTTGGCAAACTTGTCTAAACAAACATAAACTTGGTTTTTTGTAATCCATTTGAAAAGGATGACATGAAACATTGTTTCTTTGGGAAAATACGCAAAATCGTTTCGAACATTTTGCAAATATTTCGGAAACAAGAACATAATTTGCATATGTTCGCTAACATATTTTCCGGAAAATGTTTTCAAGGCAGTACCTAGGTTTTGGTATTGGGAAATCCGCAAACTTGTATCAACAAGGAGTAAGAAAGGTAAAGTTTTTGAGTAAATATAGCCACATTTGAGTCAAGAAACATTTAGGAATGAAAAAAAAATAAACCTAGTATAGAAAACCTATGCTTTCCATCACCTGTAAACTAGACAAGATGGGACTGATGACAGCGCGTTCTCATTGTTGCGGGTCTAAAACTGTTTAGCGTTTGTTTTGTTGTTTGAATAACGTGAACCCTTTCACGGTGAGTGCAATCCTCCGAGGACTAAATTATATAATGAGGGAATCCATACAAGACCTCAAAAGTTTGGATGGAATCAGCGTAAAAATGGGGTTGCATTCCCTGCAATCTTTTGACTCCAAAAGTTTTTTATCTACCGCGTATTATTCTCTTTCTGGATATTCACATACATACATACGCACTAATTATGCCATTGTGGTAGGAATGAGGAAAGTAGAATTTTATAGGAAATGTATTCACATTTGACATGGGAAAATCCAGCCTATTACGGGAGTGACGCCTTAGACTTTTAGACCAGCAAGAGAATCATCTGCAAGTAGTAATACGTTCACGCTAATACATGAAATTAGTAAAATAATTGTCAAAAGTAGACAATAGAATTAAACTAGAATTGTTTAAATTTAAGAGAAAAAATGGTTAACATTTTATACTACGTAATTTATACTATTAATTTCTCATTATTTTTAAGGCCTGAATAAATTGTTAAAAATAATTTTTATGATAAAAATTTATAATTGTACTTTTTAGAACGAACGCGTTTTCAAACATGTTTTGAATAAGTTAAATTTGGAATACAATGTTCATTTTTAAGCTACCACTACTATATTCTTTAGAAACAACAATCATCATCTAAAATTGTCTAAATTATATGCAGCTACTTTAATATTCTAAAGCTAGTCAAGTAGAGTTTAGTGGTCAAATAGTTTAAGGCGTCACTCTCGCAATACACAGGATTGCCTATGTCACGGAGATCAGGGTTCGAATGCCAGTTGGATGTACTGAGGTTGTTGTTTTTTTACAAATAGTTGTATTGTACACTCCTCCCTCGCGCCCATGTAAGTAAACTTCATCTTAATTATTACAATATTATGCCAGAATAGTGATCAACTTAACACTTTACGTAACGTAACGTAACGTTCACTTAATGTAATGAAACTAGTGTGTGTTCAGGATTCAACATAACGTAACAAACAACTCGAACAAAACTCAGATAATGGATTTTAACTATTTGAACTATTTGGGGGAACAAAAAAAGTGTTCACTAAAATGAAAGTGGAGTATTTAGGGTTGATTATCGGTGTAGAAGACAATTACTTACAATATAAAAAAAGGGCTAACACGTTTTAGAAATCACGAGCGGACAAACTAGACCAAAGAAATCATCTGCATTCCATGAACAAACAAAATTAAGTACTAAATAGCCGTGTTGACGTAGCCAACAGCATGATTCCCTGGCTATAACTGTGCTACCCTTCACTTAATGTTCACAAAACGGGAAAGTTCTTCCTTGAACAACTCTTTAGCTGAGTGTGCGTTAAGTTAAATGCATCGTGATTGCTTCCATTTAAAAACACGAGTAGAACCTTTATTATTATGTTACGTGAATGTTAATTTGATCGTTATCTTGGTATTATTCATCCTTAACACATTAACATAATTAGTGAATATAAGTATATCTCGAGAGGGTAGTAAGACGAAGTGACAAAAAAAAATTAAGAAGAGCCGAGCTCTAAAGCTATGAACTGAGGGGAAGAAAGAGAGGGGGGCAGAATATTGATGTAAGCGAGAGCAGCTAAGGATAAAGGCATAAAGAGCTCGTCTCTCACCGCAAGGAATCTTGAGGTCTACCCTCAGGGGCATCCCCATTGCGGCAAGCACTCTATTCCTCTCTTGGCGGATAAAAGATAAACCGCTTAAGGTGTAACCACGACTTTGAGAATAGGACCACACGTTTTCTTATCACTCTGGTCAGAAGTTCCAGGTACAAATAAATCAATAGCGAGATGTGACCTTTTTCAAAGTAGTAACATAAGTCTACACCAGACAGCAGGATGTGTCAAACTCTTTTCATTATGAGGGCCACATTCCAAATTGGAAGTACTAAGGGGGTGGCATACAAAATATATTATAGTGACTATATTATCAATATTAAAATATTTGCTACAATAAAAAAAAGAAAATTAAGTTTACATAAATTTGTCTATACAAACCTTTAATTTTTACCAGAAATATGAAACCTTTTGTTTGCAACAATATTGTGAATATTATACTTTTAAAACGTGTGTATGTCATTTTATACTTGATAGAAAATTCCAATATCTCTTGGACGTAATTTTCTGTTCATAAAAGAAAACAACTGTTAACACGATTATGTGTGCCAATCATTAAACATATATGAATTGCAAATTTAAACATTTTTGGGGGACCTGTGTAAACCTAATAATTGTGTGCCAATCTCCCTTGCTAGATTTCCTCATATAATAACCAATTGCGAAATATAATATAATAATACCAACTTTTGTATTTCTATAACATGTAGAAAATTAAAAATTGGGATGCATTTATATGTAGGTTAACTAAAAGGTCCACGGACACCGGAAAAATAGGGCTGGGCCAATGCCGATAACCGGGCCGATATTGGCACTATGGGCCAAGGATAATAAAATGTTTATCATACAGATATTTTACGGTAATAATTCAAAATCTATAGATATAATTTAAATTCTCAAGTCATGAAAGAATATAATTCAGAGTTAAAACAAAAATATTTAAATACAGACTCTTGCATGTAAACACAAATTATGTAATTCTGCCTTAGATATTTTAATTTATAGTAAACAGCAAAACAAATATTTTAAATTCTAAACTTGTTATTTATCGTTATGACTTTTTTTTTAAATATGACAGGGTCAAAATATGTACTTACTATATGTGTAGGCGACCTAACTAATTTGAAAACAAAATAGGTATATTATAAAATTAATTGGTTAATGATTTTTGATGTGTCCTTTGATTTATTTTTCATATATTGGCCTAATTGATATTTGAATCTGTTATTTAAGATTATGAATGTTCTTGTTTAATATGAGAGAGTCAAAATATTTTATTATGTATATGTGCTCTTAATTTAAAAACAAAACTAGGTGTATTCTCCTTATTTGTACAATGTTAAGTTTGTGCTTTTTCTTTACTTATTTATTTGTTATTGGTATTTTAATTTATTTGTTATTGTGTACACTCTTGTTTATTATAACAGTGCAGTAGGCCTAGCAATAAAATTAAATATATCTAGCAAACTTTAATGATTAAAACTTTAATTTCAACTTTTATTTAACAAAGCATCTATTATCATGAAAAGTGTAAAAGTAACAAAATCAAATGATTATTGTTTTTGTGTATTGTTACTATACGCTTTCGTAATATTGCAACAAAAAAAATCTGCATCGGTTGCCGTCAATATCAGCAACCAAATATTGGCATCGGCAATAACTGCAAAAGGCCGTATCGGCCCAGACCTAAAAAATATATTTTTTAAAAGTAATTAGGCTGAGCCACCGACACCGTACAACACTCACCCGTGTAGTCCGGACTGCAGCCGAGATGTCTAGGCAGCGCTCCTTCCTTCCTGGCGCCACCGCCAGAGTACATGTTGAGGTTATGGTGGTAAGGCTCGTGGTAGAGGGCGCTCTTGTCCACATCACCTCCGCTCCCAGGGTCGTCCATCGACACCTGGCCGTACACTTCACCGTTAGCATTCACGTTCACTCGCATCTGGAGTTCCTACATGCGACATGCGGGCAAGGACCGGGGACAACAAAAAAAAACACGAGGGTGGGTGTAGAGGAAAGAGCGAAGAAACGTGAGAAAAGAGACAGAGAAAGAGAGAGAGAAAAAAAGAAAAAAAACGCAAATGAAATCAACCGAAAATAAAAACAGAGAAGGAAACTTAACACTATTCAATAAATTTAAAATCATGCTCTCAAAAAGCAAACAAGAATATTAATTAATTTTCTGCATTGAGGCAGATACAAATTAAAAAATATTATATTTGAAAAAATGCCATATATTTTTACTTTAATAATCCTCTCATAAATATATATTTTTACTTATAATTGTTAATAATAATTTAAAGTGGTTTGAAAAAGATACAATATTAAAACAAGAAGTCTGGCCGACGGCTGAGCTTAGACGCTAGCGCATCTGTATACTGAGCTTAAGGTATCAAGTTCAATTACAAGCATGAGTGGGGGGAAAAATTAGTGGTGAAAATGGGGCTTTCTCTGACACATTGAAGAATAAACAGCCATGAGACTGAGTATAGTGCCTTAAAGAATTAAGTTGCTGTGTAAATCGTGGGATGATTCAATAAGCCAGCCAATAAAATACACGTTAATCATTAATTCCATCAATAGCCACTATAGTCTTATTTTCATAGAAAGGCCCTATATGACAGGTAGAAAAGTAGTAGTAAGTTTTATTCCTGTGATCAGGAGCGATCACTATTGAAATATGTTATTAATGCCTAAGAACTTAAATTAATATAATAGTAAAATATTAGCAAATTTTGCCTCAAAGAAATATGTGTTTCTATTTTCAAAAAGAGCCTTCATATGAAAATTAGATTATAGTGTCTCCCGCTGAGAAACTATGTTTCCAACTTAAATTATGTATTAGCTCGATTTTTGGAGAATAAAACTGGAACCTTTCCAGAAGATGAACTTATTTAGGAAACAGTTTAGGTAGGCTACATACTAGCTTATATAAATACAACAAATTATACATCATATGATACATAACAAGAATTTTGTGATAAATAGACCATCTTTATTACAAACATTCTATCTTTATTTTCAAGCCTTCTTTTCAATATCCAATAGATTGATTAAAAATTATAGACTAAGATAAACTACATTGATTCTATTGTTTCCTTTTAATGTTTTGTGCCAAACACACGTGGGCATATGGACAGAAGTGCCTTTCTTGCTTGTTGGAAGACTGGAAGTTTGAGGTTTGAATTCCGGCTGGGATTTAAATGTTAATATTTAACACTGTGGTTTTTCAATATCTCTTTCCGCAAATAATGGTTCATTTACTTTAAATGCAACCCATATGGTTCCGTTTTATTTGCGAGTTTAAGTTACCAATATGTAACTATACTTCATTAAAAAATTTGGCACGCTCCATATATAATATTTTACCAACATTGTTCAATATTTTAGTTTGTCAGGGAAAGCCAGCGGATGAGAATGTAATTGGAAAATTATATATTAAGGAATATGATATAAGCAATGTAATATTACATTGGTATTTCATGGATTATTATAATTTCTTAAGCTAGAAAATATTTAATAGCTTAAAGGGGAGTGAGAAGTCTTATGGTACTTATTAACTGCGGAGCGAAGCTTTAAACATAAAAAGCTAAGTTGACGCCAAGGTCAAATAAAAGGTATTTGTTGCTGTTAAATAGCACAACTTTTAATTTTAAAATTGTTCATAAAGTGTAACTAGATAAATATAAAGTTTTATAAAAATAAACATTACCTCCTATATAATATTTGGCTTTCATATTTGAGTTTGTTTATGCTTTCATCATGTGTGTCATTTAATAGTCCGTGTTAAAATACTGTTTATTGGCTTTTAAAAACAATGCTTGGTGAGATATTTTAAACCCGTTCATAATATATTAAAGTTTTGTTCTTTTTTTTTTTTNTTTTTAGAAATGTTTCGAAGTCGTGAAGGACATAGGACAAGTGAAAAAAAGTGTGATCTTCGAAGTCATTTCGAAGCTCAACTCAGCCTTAGTAGTTTGCAATGGGGTAAATAAAATTCTTACATTACTTACTATTAAATCTCCACTCATACAGCATAAAATATATTATTGTTCGAATTAAGGCATATTTCAAAAATATTCTTAATGCCACATTTCCTTAAGTGAAAATACATTTTTAGTATGGATTTTGTTTTTCCTTGAAAATCAGTCTCGTAGAGTTAAGAAATAAAAGATCCGACATATTTTATTGAATATGGATTTTTAAATTTTAGTTTCGTTTCTTTTTTTAAAAAATATTTTAAAAAGGGAAACTTCTAAATTATTTCATTTCCGTTTGTAGAGGAAGTAGCACGTATACCCCGTCGTGCCTGGCTTCATCATTAAGATAAGAGGCAGCAAATAAAACGGTAGGAAACTCCAGCGTACTGGGCTTACATTTTCTTTGCTAGTGAGGGGGAAAAAAAAAGTTTGTTACTGAAGATGAACATGAAATGGTTGTAATTTATTTTTTAAAAAGCTTGTAACTTTATACACACTATGCTACTTATCTAAGTCTCTTTCGACATACTTTCTTCTCCTTCATCTATAAAGACTAGACGCAAACTTTAAAAAGCTTAATAAATAATAAAACTATTTAATATATTGTAACCTATATTTTATAGATCCAAAATATGGCTACTAAAGATCATTTGGAACCCTTATTTAGTGACTACAAAATGTAATGCAAATTAGAGTAGCCTAGAGAGAGTATAATACAGTATACAGTCGGTATACAGTATAGTATAGTGCAGGGGTAAACGGGGGAAAGTAAACTTTTAGCTCAAATTGATCTAGTGCTGCTGGCATCTATTAGGCAATCATTATACCTTACTAAAGCACTTTAAACTATGGTTAAAAGAGGTCTCTGTCAGATTTAAATTATTTATTTTTTTAAAGAAAGGATTTTTTGGGGGTAGCCTATTTATGAGGTTATAAGTAGTTGTCCCGGAAAATGTGTGTAGTATGACTTTCCACCCTATTTTTATCCTTAATAAGGTTTGGAAATATTCATTAAAATGGCTGACGATCAAGTTCAATTAAAATAGAAATATACTATAAGAAATACAGACTCTTTTGTGGTAACTTTTTTTTAAACATTTTACGATTTTATTAGTATTATTTTAAGGTCTTGTTAACATATAATAAAAGTTACAGCTAAATACCACATAGATAAACAAACGTATGAATACGCGAGAGTATATCTAGTCCATTATTTAACAGTAAGATAAGGTATTTATTATGAAAATTAGACCATATTAGGCCACTAGGCTAATTTATTAAAAAGATGCATGGAGTTTTAGTATATTTATTCGATAAATGTGTCCCAGAGAAGATTTAAGCGCCAGTTATGGCTATCAGCGACTTTAACTATACGTCAATTTTCTTAAGAATTGAAATATTATCTAAGAATTTACTAGATATACTTTGAAGAATTCATATGTGTAGTCATGATATCTGTAGCTGTTACTTTTGATGTATATTATTAATACCTATAAAATAACACTAATTATTATTAGCAGCAAGTCTTACTACCTGTTCGGGTTATATGCACTTGCACTAATGTGTAATGGTGGGGTGATTGTGAGATGAAATGGAAGACCTAAAGTTTAACGTGGGATCCGAACCACGGTGGAGGCCTGGCACTCCACACGTTCACAAGTTGTGATTAATACACGTCTAGTCATAGGTGAAGGAAGGGTTTGGCATCAGATAAATCTTTGCCGGGACCGAGGATTGAGCACCGGACCCCCAGCATAGAGGTCTGACACCTTACCTCTAAACCGCCAGGTCACCGACGATAACATTAATAAAAAAGTCAAATATTGTAAATGTTGGCTTCAAAAATATATATAAGCTGCTCTAAATGTTCGTTCATAAGAAAATCAAGGTATACATCATGATCTAATGGAAGAGAAGGAAAGAAGTCAGAGTTAAAGAACGGCGCCAATAAATTACCTAGGGAAAGACTGGGAAATAAAACCCACTCCGCTCAACCACCCACACTGATGGGATTACAGTTAAAGACGTCAGACTCCCAATATATTATATTACCAAAGATGGGGAAGTCAAAGTTCGAAACTTTGCTGTGAGGGTTCATCATATAATTTTTTACTACTTTTCTATCCACTCTTCACGATAATGCGGGTGCATTTCCTGTAGTATACCTCCCTTTTCCTACCTAAACTAACCCATTGATAACTAAGATATTAAAAGTAATACAAAAGACAATTCACCCATCCAGCAATCGAACCGTAGCACCTTGAGATAGCATCCACTACACTACGAGTGTAGCCACTTAAATTTTGTTATCACTGACAATCTTTCAATCCCCAACCCCTCAACTTACGTATTAATTTGATTTCAACCACCCCAACATAGACCAGTGCTGATGACAGGGAAATTGGAGGCAGAGGGACTTGGGAGATAGGAGAGGGCAGTGTAGGTGCAGGGGGGTTGTTCAAATTCCGATCGGTTGTACTTAGGGCTGTTTTTCCTACAAGGTTTTCCTTCCTCCTTCCGTGCAAATGTGGGTCCATTAAATTCAACCCAACTCATTAAAGAAATTATTACATACCCTGAACAGATAGGAAGACATGACGATTAAAAAAATACACTAATAATGATGTATGGATGTGAAGATAAAATTTAGAATAAATGTACTTGTATTTGCACAAATGAATGATGGACCATTTACGAAGGTAAAAAAAAGCTCTGTACACTCGTCCGGGATTCGATCCGTTATCTCTACGTCAACGGCGAACTAAACTAGATGAGTTTGACGCCTTGGTCCGCTCTTAGTCCTCTTTTGGTCCGCATGCCCACCGATAGGGAGGAAACCAAAATTAATCTTCCACGAGGTTTATCGAGTAAATCCCGACGAGATAAACTGAAGAGCAAACAAAACAAAATCTAAAAACCGGGTGAGACTTATCCTCGAAATTAGAGTGGTTCATCGGCTCATCTAAAACTGTCGAGTTGTTATTTCTGCGTTGCTATGGAGACACCTTCGCTCCCCCTCAAAAAACAAACCTCCGTTCCCCCACTCTTCCAACCTCCCACTCAATTACCGGCGAGCACCTGGGTACAGGGGGGAGAGGGGACGGGAGAAACGAGATCATCACTCACACATACTGGGGTGGTTTGCCCCATTAACTCTCCCCTCTTTCCTAGGCCACAATCAAATTTAAATGTTGTGAACTAATACAAAAATACCGGATATTTTACTTTTGGCTCGCCTCATTCACGATAGTATTTTAATATTTGGTCGACCTTGGTGGTCTTGGGATTAAGTGCTCGTCTCAGGAGCCTTTAATCGTGGATTCAAATCCAGCCGAGGTCAAAGGATTTTTCTTGAGCGATATAAATCCGTAGCACAACTTCCTTCAGAAGGAAAGTAAATTCGTCGGTCCTATGTCAGTTGTGGCATGTAAAAGATTTCTGGAAGGTATGTGAAAATACCTTTACCGGGAAGAATTGGTAGGATCTTCCACTTTCGCTCATAGAAATTATCATGTTTTGATATAATCAGTCGGTTTAGAAAGTACATGTTAAATACCTAAAATAAATAAATACAATAATATTTGATTGAACGTGAGTCACAACATACAACGTGCACATCAGTTTATGCATTACAGACTAACTTAGACTACATAACCAGTCTTAGGGCTTATATATTTACATAAGGATAAACCCCCTTTGCTGGCCTCGTGGTTTAAGGCGTCACTCTATCAATATAATAGACCGCCGATGTCAAGGAGATTGGGGTTGGAATCCCCTTCACGCGTTCCGAGGGAGGTTTTTACTAAATGGTTTTCTACTACTTTCCCTCCACACAAATGTAGTTATAACACCTCCCTCTGATTTAAACCTTACTCATCTATAGCATATTAGTGTAATTAATACATATGGGTACAACCCAAATGGTTAGTAAGACAAGATAATCTAAAAAAAAGTATTCAAAAATCAGGATTGAGCCACTGGTCTATCACAGTGATTGCCAACTTTTTTATTTTATTTTTTTGTTTGGAGGAACCCTTAAATTATTTCGTAAATATAGGAGAACCTCTATCTTGCCGACAGATATTGGGTTTGAATGGGATAAATTACAAAATATATGTGTAGACCAGTAAGATTGGTAAATAATAAATGTCTCATAAATTTTGAATAAAATATTTCAAGAGTATTTATTACCTCTTTATATTAACTAACCTCATAAAGACTTTTATAGTAAATATACAATAAATACCACTAACGTTAACTTTTGATGTAATTGTTTTACTCTGAATAAAATGAAAATGAAAAAAGGAATCAAAATATCGAAAATCCGTAGGACATTTAAGCTACATGGTTGATGTTAACGTGGTTATTTACGTCTAACCATAAAAATAATAAATTAGTTTATACTTTTTAATGACAATGTGCATGAATGCTTCTTAATGGGAAAAGATCACTGACCTGTAAGTATATTTTAGAGATTTTTAAATTTTGTTAGTAAATGTATTATTTATTTGTAGTACCACATCCTGTCAACCGTTCGGGTTATAGGCTTATGTATTAATTACACTAGTGGCGTTAGGGGGTGAGGAAGAGTATTATAGAGTAAGTGTAGCGGCGTTTTCGTGGAGGAAGTGTGGAAAAACACTTTGGAAAAAAAAGAGAAAAAACAGCACACCCGACTGAGATTCAAAACTCAATATTCTCATCATCGACCGTCTAGTCTACTGCTGGAGTGATGTCTTAGACCATGCGGCCACCAAAGCGGGTCATTTGGCTTATGTAAATGACCAAATAAATAACATTCGGTATACACTATACCTATGCTTGTAAACTCTGTTTCGCCTGAAAGGTGGCGAGCTTAGCTTGACAGAATGAAGCCATACTGTAATCCAGGGGTCGGCAACCTTTTTGATGTTATGGGCCATATGAGCATAAAAAAATAATTGGGTGGGTTGTTTTGGAAAAAAATATCAAGTAAAAAATCAACTTTATATTTCTTATTAGTATATTTTTACTAACACAATTTGTTTGATTGCTAAATCTTTTACAAGGCACATAAAATCAATTAGCAGGCCAAAGTTGTCCGGCCACTACTGTGATCTGATTAGGGCAGGGTGTACGTTTGTCTGGATAAATTGTATATAGATAGCGGCAGGTAATAACAAGAGAGACTGTTTTACCGTTCATGCAAAGGTTTTTTTTAAAGCTTGTCTTACTAAACGTACCCATTCGGATTATACGCTCATGTCATAGATGATCCTCACAAATGATGTCTAGCCTAAATTTTGAAACACCCTAAAACTTATTCACTAATATTTTAAAAATAAATTCAGTGGCGGCTCATGTATAGGCACTGCGGAACTGCACCACACTCTATTTCAACTTGATATTATCAATAACATTTAGTATAGTGAGTCCTTTTTTCTTTAATACTTTATTTATTTTTATAGTACAGTATATATTTCTTAAGCTTAATGTCAGTACTTCAGTTGCTGTCTCCCAGTTTATGAAAAAAATACAAAAATCTTTGTATGGAACTGTGCACTTCACACTGCCAGCGACGTGGTGTTTGACTGTTGTGCGCATGCGCACATAGGAGGGAGGTGGGACTGCCAGGTAGAGATAGCACTGTTGCTCTCGCAGTGCCGGCTCTGGCTTGATGGTGGAAGTTATTTTTTACTCAGCGTGTGTTGTACTTAAAAATTGTGTACCATATTCTTGAATGTGATAAGGTGTAGAAGAGTGTATAATTAGATTATTATTCTGCTTCCAGCTGTTCTATTTGATTCATTTTTTTACGGTTCTTTTATTTAACAAAAGGACTAAATGCACTTGCAGTACTTTCAATGGAGAAAAATTTCCTCAATTATCATCCAGAGATCAAGAAGAAAATTATTGAACATTTTGCGCAAATTAAAACAAGAAGAATGGATTTCATTTTTAAATGAATATATCAAGCTTGAACTGTAACAATTTAAGTTAAAGTAAGTAAAAAATGTTTGTTTGTTTTCGTTAAGATTTCATTAAGTTCTTGAATAAGTTTTATTTATTATATATATTCATTTTACACGATTTTAAAACAAAGTCTAAACATTTTCTGGAGCAGCGCTCCCACTAACTTTAGCTACGAGCCGCCATTGTATAAATTTAATAAAAAATAATATAGAATATAAGTTTTTCCCAATTATTTTAAATTAGTGGCAGCCTACGGCGGCAAATTGGCCCGGTCCACCACCCCCACCCCCCGATTGGCATCATTTATTTTAAGTGCACACATCTCTGCCTCCGCAGCAAGAATATTCCCAGCTACGTAATGAAAGCAGTATGATCGCTGACCACTATAGTGAATAATTCCAGCTACGTAATGAAAGCAGTATGATCGCTGACCACTATAGTGAAGAGAAATAATCAAGCTAGTTGATCGATATTTAGTTCCTAATCGGGCTAATGGGGGGGACAAGAGTGAAAACCCTCAATTGAAATTAGAACCAGCGTAACAATACACTCCCTCAAACGCTGCGTACGGCAAAACGTTAACAACAACGGCTGCCAAAAATAAAGTATCGATTTTAACAACGCCATAATGTACCCTACACACGTGAAAGCATTTTTTCTGTAATTGTTGCTGTATTGGATAACCTGTTCCCCCCCTCCCCCCATCCATCGAGTAATCTGATAATAGATATAATAGTCCGACAATCCATACAAAAAACAAAACAAAAATACTAGTTTATAATGGAGAAGTAGTTTTATATTTGATGGGAGTTTGTGGAATTGACTTGCAGATGTTGCTCGGGTGAATTGTCGCTTCTGATGTGATGTCACGAGCTTTTGTGAGGGTTTCAGATAACGCTAATGAAAGCCATGATATGTTTGCGGGGAAGATTTATTGGCTACTATCTAGAATGTACTTCCAAACATTATTACTAGGAAACTATAGAGCTAAAGATGCACTCGAGAGAACATATATATCACGCAGTACTGGGATGTGTTTAACATATTATAGACCAACTCTAAAATATTAAACCAGTGAAAATGACTCATTACCATATACATGCAGATATATGTGTGCAAATAATTAAGTGTTTGAAATTAATATGGCGTTATAATACACTTTATTGGTTTTGTCTGTGTGCAAAATGCTTTAGTTATTTAATATATATGATATATTTTCAGAAAATAGAGGCTTGCCATCTCTAATTTGAGCTTAAAACTAGTTGAAAAATTGTATGTTTTTTTTATCAATGGTGTATAATATTGTTTTAAAAAAGAGCTATACCAAATTTTTTTATCAATTGAGAATGATGGAGTAATCTTGGAATATTTGAGAATATACTCTGTTGTAACAAAATACAGGTTAAC
>CABFOW010000651.1:0-47059 GCA_902141385.1 Timema californicum
CGCACCTCCGCGCCTCTACAACATATCACCCTTTCCATTAATTTCTCCGCCGCGCCTTAGTATACTGGGTTTTATTCTACTTCCTTAGCTCTCAATTATTCCATGCAACATAAATTATTAGCGCGACAGCGAAGTGAAATATTGGAGTAAAGGACCAACCAGTTTCATAGTCAGAAATAGTGCAGCGCTATACTAAATAAAGGATGATGCCTGCCTTTACCAGAATTGAATGTACCAGCTTAGCATATAAAACTGGCCTATGCCCTTCTGATCCAGGTAGGTGCCAGCCTGTGTTTACTATAACGCCGCACTTAAGGCGTGCTAAGACAAGGGTTGTCAGACGTCCCGGTTTTCCGGGAGCGCCCAGTTTTTTATATCATAGTCCCGGTGTCCCGAAAGACCGCTTAGAGACACATGATTTTTTTATCTTTTACCCAGCAATCGGTGATGTAAAGTCCTATTAACGTTATCTTTGCCAGGTTGGTATGCATAAGTATAACACAACTAGGTAAAGTCCCGTCAATTCTATAAATTTAGTGATTACATTCTCCTTGAATTTGTACGCCATTGCGTCATTGTGAGAGGGAAAGTGTATATGCAGGGATATTTTTGTTTTATGTTTCTGAAATGCATCTATATATTAAATTCAATTTACAGGGTTAAAAGTTTAAACATGCTGAAAAGACAATGCAGGATGGAGGCAAAATCTTATCGCAAATATGAGTAAACTCTTAACTTTTGCTTGTCATTAAAAAATGTGTTAATGCTGTTGTTTTCTTTTTTGTAATATGTAAAAGGCATTTATTTAATATGACGTAAAAATTGAACTAAAATTGTGATACTTGATTGTGTGTGTGTGTGTGCCCCGGTTTGTCCCAGCAAAAATCTGGCAACCCTAACTAAGACCGACTATGAAACTGGCCCAAAGACCCAAACGCAGGGGTTTTTGACACATCCTAATGTTTTCAAGGTCTCCGTTTTTAATTTTTCCCTAGAGCAGAGTGTAGATTAAAAACTTGTAGATGTCCTCGATTCGACAACCCCTGTCCCTGTTGCTGGCCCCAAGAGTCTTACCTGCTTGAAGCCGGCCCATTTCAAGGCGCGTTGCAGACAGGCCACCTTGCTGATATCCACGTGGACCAAGTCACTGCCATCAACAGAAAGACTGGCTCCGTCGTCACTATTGCTGTCGCTGTCCTCACTGCTCGCCAAAGAGTCAACGTTCAACATTGTCACTAGTTTAACACTCCAGACACAGGTAGCGGCTTGCTACATCACACTCGGCGGGTTAGTCCTCTGGCACATATTGGAGAGAAGAACTAGTTTCGATATAGCCTGGGTACTAACGATAGATACATGTATTTTTAGGAATAATGTATACATCCGATACAGGTGGGCATAGACGTATTTGTAATATGTATCAATTGTTCCGCGCGTCTCTAACCTTTCCGTGAATTGGCCCAGTGTTAAGGTGCGGCAGAAGGGAGCGTGGGTAATTTTACAGTTTTTTAAGCATTACATTTTTTTTTTGCTAAAATAAATAAAATATTTCTCCAGTAGCAACATAGAGTTTAATTTTTTGCACATGCTAATATCATCAGATCTTGAATATCTATCAAGGGTGTCCTGGAATTTTTTCAAAACTTTTTATCTTTATTTAAAAAGTTTTGACAAAATTCTAGGACATCCTTGACAGATATTTAAGATATGTTGATATTAGCATGTGCAGAAAGCTAAACTCTATGTTGCTACTGGAGAAATATTTTATTTAATTTGACCAAAAAAATGAAATGCTTTAAAAACTGTAAAATTACTCGCGCTCCCTTCTGCATGCACCTTAAATACGTAATATCCAGAATGAATATTTTTTTTTATTGCTTTTGAATTTTTCATAATAATTGTAAAACTATATTTCATTTTCAAGAGATTTCAAATATATCGTTCTTTAAGTATTGTTACAAATTAAAAAAAAAATTAGCATCACTTTATTATCCCTGTTTATGTTATACGCATATGTACTAATTATTATGCTAGTGAGTTAATGATGAGGAAGATTTAGTTTAGTTTAAGTATACCAACATTCGCGTGGAGGGAAAATGGAAACCATTATGGAAAAACACATCCTCAGTACACCCGACCAGGATGTGAGCCACGATCACCCTGTAAGTGGCAGTTTAGTCTAATAAGAGAGTGACGCCTTTAGCAATGCGGCCACCAAAGCAGGTCTGAAAAATGTTAAGCCTGCTGATTATTTAAAGGAAAGTATGAAAAAGTTGACAAGCTAAAAATTTATTTTCTTTTTACTCTACAAGGTTGTACTGTATTATGTTATAGAAGTTAAAGGAATAGTTCAGATTTGTTTTTGAAAGAGAATATGACACCTCTCTTCCTTTATTTCACTACGTTTTGATGAAGTTTCGAACCTTTGTCTCAACTTCAAACCCTGCTCGGTCTAGAATATTTTTCAGTGGAACAACAATAATTTAGTAGGTATACTAAAATATACTTTCCAATAGAGAGAGAGACCTTGCTACCCGCAACGGTGGTCCAGTGGTCTTGGACGCTATGCTCACACTACACCTTATAATCGCTGTCAATAAGACCAAGGTTTGAATCTTGACTAGGTTCACTAGTGAAGTACAGAAACCTTATTACAGTTTGGAGCAAGTGGGTCGGGGGTTCTAATCTTGGCATGGACGAAGATTTATCTTGATGGAAAAATGTTGGCTGGGTGACGAATGAGTGTTGTGTTTGTTCTAGTAATGAGTTAATTTGTAGGTCTTGTGTTTATAAAATCAATACATTTAGAAAGTGAACGTTGAATACTTCCAATTAAAAAAGAAACGTTTAATCATAATCATAATATAATGATTCCTTGCTTATTAAATATTGTTCTATACTATTTATTTATTCATAGTTCATTGTGTTTATTTGTAGCACTATTCACAACGTGCGCAGCACAATTGATATAAGCCAAACTTAAAAGGTATTACCAATTAATGTATATGCGTCGTATAGCAACCAATACAATACACATCACAATACATTACATTTGATAAGTTTTGAATATGAAAATAATCGTATATAGAGGTTAAGATCTGGCAACAGCGTGGTCCATAAGCCTTTAAACTGCAGTCTAAGCTACATCTTATCAGTTGTGAATGAATGATGTAATTAAGCTATATAACAAAGGTAGATGATGCCTTCCTAATATTTCCTGACAAAACATAATGTGTCTATCTTCATGGCCCTGCCAAAGAGTACAGTATGTTTGTATATTTATTTGGAACATTAGCGGAGCTTAGCATAAACGAGTTGCTCACATATAAAACCTAAGGCTGGTAAAAAAAAACATTAGGAATTGTGTCAACATATTCTGCGATAACGGTGATTGTTAAACGTAGCGATCACTCTGAAAACGGATCTGATTATAATAGCAAAATAATTAAAGTACCGATTTACAACATATGATTAGATTCTCAGTAAGCTCCGCAGTGAAAGTCAGATTATTTGTTGTTGTGGCCAAGGCCGTTTGTAAACTAATACTAATTATGAGAGTAACTACCTTAGTATATGTGAGTACTTACTATCTCAAATTAATAATTTACGAGAACAGGATGAAAGTATAAATGTTAAAACAATTGCACTATTATTTGCCTGAAGAGAGTATTAGAAGTCAGTATCGATAAATCAAATCCTGTCGAGATTAAAACCTTTGACCTCCCGGGCTAGAGCTATATTATCTATCCCTGCTTCCAGCTATTCTGGTAATATTTATAATAATAATAATACTCTCAAATTAAAACAAACAATGAAATAAACAGTTTCAATTTCAAAGTTGATAAGAAAGGATTAGAAAGTAATCTCATTTAGTGGAGACCAGAATGGACCAAAGTAATTTCTCACAGTGGTAAGATCTCACGGCCAGCCATTCATCTCACTCTCGAAAACATTCGAGGTTCTCACCGCTCGTGAATTATTTCCGGGTGAATATATTAAACATGGCGACCACTTGGCTGTTCAGTGCGACCTGCCAAGAGGAACACAACGCTATGCAGCTTATACTCCTTCCTTCCACTGAGGAGATCTGCTGACGTCATACCTCTTAAGCAGGGATACCAGCATTTACTGACTTATTCCGGACACCGCGGCCTTATACACGTCAGGACTATCGACATAACGGGTAGTTATGAGGAAGTTTTTGAAAGTGTACCCGCATTTGCATGGATGGAAGTGGAAACCATTTAGTAAAAACCCTCTCAGTACACCTGACTGGAATTTGAGCCCCAATCTCCCTGTCATTGGCAGTCTAATATATTGCGAGGAAGCGAGTGTGACGCTTTAGAGGAGCAATTTTCAAACTGGGCTCCGCCATAGTTCTCTCAGGCTCCGTGAGACAATTTTAGAATACTCTTTATTTGTTTTTCCCGTTAAAATAAACCATCAGTAATAAGAATTGCCAATTTTTTAAATCTGAATAAAGGACATTTTCCAAAGGCACCTTCAGAACTTGTTTTGTTTTCCGTTTGATTATACTTTTCTAATTGTAAAATTTAACTATCGTTATTGAAAGTTAATAATAAGTTATTGGTGTAAATTTGTTTCATGAGGGTTCCGGGATATATTTTTTTTCTGGCGCGAGGGCTCCTTCGGACCCTGCCTTAATCCATGTGACCATCCAAGCGGCTATGCACACTCCTTTCACTCTGAAAGAAGCAGCCTAACCTTGATGGGTTACATTGACACCCTATCTCATAATATATACCATACAAGGTAAGCTTGCAGGATGTTCGAAAACAAGGTGCTTAGAAATCCCCGTTTTGGTCTTAAAAGGGATGAGGTTACTGGTGAGTGGAGGAGGTTATATGATGATGAGTTACATACTCTGTACTAATAACAAGACATTGTTAGGATAATCAAGTTTTGTAGATTATGGTGCGCATGAAATACAGTGCGAATGGAAGATTCTAGAACTCTGTTCAGGGAACTGACCGGCAAACCCAATTGGATGAGATCATTAAGAAGAAGATAATATTAAAATGCGCCTTAAAGAGATAGAGTGTAACTAGGGGGACTCGATACAACTAGCTCAAGAAAGGTATAAGGGGTGTCTTTTTGTAAGTGTGGTAATGATCTTTCGAGCTCCTAGTGCCTTAGTGTAAGTATGTAAGCTTGTTACCTTACAGGGTAAAATAAGGGTACATGCTATTGATGTTATTGTAATACAAATTATAAACATGAGTGGATTTATTAGTGCTTGAGATTGCACTTCTGAAATCTTAATAGTTTGTACAATGTGCCTCCACCAACTCACTGTGCTGTTGCATTCTATTAAAAACACAATTTGGACCACCCCAAACAACCAATAAAAATGGCGCGACAAGACCATATAAACGGTATTGTCTCTTAATTATTCTAAAATGGTACATGAATGTGATGGCTAATGAACTTTCTATCCGGTATTATTACACTTTGTTCTAGTCGATGTATCCAATCAGCTATGAGCACGGCTGGCAATGCACTGTCTGGGGCAGGCATACAAACTTGCTATAACTGATTCAAGATTACTTTGTCCCTCTTTTTAAACAGATAAGTTACTAAGACAATTATGTATTTATACGCCTGGAAAACTTAAGTTGTCAGTTCATCATAGAAGATGAAATGACATAGGGCCAGCCGAGATTCGGGCCCCGATATTCTCGTCAGCAGGAGAGAGTGACGCCATAGACCAGTCGGAAGGCTGTATTATTTATTATTATTCTATTATTTAGCACCGCGTCTTACTACCCGTTCGGGTTATACGCACTTACGCTAATGTGTAATGGTAGGGTGATTGTGAGATGAGTAGGGTGATTGTGAGATGAAATGGAGGACCTACAGTTTAACGTGGAATCCGAACCACGGTGGAGGCCTGGCATTCCCTATAAAAACTATAAAGCCTACCGAGGAACCCTTATGAATTCATATAGCATCCTCTTTCCCTCTTCAAACATACTACAAGGTTTTTATCTTTAAATAAATAGTGTAGACTGTAAAGTAAGCTTATGGTATATATTAAAACTTAAACAAAATAAAATATCATTACATTTTATATTCATTACTAAACTAGATACGCTGCTAATGGGCTGGGGTTTATTCTAAACTAGGTGCACATTTGTTAGTTTTCCTTAACGTGATTCTCAATATTTATTTCCAAGCTAAAAAACCCATCAACAAAACATTCTTTGTTATGTTTCCTTGGGTTATATAATTTATAGTAATTGATTTTTGAAGGGAACATTTATAATACATTTTTTGAAACGACTAATAATACAAACATGCGATTTACAAACTAACTTAATTGAAGAAACAACACAATACCCAGTCTAAGGGAGTAGATTTACCAACACCAATGATACATTTTTAGCCATTCCAGGAGTAACACCTGTATCCCATAAAAACAATCAAATATGACAGTTATTCGGAAAAATATAAACATTAATGGATCCCGGAGAAGGGAATGTATTCATTACGGCTTTTATCATAATAGTGAAGTATTCTTATATACGGTCTACAGCACCTAGATTGGTGACGCATTCAACCACCAGGGCTGTAGTCAATACATTCTGAGAAGAGAGCTACTGTATATTCGCAGTTGTTTCTTCAATGTAACTTATTTGATAACATTTCCGGTATATACGTTTCTTAGAGAACTTAAACTGAAGTATAAACTTTAAAACTGTAGATATCTCGTGTGCAATGATTCCATTAAATATCTGGAAACGGGTTTAGAATAAAATCATTGAAAATTTTCAAAACGGAAAATTCTGTGAACTTCTTTATCCCACAATATCAACTATAGAGCGATTTTAATACGAGTGGATATTTGAACAGCTTATAGAAAGCACAAACTTTTTTTTTGTCTCAACAGTGTTTATAGTGGGTTTTGTTGTCTAGTTTTATTCGTCCAGTGTGTATTGAATAAATATTACAAATAAAAAAAAAGGGCGAAGTTTGATTAGCACCGATCCCAAATGCTGAAAGCACAACAAACTAAACAATGGTTTAGATAGCTACGATTAAAATAATAGTAGTAGTAATAATAATAACAACACACAACACCGTTCTGCAAGTTTGCAGAAGGTTTGAAAATAAAATGAGACCCTTGTCAGCCACTTATGTAACCTGATAGTGAAAATGATGTAAACCAGACCTCAAAGGTGAGCGTGTTTCTATAGCGTTGCATTGTATTGCGTTCCCTCCTACCCAGATGATTCAACTTATAAACCAACCGCCTGAAGCTCTTGCTTGCTAAAATAAACAATCGGTGGAGTAGAGATGAAAAACTTCAAACAGGGAATGAGAGGAGAAAAAAATGCAGCTTTTCTCTCCAAGGTGGGCTACATAACATATTTTACAAAATTCTATGACTTTTCCAGGTTTTCCAGGCAACATTTTTCAAATTTTCCCAGACTACTTTTTCCCAGTTTTAATGATGGATGATGACTTGTTTTATTTATTATTGATCACATATTAAAAAAAAGTTTGTATCTACTAAACATAAACAATTTTATCAGTTATTTTTAAAATTAAAATGTTATTTTATTTAGATATTATTAACTTTTGTTTTAGTGTTTAGTTGCAAAATTAATGGGATATTTTAGACATACTTTTTAATTCCCCGACTTTACCTTATTTCTAGTTAAACTGCCTGACATTTCCTTGTTTTTCCTGTAATCCCAAAATTCCCTGACTTTTCCTGATTTTCCCTGTTTCCCTGTCAAACATGAGCCAGGGTGGAAAATAAACCAGTGATGTTAATAATAAAAACATCAACACACAGAATTTGGGAAGTTGCCTTGTACTGCATTCATTGTGATCGCTTCATCTAGCCATAGAGAGAGATAGTATTGATTTTGACACCTAGGTGGGCCAATAGAAATATACAATGGAGCAAATAGAAAAGTGGTTATGCTATATGAATAAGCATGGTTAATTATACTTTTTTTAGAACCACGTCTTACTACCCGTTGAGGTTATAAGCCTATGCACTAATTACACTAAGGTGTTGGGGATAAGGAAAGTTGAATTTAAAGAATTGTATCAGCATTTGCGTGGGGAGTGGGAAACCATTTAGTAAAGCACACTCTCAGTAGCGGGTCTTTGTGACAGTCAACATCGTGTAATAGACGCTTAAAATATTTTTAGACAGGATAAAAAGATAAAATTATATCTCAAAGGGTCTAGACTAGCTTTCGAACATATAAGTTAGATATGTTATTGTGGATATATATTTATGCGAGTTCTCAGAATGACGCTTTTTCAGACAATGCTGCACAACATGGCCAAGCAATATCTGGGACTTTGGTGATTACGTCTTTAATATTATTGTATTATATAATTTACAAGCCATCTTAATATTATTACAAATCAATTGTTAATAGTATTCTTGTTTCGTGTATTAAAAATTAAAACGCTATCTTGTTTCACCATAACACCGTTGGTGTAGCTAGATGCAGATAGCCCGGACGTTTATTTCAAGGAGCAAGTCTTATTTAATTAATGACTGTTCAATTTGGGGATAGTGCTAAATTACTGACAGTACATTAAATATTTTTTCAAATCGATTTCGTAGAATTACATTTAATATGAAATATTAAATCCAAATCAATTTGTCAAAAAGTTATTAAATATATAAAATCACCAAGTTATTTTGAAAATCTCAAAATATATAATTTGACCATTAAATGTAACTACTGATACACAGTTAACCCTGCCTGGAGTACCTCGAAAAATAGTTATATTTACATTGATGTAGGTATAAATTGTTGTTTTTAATGAAGAGAAGCGTGAGAGCGTGTTCTCATTTAACCTAATTTTTCAACTGAAAGGAATGAAGTAGTGGATTATAATTTAAAAAAATTAAAAATAAATTAGGTGGTTATACGCATCAGAAGTTGATATACACGACACTCCCCAATCACTCCCCCGGAAATAACGGTTTGTGAAGGATCACGTCAGCAGTACAACTTGGTATAATGTTCTAGAGCTGAACAGTTTGATTTTGAGGGAGCTAAATAGAGGTAATGTTAAGACATTTAAAAGTATTTTATAATTTCAGAGTCTTGAATGAAACAAGAACAAATTGAACTGTGTCAAACAAATATCAGGGTTTGAACTGGAAACAAATCCCCACAAAATGATTAGGTCTGCCTTTTCAAAGTGACGGTTATGCCAAGACGCATATAAATAAAGATCTGTTCTCACATCCTCTGACAGACTGATTCAAGCGCAGTTTGAAGTGTTTAATGTGTCAGAAAAATGTTACAGAAGTTAAGCTACGAAGTGTGTTATATATATATATATATATATATATATATATATATACATCTTACTATCCGCTCGGGTTGAACGTGTAGGTATGAATTAATTACACCATAAGTTTATTGTTTCATATCTTCTGTTAATCCTGAACAACCTCGTTTTACGATAGTTTTCAGATGATAAAGCTTAATGAAAGTTAAGACACGAGCTGAGCTCAAGGAACTACAATAATTATTGTATAATAATAAAGATAATAGAAGCTCAATCTTTAAAAGATATGTCTTGATAGCTATCCGTTTAGGTTCTACGCAATTGCACTAATTACGCTTATGCTATAAGAACGAAGAAGGTTGAAATAAGAGTAAGTGTACCCACATTGGCGAGGAAGGAGAATGGAAACACATTTAGAGGTAACCACCCTTAGTATGCCGACCACTGAAGCGGGTGAAGAATAATTAACTTCTTGGAAAAGTAATTATACTCGCGCAAAACCTCCAAAGCGATTCATTAACACAAACTTTCATTAATCGTGAGCAAAAAAACGCTGAGGATGTTTCCCACTAGATATTTTAGAAGACGCGGAAGAGTACCTGTACCTATCGTAGTTCCGCACTTCTCGACGCTAATATGGGGCGGTCATTCATCCTCAACATTACGACTCACACGCAAGGTCATGCAGACCTGGCTGTTCTTACAGAACAGGTTTAACACCTAGTTAGTCGAGGAACAAGGAGACCGGCGACGATGAAGCCGCACTTGTCGCTCAACGGAACTGAGATAGTTCAAGAAACCCGACGATCGTTTGAGCTGCTCTACTTCCTCCTAATCTGATTGAGAAGTTATAGTTATGCGTTCAACAGGTTTCTGAGCCTGCGATATTTCACACGCGTCACCGACGTCGTCACGGAGGGTAATCCTCACCCGTGCACATGCATTTGTCCGTTTCGTCGCAAGTAACTCGCGGGACTACGGGAACGGCTCGAAGAACGGATAGTCGGGATGAGTACTCTCGGTCCTCTAGGTAAATATAGATACACCGCAGACAGACAGACGAGAGAGGGTTCGTAGCTCATGTGACGCGCGCCTACAGCTCGTGCCAGACACCACAACACGCGTAGTACACTCGCGGCCATACAATATAGGACATTTATGATATTTGTACAATCAGTCTACCCTGAAAGAAAGTGGCCTTACCTTGAGTGACTACACTATGACCCGGTCTCATAAGCTACATTAGAGTGGAATCAATCCAGGCTGTTGTTTTAAGTGAGATGCCTTACCACCCGTTCGGGTTATACGCATATGTATAAACTACGCTTCTGTGATAGCAATGAGGAAGTTTGAAATTTAGATGGTGTACCTGACTTTGCGTGGTAAGAGAGGGGAAAACTGTTTAAGGAAAAACTCTCTCAGAACATCCGACCGGGATTTGAACCTCGATCTCTCCGTCATTTACAGTTCAGTATATTGTGAGAATGACGTCTTATGCCATTTGACCACCGTAGTGGGCACCAGTGAAGGTAAGCTTGCTACCTCTCAGGGTAAACGGAGAGTACTTCCAGCTCCTTCTACAAATGGGAGGTAGTACGAAGACAATATAGTGGACAATACACATATGAAGATTAAAGCCATTTCCCTAACTTTGTAAATAAAAAAGATCCACTTTTCCTGCTGATGACAGGAATATCGGGGTTTGAATCCTATTTTGATCTACTGGGTGTGGTTTTCCTAAGTATTTTCCCACTCTCCTTCCAAGCAAATGCGGGTAAATAACCTTTAAAATGCTTCCTTCCTCATCCCCACCCCATAGAGTAATTATTATATATTATTATAGCCCTGAACAAGTAGTAAGACACGGGGATAAAAAAATATTTTCTTTGTTCAATATGTGCATGTTTTAATCTTGTTCAAGTGTGAAATATCTTCACAAACCTCCTTGCAAAGATAGCCTAATCCTAACAATAACCACACGATTCGGTGGAAGTCCACATTTAAGGAGTTTTATTTGGGTTAAGGAAAATTGCACCAGGGAAAACCGCGCCTTCCCAGAAAAAAAGGTAGAATGGCGCCCTCCTATCAATCATCACAACGTTAGGAGGGGAAAGTGAGCCCCACACACTTTTTTACACCCTTACAAAACAATGTGTTTGAAGAGCCTAGCCTAGATTCAAAAAATGTAGTAAAAGGTTGTGAATATATAGTTTGGAAACATCAATTTATACGTTCACATCAAATGAATACAGATACACACTAATCTTTGTTTCATTTAAAAACCTAACCTAACCTAACCTAACCTAAGCAACAGGTAAAGAGACAGGTGCGATGAATCGATGTATTTTGACCTCCTCAAGACCTCATGATGTGCGATGAGTCGATTTGAAATATCCACCCCCCCTAAACAAAAAGATACGATGAACCGATCTACGCCGGTGAAAATAGTAAGGTCGTGAGGAAAGTGAGGAAAGTGGGTGAGACAGACAAAGTCGTGTGGGCACACTTTTCCCACCAATTAGTGTGATGATTCACGGGAGGGCACAGTTTTCCCGGGCGCAATTTTCACGACACCGTTTTATTTAGTATAAAGTGTCATACTTTAGTGTCAATTAGAGAGTTCATACTTTATTTAGTGAAATAATAAACTAAAACAAAGCATGTCATGTGATCTGAGGCGCCCAGTTCTCAGCAGAACTTACACGTCAACATGCACGACAATTAAATTTAGGGATCGTAAAATCCATTCATTCCCTTTGGTCCCACACCAACCTAAATGGGAGAAAAAATCTTAATATTTATTTTGTCTAGAACGTTATAATTTAAAAAAAGAAAGTATTGTTAGAAGTTAAAAAATAAAAATACAAAATGTGTGTGTGATAGGGTCTTGATGAAAAAACTCACATGATAAAAAGTTTCTTTGACATTTATTTTCAATATGATAGTTTATGAATTTTTTTTTAAACTATAAAAACACATATTCACTCTTTGTCTTATTTTATTTTTAATCTTTCTTGTTTTTTAGTCCCTACATACTTCTGAGTATCTTCTTTGACTTTTTCAACATTGTTTTATTTATTTCTATTTATTGTTAAACTGTAGGAAAAAACTTTTTAACATTTAATTATTATGTCAAGATATTGCCAACAACTTTCAAATATAGACTAGAGTATATCTAGTATATTTATTTAATCAAGGTACATTCTTTAACTCAGCCATCACAACGGCTTGTGTTTACAACCAGTGTATAGTAAATATGGACTCGACCGGGATTCGAAAGAAAGTTTATTAGAGCGTGTTGGACGTCTGAAGCATAACTACCAAGAATCAACAACAGGTGTAGCCAATATTCACCAGCTATTACATTCATTAAACGTGTTAAGTAAATAAAGATATAGGCAGATTTAGGGTAGGCAGATTTAGGGTAGCCCGATGAGAAACCGGATCAGTCGGTATACATTTCGGAACATGACAAAATAAGGTCACCGTGTTACGCCACACGATAGAGTCGTGACAAGACGTATCCGCTCTAAAGTTCGTAAATAAAATACATTTCTAATTTTACGTCTGGATGAAAAAAAAAAGGAAAAAAGAAAGAAGAAAAAAGTCAGGTAAGAAAAACATGTGTTTTCCTACTCCCTCCGGGATATTTTTAGTTTGTGTGATATTAAAAGTAGTCTGGAATCCATTGAACATACATCTCAGTCCCAAGATCATAAAAAAGGGCATGAACCGAGTTAAGAAAATAATAAGTCATGACGCAGAGCTATAGCCAAGTCATTACGAGCCCAGTGGTACAGTCGTGGGCGGGCGCACAAGGGGGGTGCTCTAGTTGCAACCTCACCAGATTATACCAAATGTGTAGTGTGAGGCCATTGAATAGTAAATTAATTGAAAATAAATTAACTTTAAGAGTTTTCATTTTCATTTCCTAATTATTCAGCTAAAATTTATTTTAAATCATATGAAGAGATATTACTTAGCTATATTTAACATCGCGGGCTATTTTAAGTTTAGCTTACCAGTGACGGGGATTCCGGGGCTCGAAGTCTGACCTAGTGCCGTGAAGTAATTTTTCCTAAGAATTTATCACTCTTGCTCCACGCAATTTTTGGCACATTTCCTCTTAATTCCACCTTCCTCATCCCTATCCCACTAGTGCAGCTAATCGGATGGGTAGTGAGACGCATTGCACACACGCACGCACACACACACAGACGCACGCACACACACAACACACACCACATACATACACTAAAAACAAAGATGATAATAATAAATACGTTACCATCCTCTCTGACGGAGTATAATCAAATTACTTTTTGCAAACTGTAATTGTAAATGCATTGTAATTGCCCGCTCTCGCCCTTTCATTCAAAACTTAAACAGTGATGGAATATTTTGTTAGCTTAGATCGTTGAGAGAATGCAATGATCGAGTATGTTATGGCCCTATCTTATAAGTCAGTGGTTCCCAACCAGGGGGGCGTGTAGCACTTTCAGGGAGAGGGGTGGGGGGTGGAACAATTAGAAAATAACGTTAAAAACCCGCTAAGAATTGAAAACATTTTTTTATTTCAATACCTTTTCCAAAGAAGGATAATTTTTTCTGGCGGTATTGGCAACATTTCCTACCAGTTGTAATGCATCTACTATTAACTAGGGGACTAGCCAAACGCAAGACGTTAGTGCACAGGCACGGCTCATTTCCAAACCTCAAATCTACCCCCTAATTCTCCTATCTGCACTTCCTATCAGTCACCACAGTCACGTACAATACTACCGAAATGCTTGCAGAACAGAGACTCGACACAAAAGTCAAGGATAAATTGATGAATTTCAAACAATAAATCTTGAGTTTTGGGTAAATTACCAAACAGCTTTGTCGACTTGGAAGTGGAAAGTAATCTTCGGTGTGCTTCACCAAAACATCAAACCTAAAGGTTCAATAACAATAATTGATGAAAACCAAACAATGACA
This sequence comes from Timema californicum, assembly GCA_902141385.1. Lineage (NCBI taxonomy): Eukaryota > Metazoa > Arthropoda > Insecta > Phasmatodea > Timematidae > Timema > Timema californicum. The sequence goes on from CABFOW010000651.1 coordinate 14,275, forward strand.
ACCATTACAGTAATTTTCGGCCAATTTTTTGTACCATTTTGCTGCCAGTCTTACAATGATTTATGTATAAAGTAAAGAGATTACTAGAAAAGAAAACGTTCTAACACTATTTTTATAATACTCACAAAAAATGGGGGAAGGTGGTGGGTATGGGAATTTGATGATCTATCAAGGAAGGAGTCAGATAAAAAAAGGAGAAGATATAAACCACTGTTTTAAGCAATAATATGGTGGAATCCTTGGTAAATGAGCCATCTTTTGTAGTCAGCATTGAACAAATAAACACGTTGTAAATCCATAAAAATGGGTACCTATACAATAATAGCGTGAAGAAATTTAGCCGTAGGCAAGGTCTACGTACCGAAAATCCACGAGTACCTCAAGTTACTGTACTTATACGATAAATTATTATTTTATTTCAAAGGATCGGTTGTTGTTTTCCATGCTTTCATTCAAATAAATAAAGTGATAGTGGTAATCTGGACCGGGATTTAAACTTGATTTTTTTTAGCTTTGTTTTACTACATGATTTTTTTTCCAGGAATAAAAAATAGCCTGATTTGTTTGAAAATATTCCTGAAAACTGGTTAAATAAAGTGATAATCTAGAATCTTGTTAATCCGAACTAATTGATACATAAGTTTGTTCGGACTATCGAAAATTAGGATTAAGCTGGAGAGTAAAGGGATACAGTATTTTTACGAATTTTAAATTACACTAGAATGAGTTTAATCAAGCTTTCATTTATTTAACTGATGTAAAGCACGTAATTATTTTTAGCTACAGGAAAACACATTGTGTTGGCTACAACATGTATAGCACTTTTTATCAGATATCACTATTTCTTACAATTATATTTTAACTTTGAGCTTGTTAACCATTAAAATAGATTTAATTTTTTTTAAATCTCCGTTTTACGAAAAATGCGTTCGATATATAAGGTATTTTTTAATACCGGAGTTCGGTATAGCAAGGTTTTACTGTAATATGATATTTGTATATTGTATATCGATGTTTCGTAAAACACGGTGGAGGGGATTCTGCTTGTAAAATTACACTAAATCAATGAGAGCACATTCTAGGCGAGCCCAGGTGCAAGAAAACTTTTTTTTTACATGGTCCAAGATACGAAGATCCTGCAGAAAAACTGGTCAAAATTAAGATCTTTCTTTTCAAGTTCGAAGTATACATCATTCTGGGAGCAGTAAAAGTAAAATAGTTTACAATGTTATAGACTATTCTACAGGAGCTCCGTCGCTTCTTTGGTGCTGACTGACAGCTCACAGCTGACTTCTGACAGTCAAAATTTAGATATATAACTAAATTTTGACTGCCAGAAGTGACATCTGCTAAACACATGATTTTGCAGATCATATTGTTTGGCGTAGGGATACATAACTAGGTCTGGTCATTTTTCAAAGCTTTTAGCTGTCAGTCAGCACCAAAGAAGCCATGGGGCTACTGTACTACTTGATAGAATATAACGATAGAATATGTAAAAATATTTCTAAACCCCTAATCATTAGAGTTTACATTTTCTTTAAAATGACCGGTACCAGTGTAATCCCAAACGAGTTGTAAGAAAAAGTGCTATTATTTTTTTTAATGGTTTCGGATTCTATTATTTTTATATTTTATAATAAATCGTTCATTTATTTTCGAGTTCAACTTGTGTTTTAACTTGGTCAATAAGCTACGTCAGGTGCAATCATCGTAAAATGAAAGTGGTCGATCTTAACAGACGATATTGCTTTGATCACACCAGATCATATAAAGTAGTACAACAAACATAATTTACTAACCAAAAATAACATTTATTTTGTAATAATTTTTTCTCTCTCCTCAATATCCTCCCCGTTAGGGGCTAAACGCAAATATATTAGAAACTCTAGTTCTGTAGGGATGATTGAAGTAGAATTTTGAAGAAATGTACCCACAATTGTTAAAGCCCATGAGGTAAGTTGGAAACAATTTTTGAGAAAAGAAATACTCAATACAGTACACTCAACCGGGATTCAAACACCCCATCATTGAAAGTCCAGTCCCAAACGAGAGTAGCACGTTAGTCCATGCGAGAATATAATGTAATGAAAATAATTCGACCAGAACTATTTGCTCTCGGTTGTATGAATATTGGGAGCGAGTGTACGAATGAAATGAGTTACTTGTGTTGGCATGTCTGCCGACAGGAACCACCGCCCTCTAGTCATGAAATGTTGACGATCAGCAGGGCAGGCTGACGTCACAAGGGCGTGCCGCTACCGCCAGTACAAACTGACGGACGAATATACGAATATTCGGCAAACCCACTTCTGGTGGATGCTTGGTCTAACGCGCTACTCTCGCTGGAGACTAGACTGCCAATGGCGGTCGGGTGTACAGATAGTGGTTCTTCCAAAATGGTTTTACACTCTCCCTCCACGCTATTACGGGTACACTTCCTATAAATATAACCTTCATAATCCCTAAATATATTAGCGTAATTAGTACAAAAGCGTATAACCCAAACGGGTAGTAATACACAGTGATTATATATATATATATATATATGGCAAGCCATCACGCCCAGGTTCCTTTCTCGTGTAAAGGTATTGACTATTATTATTTGTTGAATTAAAAATAGTAATAATAATAATAAAATAATTTAATATTATTTTTATTTGGGCGAAGTTAGGCCAGCGCCTTTATTTACACTTAACTTTTTAGTAAAAAAGATCTACATTTAATACTTATGTGATAAAAACTAATTGATAATACCTGTACAAGAAATATTGTTAATAATAAAAAAAAATTGACTACATACATAATTGTAAATTTAGAACATATTAGATCAAATAAATGAAGAAAATTGAGGTAGATAAAGAAGATAGAGGAAAAAAATTCCATTAAATGGTATGAAAGAGATTATTAAGTCTTGATGATAAGAAATAATCGTTTAGTCAACAACACAGATACAAAGAATATAAATGCACATTGTTACATCGAAAGCAAAGAGAAGCTAGAAATTGAGCAATGCAGTGCTTGTATAAATAGTAATAGCTCTATGCTATTTAAACAAAAAATAGTCCCTAGATAATATGCGGAGCCTTTTTTTAGCATTATATCATTTTATCACCGCGTCTTACTACCAGTTCAAGCTATACGCATATATAATTATTCTAACGGGGCAGGGATGAGGAAGGAAGCATTTTAGAGGTTATCTACAAGCATTTGCGTGGCGGGAGAGGTGATAAACCATTTAGGAAAAAACACCCTCAAGAGACCCAACCGAGTTTCGAACCTTGGTCTCCCAAAGCCATTCTGACACCAGGATGAAGCCTTAGACCATTCAGCCACTGAAGCGGGTCATTTTGAGTAGAGTAGGCCTTTGGAAAATTTTCATTTACTTTAGTTTTTATTGAAATGTAGATCCTAGATCATTTTTGTAAATTTGAGGCTTAACCTTTCACGGGGATAAATTAATAGCCGAGGGACTGGGCGTCGTGTCTGTTCTAGAATTAAGTTAGTATGTAAGTTAATATGTAAGTCATGTGTGATATAATTTTATTTTTTACTTCATTCTAGTACACAAATGGCTGTATTATATATATAATCTATTATAATCGTACCAATAGCATATACATAATATAAAGCTCAAGAGCACCAATGCGGGTAATATTAACTACCTCAATTCAAAAACACATTGAATGTAACTCCTCGTGTCTAAGTGAATTGTTTCATTATAGTAACATACGCATTTCTCACGCTGGGTACATAAGACTGTTTCTATTTGCCACATAAATAAACGCGTACAAACAAATAAATACGACGATATAAAGTTTCAATTAGAGCGCATATAAATTGTGATTAGAGCACAAAACCAACTCACGTCATGGCTATAATAAAGGACTTGAAATCAACCAGCAGTTTTATAAAAAATAAAAATAAACTTCCCCTGAAGATGTCACATTGATTAATTTTCAACCAGTAACTTGGAATTCGGTGGCCGCATAGTCTGAAGCACTACTCGTGACGTAGACTATACTACCGATGACGGGTAGGTCGAGGTTCGAATCTCTGTTAGGTGTACTGAGGGTGGTATTTTTCCAAAAATGGTTTTCCACTTTCCCGCTAAGCAAATTTGGGTACACTTCGTTTAATATAACATTCCTAATCCCACAAACCATTAGCGTATAACTCGAACGGTTAGTAAGACGAAGTGCCGACAAAAGTAATCCAGCATTATATTTTGTGTGTACCTTGATCTTCTTACGAACGACAGTAATTGGAGCATCTTTTAGAAAATATAAACATAATTGTTCTGTCAGCATTGGTGACTTTTACTAGAGAACTGTTACAAGTGTTATTTTAACGTAGTGATGATATCAATCAAAAGTAAGTGACAGATCAAATGACTTAACGTATTAAGAGGTGAAATTATATCTAGTAATTTTTTCTTTCTATCAGACTGTCCATTCATAAGATAATTGGGTTATAGTTGTGTATTCTTTAAAAAGTGCGAGCTAATTCATGGACTGCGACTAAAAATGATACTCAAGGAAACATTTTAGATTACTATTTTTGCTTTCACATATTGATAAATCATAAACATATTAGTGCTAGAGACCTGACAAATATGGACATTTTACGTGCCCCTGGCCTAAAATAAATGGTTCCCACAATAATTGTTTCTGTCCCTGAACGACAGACGAAAATATTTGATGTTTTTTTTTCAAACTTTATATTTATATGTTATATGGCCATATATATATATATATATAAATTCTAGTCTTAAATTTGTAGATTTTTGTAAATTCCAAATATTTTGAAAATACCTTCAACGGTTTTGTTTAAAATTGGTATAAAAAGAATACTTTACATGAAAAATAATAATAATTTAAGATAAGTTTACCGTTACATAATTTTTGAATGTTTGTGTTTTTATGTGTGTGCAAACAATCATATAGTTTAACGAAACAGAGCTCCCACCTAATTACAGGCTATTCAAGCCACCAAACTAATACAAAGTCGTTACTAATTCGTTATAGATTACATCCTCGTGAAAAACAAGAGCGAGAGGACAAGGCCGGCTTAGGTCTGTGCTCAAGTTTTGCATAAAGACAGTTAAATGATTGGCAATTCATATTCCGGCGCTTAGGCGCTCGTGTTTTCTCATGACGGCATCTAAGTATCTCCTCCCTTGTATTGTTCGTCAATAAAGCCCTGTCTTGTGGTTGATAGCCCCGCTATTTGTCTCATTCCCGTCACTTCCCTGCAAAAACTTTTAGTAACATCTGGGTACGTTGTTTGACACTGACAAATGAATGGGATAAAACCTTCAATTAAGAAGGGACGTCGATCAAATCCACGACAACTCCCCCACTCCGACTGTGACGTTCAGTGGGAAAAAGTAGAGAGAGTCAAAATCCTTTACATCAATTAGGGTTGGAAGGACACCCTGGCAGGAATGGAACCTTGTCCTCTCCATCACCAGTAATTCAAGCTATACCTAGAGTGATGGTCTAGACCGCCGATGTGGGTGGGTTTTTAAAAATAGATAGCCAAATAACAACAGTTCAAAGATTATTCTTAATGCAAATATGTTTACCAGCATATTATTATGTTTTACGTTTAAGGTTGAAGTTCCCAGCCAGTCTTACCTGCGGGCTCCACTACCACCCTGTTAGTTCAGGTTCATCGTGGGAGAAACAAGCAAGGTAAACTTGATACCTTTCAGGGAAAATGGAGTGTACAATCATAATTTCAGTGAATACAACGTTTTCATAAAGAATTAATAGTTTTACAAATTAATATCAATGGATCTTTGACTGTTTTAATAAAAGGTGAGCGAATATTGCCTATAAGATACTAGTTATGACTGAGTGTAATCCAATAATGTGAAAAAAATCTATCAACTAAGTTTGAAGGTAAATTCTTACCAAGAACAAAAAACTTATAGCTATGGAACGTGTCAATTTTGACTGACTACATGATATTTTTACTGGATATGAAATAAAAGTATGTAGAAATTATTCATAATTCACTGTATGATCCCTGGCAATGAAGAAAGCATAGCATGCAAAAAATAATAATTAAGAGCCGCAATAATAAAATAAAGTATAGAGTAGTGGAATAAAAATGGCCGAGGGAAGTCGTGGGACAGGTCAATTTTGGTTGGGTGTACATAATTATATTGAGAAGTTGATTGTGTGGATTGTGAGGGGAAATAAGGGTTGGAAGGGGGGAGGTCTAGATGAAAATAAGGGGGATATGAAGACTACGTGGAGCGAATATGTCCGTTATTCAGGTGACAATACGTGTCTAAAAACCGCAGTATTTTGGGGAAGAGGAGGGCTTACTTCGTAACACATTTTGTTTAGAGAGAGTTTTTGCGGTGTGTAAAGTTGAGGAAGGAGGTTTGGAGTTGAAGAAAGGTTGTGTGAAGGGGAAAAGGAGGTGTGGAGGGGGAAAGCAGAATTCCTCTAAAATGCTTGCAGGCATTAAATTTTTGTTTTCAAAAGATGACAAATAATCATTTGTAGAGCAGTATTTATAGATGTTATATCTTGTTATAGGTTGTGTTTACATTATTTTCTTTTCAAAACAGCATTTCTTTATACAAAGATTTTTTTTAACATTAGGAAGCTATTTCCTCTCGACACCACAGTAAAGAATAGAGCTGGTCATGTGGTGGGCGTGACTGATTCAGATTCGTGTGACCTTGGTTCGACACAAAACACTTGGCGATTGGAATGAGAAAAAACAACGCAAGTCTCATTTCAAGAGAATTTCTATAAAACTCTTTGAATAGCCCTGACAAATTATAAAAACAAACTTATAAAAACTATTTGTTAAATAATAACATAGCGCGAATAAAACAATTCCTATCATTCCAAGTAGTAGTCGTCTTTTTATGTCACTCACTGACGTAATACCTTCAATCCCGTGTTCTAACCTGCCCTGGTAGAGGTGGAGGTGTAAACATAGCAATATCAAGTCAAAACAGATAAAAACCTTTAAGATATCCTCCAATCTGATCTGAGCATCTATTCGACATCTATTAGCCCGATCAGTATCGCATCATCAACTTTAACGATTTAAGAGTCTGAGGTTGGATTCCAAACAAAGCTGAAAAGGTATCAATGTGAAATTGGGTTGAGCCTGTTTCATCCAGTAGCTTGTACTCCAAGCACCGCGTCTTACCACTCATTTGGTTTATACACCTATACCCTAATTACACTAATCTGTTAACTATTGAGAAGGTGGAATTAATAGGAAGTGTACCTGCATTTGCGTGGAACGAGGGTGTAAAACAATTTAGAAAAAAACACGCTCAGAACACCTGAATGGGATTAAGCCCCAATCTACTCGTTTCCGTCTCTGGCATTACAGTATATTGCGAGAGTAGCGTCTTAGACCATGCGGCCACCGAAGCAGGTCACTCGGCTATTAAATTATGCTCTAGGATTTGATCGCTGTATTTGTCCTATAATTTAACTGTCCAAGCTCCAGTTTCTGTGTTATTTTTTTTAAGACATGTATTATTTGTTTAGCTTCTATTGTAATTGTAATTTCTTATTAAGTGTAAAAAAAGATGACAGCCTTAATTTAGCCATTAAAGTATATTATTATTGTTATTATTATTACCAAGGTAGAACATATTCGAGGTAACATTTAAGGATTAGACATAAAAAGAGCAAGGTTAGGTTAGGTTAGGCTATGCTAGGATCACCCAATCTAACTTGGGAGGGAATTCGTGGTGCAAGGTGGTAGAGCCTGCTACATCTCGGGAGGTGGGAGGTATGGCACCTTGGGCCCCAAAACAGTGCCCAGCCCAACAACACCCTATCTACATATTGACACTACTAACTCGTACTAAAACAAACTTTGTTACATGACTTGTTTAATACCGTCATCTGCTACCAGGCACGATTCTCAAACCAAATTATAATGAGATAACCCAACACGTAACGCGGCGGCGTACAATGACCTACTTGGCAAACCCCGATGTCGCCATCTTTCTCCCCACGAATTTAAGAGTGTTGCGCCACTTAAATGCAAAGAGCGACGACGTCTTGTTGCCCGCCCGAGGGGGACTAATGTGTAATGGTAGGGTGATTGTGAGATGAAATGGAGGACCTACAGTTTAACGTGGGATCCGAACCACGGTGGAGGCTAAGCTCTACAGATATATAGGCTACAACAGGTATAGTGAATATTTGGTTTGAAAGTACTTACAATATATAGGCTTTAAGTAGCAGAGGTATACTTATGTTACAGTTTTCTATTTTATTATTAATAAATATAAATACCGACATAGATAAAATATTGCAACACATGAAATTTATTTTTAAGCCTGTGCGAACCTTCGAAATTCAGAATCCAAGTAAATTTCAGATTAGGGTTTTATGGGCTTAGTCTATATATATATATATATATATATATATATATATAAATTCGTTTATAACCTTTCATAAGTTAAGTCATGAGTGTTGATTTTTTTACTTAACTTGAGAATATTTTCAAAGGCTTCTAAGGATATGTTATTTGATGTGGATTTGAAACATTTTCAAAACAATATACTCGATTCAGATTTGATTCGAAATTTTATTGTTAGTTTGATATTCGTGTCAGATTCGATTCGAAAAAGATTCTGAGCATGGTATTTGACTTGAAATGGAAAATCATGGATTCGCACAGCCATACTTATTTCCATCAATATGTGGATATTGATTTAGAAGTTAGGGGATAACTTGTATTTATTTGTTGAGCTCTGCCATTATAAGGGCTTTCTTTTTTTTTACAATATTGTGTACATGTACTAGGGGAGTGCGAGTACTAGGATATAATTGTATAGCAAATTATATTTCCTTTTGTATAATTAGAAAAAAAATTACAAATTATATTAAATTTATTTAAATATTCGAATTTGAATGATAGTAAATTTTGTAAAAAAAAAATGTAATTCTAAAAAAAAAAATTGTACTTATTTATGGCTTATGCTTGCATCTATTACAGAAATTCAACTTGAAATATTTCCTGTACAAATAATGTTCTAAGTTACTCGAACTTGAAAAACAGCTAACTAGTTTTCATTCAAACTCAACTCGAAGTGAAAAATGCCTACTCGCACAGCCCTAGAAAATACCTCTTCAAAATGTAGGTGTCTGAAAAGTAACTGTAAAACAGCTTGTGTAGGCCTACAGCCCATCTACGTGGGGAGTGTAGGTAGGTGACAGCCGGTCAGAGGGTTCATTATTGTAAACATTGATTGAAAGTAGTATTAGAAGCGTTTGATATTTTCTATTCTGAAAATTGAAAGATGACACCTGGACACGGCAATCCCTTACAAATAGAATAATTGTACAAGTGGCAGCAATAAGCCAATTACCGAGACGAAGGTGGCTGCGTTATCTGATAGCTTGTGATCTTAATAAAATCATACATTTGTAATAATAATAATTATTATTATTATAATTAATTATTATTTATATTATTATTATTATCATCATCATCATCATGGAGAGTATGCCCATGACAAACATTAAAAAAAGATGATATCACCACGTGTAGAAAATTAAAATAAATATTTAGACTGAGTTGCTCCAGTCGAAACATGTTGGGTCTATATATTAATTCGTAATAAAAAATGTATCATAGTAAAATCATTTGACTACAGTAAAATTATAGCTAATTGATAAACATTAAAACACTAAGTACTAACGTGGAAGTACAAGACATCTTCTCACCAACACGCGGATCATCAGATTATATCTTAAATTAATTGAACTTATTTATTTGATTACAATTTATGGATAAGTAATTTCATAAATTCCTATGAGAGTAAATATGCATTAATCTATGCATATAGTAAATTAAAACTAATAATAATCACAAATGAAAATCACCCAATTCTGAATGGTTTCTGTTTGTATGCCATCAAAGTTTTGATAGTTAAGAATCGTGACATTAAGATCGATCCTTGATTATGTCTATACCAGTATGAATTGAGTTTGACACTATAATAAGTTTTTTAAGTTGGAATCGGCACCTTTCTACAAACTCCGACTCCAACTACGGCTCCACCCAAAATTTCTTCACACTCCGACTCCACAGTCCTGCTAATTATACTAATTGGTCGGGGATTAGGAAGGCTAAATTTAGCGGAAACGTACCTGCATTTGCGTGGAGGGAGGCTGGACTACCGTTTGGAAAAAAAACCTCCGTGAATCCAACTGGGATCGAAGCCCGATATTCCAGTATTCGGAAGTCTAGTTTAGCACGAGATTAGCGCGTTAGACCACGCGGCCGCTGAAGCGGTTGAGAATATAGTATTACTAAGAAAACAATAATTTCCGAATAGGTTTACACTAGTTACTTTCATCCAATTTTTGCATTAAAGAACCTTGTGATCACCTGCTTCAGTTGCCACATAGTCTAAGGCGTCACACCCATATTAGACTGCCGATGACAGAGCATTTGGGGTAGTTCGAATCCCGGTCGGATATACCAAGGATGTTTTTCCAAATTTGTTTTATTCTCTTCCTCCATGCAAATGTGGGTACATTTACTTCAAATTTAACTTATCTCAGCCTTTACCTATTGGTGTAATTAGTACATAAGCGTATAACCTGAATAGGTAGTATGAAGCAGTGCTAAAATAACCTTCTGCTAGCTATCACCTACACTTCCTCCGTAGATGAGCTATACCTTATCTCTGTTATTGTCTGGATGGCTGTGTAAGCTATTGCTGCGGGAAAACTATGCTATCCTTTGAAGAGTAACTTTTTTAACGTTTACATTTGTGAAATAAAATGGCAACCCACGGTTTGGGATCCGTGGTTAAAGTACATAGTGTCGGGCTAGTAGGCCTACTGAAATAAAAATAACGACCCATGGTTTGGGAACCATTGTTATAATGAAAAGTGTAGGGCCAGTAGGCCTACAGAAATAAAAATAACGACTCATGGTTTGGGAACCATTGTTATAATGAACAGTGTCGGGCCAGTAGGCCTACAGAAATAAAAATAACGACTCATGGTTTGGGAACCATTGTTATAATGAACAGTTTCGGGCCAGTAGGCCCACAGAAATAAAAATAACGACTCATGGTTTGGGAACCATTGTTATAATGAATAGTGTCGGGCCAGTAGGCCTACAGAAATAAAAATAACGACTCATGGTTTGGGAACCATTGTTATCATGAATAGTGTCGGGCCAGTAGGCCTACAGAAATAAAAATAACGACTCGTGGTTTGGGAACCATTGTTATCATGAATAGTGTCGGGCCAGTAGGCCTACTGAAATAAAAATAACGACCCATGGTTTGGGAACCATTGTTATAATGAAAAGTGTATGGCCAGTAGGCCTACAGAAATAAAAATAACGACCCATGGTTTGGGAACCATTGTTATAATGAAAAGTGTGGGTCAGTACTGAAACCTATGGATGACAATTTTTTTTAGCACCGCATAATACTACCCGTTCGTGTTATACGATTATGTAGGTACTATTTACCCTAATAGTATTAGGGACTATAAGGGCTACATTTATAGGAAGTGCACCCACATTTGTGTAAATAGTGGAAAACCACTTTGGTTAAACCCCCTACAGTACACCCGACCAAAATTCTAACCTCAATCTCCCCATCATCGGCAGTTTAGTCTACTGCGAGACTAGCACCTTAGACCATGCGGTCCCCGAAGCGGGTTATGGATGACAATTGAGATCCGTGGCCACTATCCCTCCCCCACATACCCCTTCCCTATACCAGCTGGCAAGGTAACAAACCAAGACGACACGCGAATAACTCGTCTAAGTGGGTTTGGAACCAGTGACCTCGATCCGGAACATGGGGTCATAGAAGTTGAGACCGACGTGCGAGCAACACGCTCTTGACTTTATCGTGGAGGTCATCGAGAGGGAAGGGAGGGATCGATGCCACTAAAAAGGGGGAAACCATTTCAATGTATGAAGAGAGGAATTATATAAAAGAAAAACAAAGATATAACGAACAATGCGGTTGGTCCTGCTAAACAACATTTATTTAAACTCACTACTATTTGTAATGGGGATGGAAATGGTCATGAATAAAAAGTCAGGAAAACACGAGGAGGAGAGAATAAATGTAATGAAATTTTCTGATGACTTGATGGTATGGGGGAAGAAGGAAGAGGAACTACAGGAACAGTTACGATAATAAAATGAGGAAGTAGAAGAGTGTGGAATGAAATCTAGCAATGCAAAGTGTGAAGTGATGATAATTACAAAGAAGAGGATAAGGCCTAGTAAAGCAATAAAGTTGGATGGAGTAGAAGTGAGAAAAGTACGGAACGTAAAATATCTTGGAAGCGTGATTTAGGGGAAGGGGGAAGTAGAGAGGATCTACTGAGGAGAGGATAGAAAGGAGAGTTGTTCTATAGGTGTGTACGAGACCAATTATGGACAATAGAAGTGCCCTTGAACTGTAAGGAAGTGTTGTACCTATTGTCACACATGTAATAGAAACATAGACAATGAATGTAAGAGAGACTAAGAAATTGGAGGTTATGGGAATAAAGTTTGTGAGGAGCATGTTTGCTTTCACGAGGAGAAACACGATTAGTAATGAAGTTATCCTGGAAATAGTGTTGGTACAGGGAGTGCATGAGATAGAAGATGAAGCAACCCTGAGATGGGATGGGCATGTAATGAGGATGTAGAAGGAGAGTATGCTAAATACAATTTTGGGGATTAAGTATGTAAGGAAAAAACCGCAAGGGAGGCCAAGAAAGTGATGGGAGGAGCAGGTAATAAAAAGTGTGAAAATGAGAGGAGGAAAAATAGAGTATATAAAGGAGGAAGAATGGTGGAAGAATAGAGGTAGATGGAGGCTTGTTACTAAGCTGACCAGGCCATAGGCTGTAAACAGTTGATGATGATGATGATGATGAGTCCTACTAACCGATCGGGTTGTACGGCTATGTACTAATTAAGCCAATGATCTTAGATATAAGAAAGTCAAGTGTCATTTGCAGTAAGTGTCCCGGAATGTGTGTGGAGGGAGAGTGGAAAATAATTTTTAGTAAGAACCCAGTTCTCTCTAAAGAGATTCAAACCTCGTTCTCCCCGTCATCAGCAGTCTAGTCTACTGCAAGATAGCACCTTAGTCCATTCGGCCACCGAAGAAGGTCGTTGGTGATAAAAGGGGAGAATTTAGTTACAAAGAATAAAAACTACCAAAAAAATCATTGCAATGTTTAAAAAAAATTACCAAATAATATATCATATGGACAAAAATTATAAAAGGTATGAGTTGGACATTAGTAATCCTAAATAAGAAATAAACAATACGAAGTTTGCAATATTGCTATTAGAATCAGGACTCTTAAACTTAACACAGTGGTGTCGATTAGGAATAAGTGGATCAATAAAAGCCTGTTGGGAAATTTAATTTATAAACTTAGTTTTACACTAAAGCTCCCCATAGGGCTGGGATGGGTAACAAAATATTTCATAGGGATTGTAGGGAGTATTAAAATATTTCCGAGGGATTGTAGGGAGTATCAAAATATTACATAGGGATTTTAGGGGGTATCAAAATATCTCAGAGAGATTGGAGGGGTATAAAATTATCTCAGAGGGGTTTGAAGCGTATCAAAGTAGCTCACGAAAGATTGGACGGGTATCAAAACAGCTCAAGAAGGATTGGAAGGGTATGAAAACCACCCACAAAGGATCATAGGGTTAGTAAAAAAAATACAAAGACGTTTATGATTCGGGAACTTTATGAGATTATTTAGTTTGCGTAAAATAAATGACTATAACAATTTTTGCTTAAGTAAAATTATTCAAGGGTATATTTTGATAAATTATTTTCAAAATGTTGTTCCTAATGATTACAAAAGACTTATTGTGAAAGTGTGTACGTCATACCGATTACTATGTGCGTGTGTGTCCGGACTATTCACTTATTTACACGGTTAGGGTAAGGGAGAAGAAGGTAGTTAAGAGGATATGTATTCGCATTTGTTAGATGTAAGAGTGGAAGCACCCGCTTTGGTAGTCGCGTTACTCTCAATAGACTAGCTGCCGATAACGAGGAGATTGGAGCTCGATCCCAGCCAATTGGACTGAGTTTATTCCTAAATGGTTTTCCACGCTTTCTATAGGCAAATTCGGGTGCACTTCCCTAAATTCAACATTCCTCGAACCATAACGCATTAGAGTAATTAGAACCTAAGTATATAGCCCGAACAGGTAGTAGGACGCGATGCTAAGAAAAAAGTGGCGCCACATTAAGGTGGGATGGAAGCGGACGAAATAAAATACCAGTGTTTTTGTAGTTTTTAGGTCAAAACATTTCATTGGCCAAAATAAATCTAATATTGCTCCAATACAAAAATTTAATTTAATTTCCTTCCCATGTTGATCTCAAAATTTCTTGATTATCTGTCTAAGGGGTCCTGGAATTTAATTACAACTTTTCTATTACTTTAAAAAGTTTTAAAAAAGGTTTTGACAAAAAAGCTACAAAAACAATTACCTTTTCTCGCGTCCCCTTATATCCCACTTTTAAGGAGGGGAAATAAATACTCATAGTAAACCCAACCGGGATCCAAACCTCAATCTTCTTGTTAACAGCAATCCATTATAATGCAATGATGACGCATTCAGTTAAATTATGTTTACGACGGCACTAGAGGGCGAGTATTTGGTCACAAAAGAGCTCCCCAGAGCGTCAAACCCCTAATTCTTCCTCATGAAAGATAAAACCTCAAACAGCCTTGCATGACATACATCAACCTGGTCCCTGAGAGTTGTTTTGAAAGTTATTACAGCTATTGGAAGGGTGTATGGTCACTTATGGCGTCCCTAGGGACAACTTCATCGCATGGTTTACACACTACGGCCCTGCATAAGGCTGGGGGGAGGGCAACACGCTAACAACGTCCTACAATATCAGTAGAATGTTTGGTTATGTGTTTCAGCGATCCTCGGTCTAAACGTCAAACTCGTTTAGTCAGGTTTGTTGGCAATGGGTAGTTTTCCTACATCATTTCCTACTCTCCCTTCCTGCAAATGCAGGTACATTTAATCCAAATTCCATATTTATCGATCCTACCACATTAATCCAATGAGTAAAATCCAACCCATCTCGGTGGCGTAGTTGGTTAACGCGCTAGATTCGTGGTGAGCCTGACTGCCGTGGACGGGGAGATTGAGGTTCGATTCTCGGTCGGGTTAGCTGGGGGGGTGATTTCCCTAAATGGTTTTCCACCCTCCCTCCACGCAAATGTGGATTAACTTCCTCTAAATTCAACCTTCCCGATTCCTAACCCACTAGCGTAATTGTTACTTAAGCGTATAACCCGAACGGTTAGTAAGATGCGGTAATAATAATAATAAATAGTAAAAATGGCAGACTGGCGGTGAAACAGCCTAATAAAAACGCACTGTTAAGAATAAGTGGTGACTTAGGGCGGATCTGCAGAAGAGGTCTAGCTCCGGTTTATTGGAAACAATTCGTGTATTTACAACTTTCCGTAACAGCCATTACAGTCTCACATTCGTACTTATTAGTTTACTTGACAGTGATATTCAGTCAAACGGGTCTATAAGCTGCTCCACCAATGACGAGACGGTTTCTTAGGTGCATTTAATGCGCAGTAATAAGGAATATATTATTACCGCCGTCAGTGAATAGGAAAACACCTCGAGTGCGACGTACTCCTCGCTACAAACACATTTACTTACATCTAAAACTTCCTTGATTACCCTGTCAGCTGTCTTCATTTCAATTAGATCCGATTCATGAAGTCATAAGAGAAATCAGTGTTTGCTTCACATAAGTTAATTGAAACATTTTCAATTCTGATGGTACAAAAACCCTAAAACTTGTATTTAAGGTGGGATGGAACAGGGCGCGAGAGAAGCCCCGAGTTCTTCAGATTTAAGACAAAACAGTTTTTAGGCCAAAATAAAAACAATATTGCTCCAGTACAAACACATAATTTAATGTTCTTAATATATTTATATCAACCGTTCCTGAATATCTGTCAAAAGCATGGTGGCATTATCTAACAAACCTTTTAAATGAAGAAAAAAATTAACTCTAAGTTCTAGGACATCCTTGACAGATACTCAATAAATTTTGAGGTCACTATGTGAAGAAAATTAAATTCTATGTTTTTACTAGAGAGCAATATTTTATTTATTTTGACAAAAAAAAAATGTTTTGCCACAAAAACTCCTAGCACTGGCTTTATCTCGCGTCCCCTTCCGTCCCACCGTAATTTGTATTTAAAGCCCAAAATGTACAAATAAACGGGGAGTAGAACAGACATGCTTATCGGTTATGGTTCTTGTTCCGGTTCTCCAAACAAGATTTTAAAGGTTCCGGTTCTAGAAAATAAAGATTCCAGTTAATTCATAACTCTCAACTGTACAGTTGATTATTTTTGATTTATCGTATTTTTTTTTCTTTTAGTGTTTTATAATAAATCTACGGTTTTCGTAGAATTAACCAATCCTATTATATTGTGGTGTTTCATATAAAGAATAGGCTTGCGAATAAATTGAGCTACTAGTTCTTTCCAAACAAATCAATGTTAGTTATAAGTCGATAAAATCAATCTCTCACTGTCTGACATTTTATCGTGATCTCAGGTTAAGAACCACAACAAGGCCAAATTTAATGAAATATCATTGGTGTCAAATAAGTTAAGTACTTATTGTTATAGTCACCATAATTAAAAATAATTAGTGCTCTGTGCAATATTCTAAGAGCAGCATTGTAGTGAATGAATCAGCACTATTTTTATTGTAAGCTCGCAATACGTGACAGGATACTAACCAGCAGAATTGGGTGAGTGGTTAACACTCCTGGCATCTTTGTCTTTTACAGGACCGTGCGCAGTTAGAATAGGGGTTGTTTAGAAGGTTTACTCCCTCTCCCCATTTAACCGAAAGTATATGTGTTATGTATTTTGGTATTCATTCCTAACACCTAGGCTCGAAGCTTATTTGAATCTTGTTAAATTCATAGCACCTACAGCCTTTTTATGTGAGCTTCTTTCTTTTAAGAAAATGTCCCTCTGTTATCATGTTTAGCTTGCAATACAAAACTAGTCCTATTTTAATTTTATTGTTAGGAATCCAACTTTTTAATAAATTGAATAGGAGGGTCAAGGAATTATCAGTATCTTCTACCTTCCGATTTTCATAAGAATCGTGGTATTTGAAAACTGGAGACTAATTTTGTCACAACGGCGGAAAAAAACCCACTTGTATTTATATTCTTAACCCGTTTAATTAATGAATTAAAGATAAATTATACAATAAGTTATAAGACAGTATCACTGGAAGCTTGTGGTAACTTCTTAGACTAACTTTATAATTAATAATAATAATAATTTATAACCAGAACAGGTAGTTAAACAATGTGCTAAAGACAATCTCATTCCTGCCCCATTAATATAAATATGTGGATTATCTGGACTATATGTAATATGCGGAGCACAGAAAAATTAATAAATAAATGGCATGACACAATCCCAAAAACTTTATCATTTTGTGTATTATATTTTGGAATAAAATTTTCAAAAATAGTATTTCAGGAAACTACCCTTAAGTAATTATTCTTCAACAAAATAAACACATCATATTGTTAATCACAATAAACAATCTTAATAATTATTTAGATTTTAAACAAATTTCCTATTTTCAAAAATCAGTTATTTGTAAAAATAAAAAGTATTCTTAATATTTTTATGAAAAGCAATTCCCAGAAATCCATTTCCTACTAAATCGAATGGGCATTTTCAAAACAGTTCATATTTTATAAAACATTAAATTAATTTATTTTATAAAAACAGACAAACTTTATTCTTTATAATGTAAAATATTCCCCATATACCAATATTGAACAAAATCATTGTAGCTCTATTCAAAAAACGTTTCAAATTTTTAAAATCATAATTAAACTAATTTAATTTAATATAAAAATTAAATTGTATAATAAAATGGATTTATAAAATTATATAAATTGTTAAAAACTTACCAGATAGCTTACCCATTTGAACAAAATTGTTTGTGGTATTTAGGCATTTTTAAATACTTCAAATTAAAACAATAAAAAAGTCGCCATTAGACTAACCTTAAACGATCTCCCCCACTTCCCCCCTCCCAATAAATTAGTCCATACAGTTTTATTATTCATGTCAAACACCCCAAATATATAAATTTGAGATAAAATCATTATTTCAAATAAACATTATATAGACTAATGATACGGCTTTGATGGCGAAGCTACTCTTAGACTTAACCAATATTGAGAGTTAAAAGAGTTAAGATTGCAACTAAACAAATGATAGACATAACAAAAAATGACACAACTACAGTTCGTTCACGGTAGGAGTTTACCTGGGAAAGGACTTTTTTCCCTACCAGAAATCTATTATATAGTAGGATATTGGTAAAGAAAAAAGACCTTTCCCAGGTAAACTCCTCCCGTGAATGAACAATAGAACTGTGCGATGGCTAAATTCAAATTATGACGTTGCATAGAAATACAGTCTAACGCAGTTACGTAAAGTATACAATTCAAATTCTATTATTGCTTTATATGTATTAGCTCTGTAGGTATAAAATCTTACAAAGGTCGAATTAACTAGAATATATAAACCGTTAAATCACGTTTTGCGCATCTGAGTGACTCGTCTTGAATAACATCTGTTCTGTTGTTTTCAAATAGCGCATGGAGACGTCTCGCACGACAACTTTCCAGAGAAACTGGTCGTGATGGAATCCGCCAAAGTGGAAATACTCATTGCAACATATCTCGGAGAACGAAACGCGGGGAATATTTCGATTGGTGGAACGTAAACCAAGGTATACTACCCGTAGCTCCGATTAAAGCGACAGTCGAAGAATATGTATGGTTGAATCACCATGAGAAAATAGTCTTAAAATAGGTTGAGAAATAATGGTAGATTAAACAAAATCGATAAAACGTCGGTAGATATATTCGTTTATTAACGGTCATAGATTGATAAAAAAAGTAATTGCTTCAGAACATAACTTACGATTAAGCTAAGAAGGAATATTTTTGACGTATAAAAACTATTTAAAACCATTTTCATATATATAATACGTCAAGTCATGTAATCCACAACTGTCACTTTTCATAAATAACATCAATACATGCTACGAATCTAGAATGGTATCAATGTTGACCGGAATATAAGTTAACCTATAGTATGAAGTTTAAAAGTTCTTTCTTACTAAAATTCTTCTATAATTAGGTTACTGAAGGGGGTGGGGGGGATTTATTTACTGTCCGGCTTTTTCCTAAAAAATTGTGATCCAACAGTAAAGAAGAAATATATTGTTAGACGTATGAAAATGACCAATACAATACTTAATTTTTCCGAAAATCACGAAATATAACCATAGCTAGAACCTTACCCATTTCGGTGATCGAAAGGTATAGTCATCACTCTCACAAGAGACTTGACAGGCAATTACAGGGAGATCGGGGTTAGAATCCCGGTCGGGTGTACTGAGGGTGGTTTTCATCTCTCCTTCCGTGTTAATATGGGTACACTTTATCTAAATTAAAACTACCTCATCCCTAGCACTTAAGCGTAATTAGTTCATATTCGTATAACCCAGACGAGTAGTAAGCGATTGTGGATTGTGATTAAATAAACAAGAGGCCACAATTATATGTTCATTTAAATATTAACGCTTGAATTTGGGATTAGATTTTATATTAATGATTTAATCGAACTATGCTCTACGAACTTGCTGACATGAGCTATATTCTTTAACTGGGATAATTTTCTTAGAACTGTTATATATTATAATTATAACGGTCCCTGACCAAAGGTGGTCGCATATTCGCAATATCTCTTGAATACCTCTTGAGTTCATGGTGCATGTGACCCGGTTGCTTTGGATGAACACCACTTAACAATATCCGCCAATACGTGGCGTAGCTGTGACCAGTGAGCGCGCAACACCGAATGCAATCAGTTCCTGTCCTTTTTTAAATAAATATAATACAACACAACTGTCTTCTTACTACGAGTTGGCTCTCTCGCCTATTGTTCGTGAACCATTAGATTGTTTTCACCATTTACATATATACATTTAACACATTGTTATGGTTATTTACAGAGTATAAATTAGCCTATAATATTTAAAGTATATTTATTCAATTAATATTACCTCAATTTGGATCCCCTCTGATGTTTATATATAAATTTTGAATCGAGATTTTTTTTCAAAGTAGTTTTTTACTGTGTTACAATACAAGCAATCATGTGTGTGTGTGTGGGCGTGAAACTACACTAACTGTATCAATACATGAAATGAAAGATGGGCGATTATACGTGCTCTATAAAGTCGTGCTGAAAGTAGATTTATATAAACTACAGTAGACCCATGACTTCTTTGGTGCTGACTGACAGCTTTGAAAAGTTACCAGACCAAATAATGTATCCCTACACCGAACCATATGATCTACAAAAACATGTGTTTAGCAGCTGTCACTTCAGACAGTCAAAATTTTTGTATATACCTAAATGTTGATGGTCAGAAGTCAGCTGTGAGCTGTCAGTCAGCACCAAAGAAGTCATGGGTGTACTGTAAGTTTAATAACCGGTGCGTCATGATTAGCTCCTTGAATTAAGATGTAGAAGGAGAATAAAGAGTGATTTTGTAGTTAAGTGGTTAAGGAGATAAATTAATATATCAGAGAGATCCTGGTTCAATACCATCGGGTGTCTAAGCTAATTATGTGTTATTAAGGTGCGGCCAAAGGGGGCGCATGTAGTTCTACAGTTTATACAGAATCAAAATTTGTTGGCCTAAATAAATCAAATATTTCTCCAGTAGCAACTTAGAGTTTAGTTTTCTGCACATGCTAATATAAACATATCTTGAATATCTGTCAAAGTTGTCCTGGAATTTTTTCAACACTTTCTAATAAAGAGAAAACGTTTCGACAAACTTCTAGGACACCCTTTACAGATATTCACGATCTGTTGATATTATCATGTGAAGAAAACTAAACTCTATGTTGCTACTGGAGAAATATAATTTATTTTGGCAAAAAAAAAGTAATGGTATAAAAACTGTTAAATTGCTCGCCCACCCTTCTGCCTCACCCTATTACCCAGTTATTATAATAGATGGTCTAGGGTATTATTGTAAATTATATGAGTGGTAGAACGCTAAATTGGCTTTAAGATAATGTTTTTAAAGGTATTTTTATACGTGTACACCACGTCCTTCTACTGGTTCAGGCTATCAGTATGTTCACAATATCGGGGTAGAAATGGTAACTGGTAGAATCTGAAGGGAAGGAAGATTGGTAAACCATTCGAGAAAAAAACAACCAAAATGCACCCCAGTGAGAGAATAAAACCTTCACTAAGAGAGACACGTTTGACCATGCGGGTCTAGGTAAAGCTGCTCCCACAATAACCGCTGTGAAGGGTGGTTATGTAACAATGTTTGTAGGTTGTGTTGTGGACGGGATGCAGGTCATACAATTAAAACCTGTCTCAAAACGTGAAGCTCTCATCTGTCAGCTGTTTTAGGTCGCGGCGACTGGATCCTTGGAGAGGCTTTAAACATCGCTTCCGCAGTCCCGTGGCACTGTAACGTACCAGTTCCAAGCACACGCCCACATTAACTCTCGAATAGAATTAAGTTTTAGAAAAACAGATAATATTCTGATCTTTATGTATAGAAGAAAAAAATGTGTTCCTTGCCACTGTGTTTTGTTTGACTGCGGTTTGCGTAAAGGGAATGAAATCTAGAGGCTACTCTTTGAAGACAATACGTTACGACTAAAAGAGCTTGGGGTCTTCTGACTCTTAGTGTAGCCTGCTTTTAAACACTAGAAATCTGCCTCTTCAACCTTTCAGTCGAAACGTCAGCACAAACCTTGAGAGGACATAGGCGAGGGGGGCCAACTCCATAGCTTTCTAGCGCGTCTGTCCACTGAGATAATAATGGTTCCGGGTTTGATTCCCGGCACGATCAAATCTGATAGTGGAAGTTTCCTTTCCTGGATTGATTACATGACGGTGGAAGGAATGAGTGCTGTATTTCCGTCAGGACTAGCCGCATGTGTCACGCCCCATTCGTGAATTTTCCCAGTTCATGAATCGGACGAATTTCTGCCCGTTCCTTGAACGTTCCTCTCCTGACCATTTCATGAAATGGGTAGAAACATTAGTTCAGTTCATGAATTGTGCCCCGTTTTGCTACCCAGTTCATGAAAGGGACAGTTCCAATAGTCAACTAATTCATGAAGTACCATTTCATGAAAAGGCAAAAGTAAATGCAATTTTTGCTCGGTTTGTGAAATGGTCGAGCGAATAAGCCAGTTCGCCGAATAAGCAGAAATTCGCCCACTTCATGAGAGAGGCAGTCTCACCAATGGGGTGTAAAATATTCACAAGTCCATTTAACACCTACATATTAAGCATGATCCACGTAACGTGCGCTATACTTTTGTAAAATAGCTTTCATTATTTTAAACAAATATATCCACACTGCGTGGCGAGCTATAGTGGCCACATAGCGCACGATGGCTCGATTGTTGGCCCGGTGATTTTTTGTGAAACATCGCGCATTTTCTATCCTTATTTCCCCTCAATAGAGTGAAGGACTTGCACTAACTGTCTGTGGCTAGATCTAGAGTATGTCTTGAATTATTCGTCATCAAGGTGTAATCTATTAATTATATTGTCATATTCACCATATTATTGCCTTTTATCGTTGATTGAACAAAGAATATAAAAGCAACGGTTGGTCAACAGTTTCGTAACTGTCCCCGTCACCATCAAGTGGATGGAATTCGATTCACTTCAAGATATATCGAGAACCATTTTGACTTAACAAACACGAAGTGAAAACTGATAAAACTACTAGAAACATAGTGCTTTGTGAAGGGGGAGATTAATATTTTGGTGTGACCAATCAAATTTATAAGCTCGGCTACGTAGCGTTTAATGTGGGACGCCTGTTTTGGTATGAAACTGCCTTGGAATAGCGTTTAAGATTAAGAAGGTAGAATTTTAGAATTAGTAGGGTTAGAAAGTTCACGTTAAAAACATTTAGTAATAACTATAATCATAATAATGAAAAAAGGAGAGGGGAAGGTGGGAGAACTGGTCGTGGCATAAAAATTACAATCTTAATGTGGTAAAACAGTTTCGCCATATGTAATGTTTTATTGCCTAAAAGGGAGTGGGGCTCACGAACTTTATAATTAATCTTGCTCTTAGATATCCTCTTGGTTTTGGTAGATAGAGGAGATGAAGGTAGTCACTGACAGAGAGTGATGAACTGTGGCATGCCTAAGTGATCTGGAAAACCATAAGTTTGATCCCCGTCAGAGTACGTTGGTGATTGGGTTTTATTTTACATCCTTGCTCCACATGAATGTTTATTTAATAACTAACCATATTCATCCTGTTACCTTGAAGTATATAGAAGGAAGAAGTTTTGGAATGCTAGCATATATCAAGAAAAGAAAAAGCTACAAAATGATGAAAGAAGAAAATCAGGGTCGAGGAAAATGGAAGACGTCTAGTTGATACCTCTGGACAAATTCACAGAAGAAGAATGGTTAGAGATTTCACCTAAGAAGCTTAAGCATTCTTTCTTTAAAAAAAATCGTCAAAGTTCACTTTTCTCGCCCTTTGTTATTGAAGATAGTCTAGTTGATACCTCAGGACAAATTCACAGAAGAAGAATGGTTAGAGATTTCACCTAAGAAGCTTAAGCATTCTTTCTTAAAAAAAAATCGTCAAAGTTCACTTTTCTCGCCCTTTGTTATTGAAGATGTGTTAATATCATATGATGAATTAGATCGGATTAATGAAGAGTTTTGAGTTTCAACCCATATGTAAGGCGTCATTGGTTTAGCCGCTTTAATTTTAATAGAATAAGCTATTATGTTTTCAACAAATGTCAAATTTCCAGAAAAATACATCAAAAGTGGTCCCTATTGAGATTGTGACCATTTATTTCATTATGGTTAAGTCAAATTAACATTCACTTTCTGAAAACACAGATTAATCAAAACACGACTTACAAACCAACCTAATAGTAAAACGGCACAACGTCCAGCTCCATAACGGACAATTCACCGGTCAGAACCGGAATAAAACCTGATACCTTTAATCCAATAGATATAAACGATACAGATTGAGATAAGGTATCACCAGTCTCGGTGGGAACATCGACTAAACGGCCACAGCCTGATATGACGGTGCTAGGGAGGTTGAGGATCAAATCCTGGTTAGGCATATCTACTGATGCATGTAGGGAGACTGGGAAATAATATAATATATAAGACTGAGATTGAACCCTGATTTCATCAACATCCATCCAGTCTAAAGTAAGTGACGTCTTAGTTATAATGTGCGATTAGTGAGAAACAGCAGTAAGATGAGTCTTGTTAACAGTAAAAACCAACTCGCTGGTAATAAATAAAAACTGGGTTGTTACTGGAATTAGGCTACATAAATATAGTCTACGTAACTAATAGCGCTATATACAGGGTGGAAATAAAGTTTTTTAGGTAGTGGTTTCTTTTTTACAATAAATATTAGTTATCAAAATTAAGGTGGACGTTTGGAGAACGCGAGAAAAGCTCAGTTTATTTGCAGTTTTCATTGCAAAACTTATTTTTGTCAAAATGAATAAATATTTCTCCGGTAGACACATACTGTTTAACTGTAATCACATGGTGATATAAATATGTCTTGAATATCTGTTAAGAAAATGGTGGTATTAGATGAGAAACTTTTTAAATTAAGAGAAAAAGTTGTCATTAAATTCCAGGATACCTTTGTCAGATATTCAACATCTGTATAAGTCACCATGTGAGGAAAATTGAACTCTATGTTTGTAACGGAAAAATGTATATATAATATATAACATTGTATTTATGTGTGTTATAATTTATATATATATATATATATAATAGTAAATTACAGTATCTATTTAACGTGCACCTCTGAACCGAATGATTATATAAGCACATGGCTTATGAACTAATTTAAATCTAGAACAGACACAACACCTAGTCCCCAGAAATTAATTTTTAATTGCGAAAGGAGAACCTACATTTCACCAATGATACAATTTCCAGCCAGGCCAAGAAATGAATCCGGTACCTTTAGTTCAGTAGGCAAACACGCTACCAGGTGAGCTAAGGAAATATTTTATTTACTTTGACCAAAACAATGTTTTGATATAGAAAAATGATAGAACACTGATCTTTTCTTGCGTTCCCTACACTTCAGCCCAACAATAGTTTCCAATTATTCAAGTTTTTCTTGCACGGCGTTGAAGTATGTAGCGGTTCATAAACAAACTTGAATGCCTCTACATCAAACAAACAAAAAATTATATTTAAAATAAACGAGCCCTGAATGATTAAAATCTATAATAAACTTTATTGCCATCCTGTATTTTAGCAGCTACAGATATTTCTTCTAATATAAGTAGAATAAGGTGAGAGGTTTCACCTTAAAATATTCACGTACCTAGACGCGTAACGCGCGTTACAAAAACGCCAAAATACCATGACGAGCAAACAAGTCACTTTCCTCGTGCTCTCCATTTTCCCAAAATCCTCTTCGTGCTGCTATGTTGAGGGTGCTGTCAGTATAGGTCGACCTTGCGCAGAAGTGCCGCTGAGAGGAGATGTGGCAACATTGGACAGGTAGAGGCGGTCAGGTGAATCGTGTCCTACTGACGTGACGTCATGAGGATACTACTCGCGCGGGAAAGGAGACTGCTGCAGTCACAGCTGGTTAACATGCCCTCAATCACCCGCACGCACAAACACAACGGGGAAACGGGATAGCTTACATTATGAAATATCATTTATTTTTTTAAATTTTGTTGATTTAATTTTTTTTATTAAAATGCCATATTTTCTATATCTGATCTGTCAAAGACCTAAAAGAATTTCCTTACATTGGTAATAATTACCCAGACATCAAGTACAGTACCTCACATCCCACTGCAATAAACTTTTAATAAACCATAAGGTTCACCTTCCCTCATCAAACATGACTTGATACAAGCCATAAGGTTCACCTTCCCTCATCAAACGTTACTATGATACAAGCCATAAGGTTCACCTTCCCTCATCAAACACTACTTCATAATTCCAAGGGTAGTTAAACCATCGATCGCGAGCCACCATTAGGCGTCTTTTTTAGTAGCTCACACTATAAATTTATTTTGCTCTTTTTAAAATGACTTATATTGTTGAGTGTTGCTACAAGTTTCAAATATGTATGCCCTCTTGTCTCCTAAGAGAATTATCCAGTTCTGGTTTGTGTTGCACTCCTAAGCTAATTTGAGAAATATTTTATTTAAAATGTAGGCCCTACAAATAAAGGTTTTGTCTTGCTTTAAAACCCATATAAATACTTACCTTAGTTTACGTACATAAGATTACACCTTAATGTTATATTAAGGACCCAGGCATTGATTGTGGTGGCCTGGTGGTTCTAGAATTACGTTAGCTTGTAAGTCATGTGGTGATATAATTAGATGATTCACAAACCATGTATAATATTGATCGTAATCGATCGAGCCTGTCCAACTAAGAATGTAGGGATCGCTTGAACATGAAACCTTAAACAGTTCACCTTTGATTTAGATCTACTTCATTGACTAGAGACTCTAAGAAGTAACTTTTATTAGTCTTCACTTGGTGTTAGAGCAGGTGCTCGGAGTCACTGAGAGGGATCCCAGGTACCGTAAAGAAAGGGACATATATGTGTTCCATTTGCTTTGTTTTCTCAACAACACCAAACCATATAAGTGCCCACACGGAGGAGAAGAAGGGGGAATTTACGGTTTTATTTGCTATCCGTTTCACTTGAAAGGTAGCAAGCTTACCTTGAGTCGTAGCACTATGGTGAAGATTATAAGATAGTACCATAGTGCAACCTAGGCATGTAAACTCATTTAGTCAAAAGTGCCACATTGAAAACTGAAAATACTGACGGGGCTGGATTTCAGAAAATTCAATATTTTCATCATCTTTAACTAAAAAAAAAAGATACAATTTTCAGACTTACTATCAATTTATTTCCCAAAGATTAATAAAAACGTTTATTGCAAGGTTGTGGGTGTGTTTATTTAAATCGTATGATGAAGACAATTGATGGCAGTTGCGTGTCCGTAAGCCATGATATCGCGGGTGTTGGTTACTTTTCAAAAGACAACACAACTATTCACGGCACAAATATTCAAACATTTTGGTGAATTTAATCCCCGGTGGATGAAGATTAAAAATTGGGTACACCAACCTAACTTTATATATTCTATAAAATAGTGACCAATTTTTGAATATTATAATCTTAAATGGTGTATTAGATTAGTATACGACCTACAAACCAACAGCGCTCAATCCCGCAGCGGTCAATTTCACTACCGTAAAAGGGGAGCCCAAATTTAGTCAATGAATACATTCTTCGGCCCTGCAGTGAATCTAACCTGTGACCCCTAACTCAATGAGATGAAGCAATATCAACTAAGGTAGGGTATCAGAATATTTAAAAACTAATATTACTAACATGTAGCTTTTTACACAACTCCAGTGTTTTATTTTTATTTCTACACTATTTGCTGCATAAAAAATAATTATATAGGCCCTTATACCTCAAACGAGTTTTGTAACCTAGAACTAGTGAATACATAAAGGCCTATTTAAATATTATATAACTAAAATGTTCAAAGGAATATGTATAATACTATTTTCGTTCGAGTTTGTTGTAGAATTAAATTCATAGTTATTTTAGCCCAAAATTAATTATCTTAGTCGTTACTTCAACATATAGTTAAATCATATGTATGAGAGGCCTTTTATTTTATGTTATTGTATTTAAATATCAGTGCAGCTCATTAATTAAATATAATAATATTTGTAAGTAACAAAAATAAAACAATACTTTATTCTAATATCTTCTTTCAGGAAATTTTATTTTATTTTAGTCTACAAAAAATAGCTAACGTGAAACATAAATAAACATTATTTCATTTAAATTATTATATTTTAATATTATATATATATATATATATTACAATTTAGAAGCATTTCCTAAGAATACCTTAAACTAATTTTCTGCGTTAAGTCCAGTTTTAATAAACATAATAATAAATAAAATATATAAATTATAACATGTATAATACATTTTATTATATTTAATAAATAATAATGATGATAGTAAAAGCTTCCTGTAACTCACTTTTATGTTCAAAATTCCAATAAGAACGAGTATTTATTCCGCCAAAACCTGCCGACCAATCGAGCGGGTGCAATCATAAAATATAACAAGTCTATCGCGTAATAAACTGGATTGAAGACAATGGAGAGGACAGGGTTTAAATTCTGGCTGGATGTGTTAAAGATATTAACCCTAAATGGTTTCCCACTCTCCCTCCATGAAAATCCTGGTACAATTCCTCTAAGCTCCACCATCCTCATTCCATCCCGTTCCTGAAAAATACGTTGCTAGCCTGGAGGGGATAGTAAGATGTGGGAAGTGGGTAAAATAGCACAGATTAAAATTGCATCCATGGATTTAAAAAACTCAATGAAAATATTTGTGGAAAGCCTACTCAAGGGTAAACGTATGAATTTAAACAGCTCAACGCTCTCGACCATTGTCTAGGCTCCAAGACAGAGGAGAGTATCGGGTTACGAACAGCCTCGGTGGTTGAATGGTATAAGGTGTACAGAGGGTAGTTTCCCCTAAATGATTTTCAATCTTCCTCTACGCAAATTCAGATACACTTCTTCCATATTCAACCTTCCTCATCACTATCAAATTAGCGTAGAAAGTGCGCATGCGTATAGCCCGGACGGGTAGTAAAACAAGATGCCGAAAAACAAACAAAAGCCTTTATTGGCGCTATTTTCAGAGAAGTGTTTGAGCAAAGGTTCTCCATGGATAGTAGTCACTGTTCAGTATTCACGAGGAGGTGAAGATTGGGAGGTTGAGGAGGGGGGGGGGTAGAGGAAGGGGCCTCACACGAAGAGTGGCCCCTTGACCCCCTGAGTGCAACACCGTGAACCGTGGAGAGATGAAGAGAGAGAGAGAACGTAGCACAAAGCGAGTGGGGATCACTTCCCAACGGCCTGTCCCCTGTTTTAATGGACTATTTTTACTTTCACTCAGAGGGTGTAACACGTGGGGGAAAACATTTCAAAGATATTCTATTTCATTATATTAGTTTCAAAACTATTTTCGCGAGTGTGTAAGAAAAATTGTCTGCAATAACAACAATAACATTGACAATTGTAATATTATTATTATTATTATTAGCACCATGTCTTACTAACCGTTCGGGTTACACGCTTAAGTGCCAATTACGCTAATGGATTAGGAATTGGGAAGGTTGAATTAAAGGGAGTGAACCCGCATTTGCGTGGAGGGAGAGTGGAAAATCATTTAGGAAAAACTCTCCCCCAGTTCACCCGACCGAGATTCGAACCTCGATCTCCCCGTCTTCGGCGGTCGAGCTCAACACGACTAGTACGTTAGCTAACTAAGTCACCGAGGCGGGACATGTTGCGTCTAAAATAAGATGTAATACCATTAGAAGTTTGGTCGACTCCACATGATGGCTGCTGTTTCAAATCAAACGTTCTATTAGAATTATGAGAAGTATTGAAAACCTCATCCTCATACGTAAAAGGATCAGTAAAAAGTTCGTAGTTTCAAAGAAAACGATATATAATCCCTATATCCGACCACGTTGTAAGGAGACGTTATTGATTACCGAGTTACACTTCCAACTTGTTTTAGTAATAAATATAGGAGGATGCAATATGAATTTTTTTAAGCATCGAGTCTTACTAACCATCCAGTTTATTCGATTATTTTCTAATTGCACTAATGAGTTATGGATTAGGATGCTTTAATTAAGAGGAATGCATCCGTATTTGCGTGGGAGGAGAGTGTAAAGCCATTGATGAAAAATCACCCTCAATGCACCCTACCGGTATCGAAACCAGATCTCCTCGTCCTTAGCAGTTTAGTCCAACATGAGAGTAGCGCGTAAGACCACGCGGCCACCGAAGCGGGTATTATGGATTTCACCATTTCTGTATGCGGGGTTATAATAATATAAGCACAGACCGTAACAAGTTGGTCTAAACATTCTAAATTTATTTTAAATCTATTCAGTCGGTCTCTGCGTAGCCTACGATGTTAATACTCGTATCATACATAACACGCCGTCGTTGATGGTGAGGTTAGGGTTCGTAATCTTGTTGTGTGTACGGGGTATCTTTTTTCCACGTGTGATTTTTGCTTTTGACATTCTCATCCCTCTCCACGTTAGCGTAAATACACTTACCCTAAGCAATCTTATTCATTCCTATTATACAAACTAATTTTAAAATATAAATAGCATTATGTTCAGCGTCAGATTCTTTCAAATAGAACAAGCTCAACAATATAATATTGCGTAGACGCAAATGTTCAGTAACCATGGGTGTGCAGACATTTTAAAATTCAACGAAAAGTGTATGAGATAATAATAAAGAAATTCGTAGGAGACTCAAAATGAAAATATCTTATAGGGGGCAGGTACGAGTGTATTTTCCACACCTGTCTCACTTTCAAACCTAAGAGCAAAGATATGGTGACGATTGAAACGAGTTTTAACATTATTTCAGCTATCTTCACTAAGCTGCCCTAAACATCCTAAGCCCACTCTAGCGAGGAAAATAAACAATTGCAGCTATCCTCGCTAAGCAACCCTCCACATCCTGAGTAGTACTCTAGCAATGAAAGAGAAACAATTGAAGCTATCCTAGCTCAGCTACCCTCCACATCCTGAGTGTACTCTAGCAATGAAAGAGAAACAATTGCAGCTATCCTAGCTCAGCTACCCTCCACATCCTGAGTGTACTCTAGCGAGGAAAGAGAAACAATTGAAGCTATCCTAGCTCAGCAACCTTCCACATCCTGAATCCACATCCTGAGTGTACTCTAGCAATGAAAGAGAAACAATTGCAGCTATCCTAGCTAAGCAGAGCTCCAACTCCCAAGTATACATTAGGTAGGTAACGAGTACTCACCAGTTCCCCGAATGGTCCCGGTTCCTTCATTCCATTTCTCGTGTCGGGGCGTCCACCTGCAAGCACATAGAGGTAATACTACATGAATACACAGTACACAATACACATTCTCACAAACACTTTGAGACACGGTCATCTGAAACTTTAAAGCCCTAATACTGTATCACTCCACAAACCTTCCGTGTAGATCGATGTACAGTCACTTTTCACCCTTCCCAACGATTCGAGTTGTAATCTTAGCATTCTTTATATTCTTAGTAATCTTAGTATTCTTAGTGTTCTTAATATCCTTAATAGTGTTAGTATTTTACTATGCCTACTATTCTAAGTCTTAGAATTCTCACATTCTCAGTGTTATCAACATTCTCAGTATTCTTAGCGTTTTAGTATTTTTATTATTCCTAATATACTCAGTATTCTTAGCATTTTAGTATTTCTAGTATTTTCAGCATTCTTAGCATTTTTAGTATCTTAAGTATTTCTAGTATTTTTAGTATTCCTAGTATTTTTGTTTTTGTAGCAATCTTTTGGGTTGTACGCTTATGTACTAATTACTCTAAGGTATAAGGGATAAGACAGGTTAAATTTAATGTAAGTGTATCCTCATTTGCGTGTGGGGAATGTAGAAAACCATATAAGAAAAAACACTCAGTATACCTTACCAGGATTCGAACCCAATCTCCCCACTATCAGCAGTCTAGTATATTTCAAAAGTGACGTCTTAGTCCAGTGTTTCTCAAAGTATGGTCCGTGAAAGCCAATCAAGTGGTCCGCAGGATCCCAGGAAGTTTCGTAATAGCAATCAATTGAATAATGTTGATCACATAGAATTAGAGGTATGCGAGATAGATTTTTATGGTTCGAGACGAGATCGGGAACGAAAATTTTAGAATTCCTTACTTCGAGACGAGAACGGGAATTAAAAATGTAAAGCTAATTATTTCTAAATTTGCTAATATGACGTACTTATGACACTGACAATATTTAATTTGTTAAATGAATACCTAAGCCCTAATAGAGGACATTTAAACACATATATGTAAAGTTGAGATTTAAGATATTTTTATACTTTTTCTATAACTTACGCTACTTAAATCATAAACATTTATAAAACACATATTAAATCTAAATTTACATCTAAAATAGGTTGACATAAATATTTATATTTAAATAATAAAGAAAACATGAAAAGCAAGTTTAAGAATAAATTCAATATGGGAAAAAAGCAATACCCGAACTATTACCGAAATTTTCGGAATTACAGAATATGTTTCCCGACAATCGAGTCGGGAATGGGAAATAATTTTTCCCGCGGAAATCCCAAAATTTGGGAATCCCGCACACCCCTATATAGAATACAAACATTAGAATTGAAATGGATTTAATACAAAACAATATATATATATATTGTGCTCTATTTGTTTCCTCGGTAGACACAAGTCATATAGAAAAAGAAGTTTGTACCAACCTCAAGCCAACAAATCTGAACAATGATTTATCAAAAATAACGACCTTTAGAATGTTAAAGATTAAAAAGCTATAACTTACTAATTCAAAGTAAATATATAATTTTTTAAATATTTAATGGAATAGATTATTTTTGCTCTGTATTTATAGTCTTAAAATAGATTTGCCTAACTATTTTTTTTCTGAATAATTTTAAACCTCAACTTACCCCCCCCC
>CABFOW010000651.1:47143-105717 GCA_902141385.1 Timema californicum
CCCCCCCCATCCTAGGGCCCCAGCACACATGATTTTCATTTGGTGGTCCGACATCACTAAAACTCTGAGAAACACTGTCTGAAACCATTTATAAGAGCTTTAATCAATTTATCAATTGAATATAAGTAATATTAGGTTAGGATTATTTCAAAATTAGTGAACCAAAATAAGAAATAGATCAATACAATTTCCATCTAAAAACTACCACCCAAGCGGGCCTTAGTATTATAAAACAAGACGTAGCCATTGCGTATAGTAGTATTACTATACGATGTAGGCATTTTAAAGTTACAAAATCTTCTAGATCTACTTTCGTTTATTCAAACGTCAGATCATAATATAATCTGCAGCTTTAAACATTTTAGAAATAAAGTTTCGTTTTTATTATGTTGTATTGTCGTCCTAAGATTCCACACGGGTTTAAATTTTATGAAATCATTTTTTCATGTGATATTCAGGTTAAAAAAAATGATTATCCCAAAATAAATGTAAATGGAATCAAATTTCAACACGTGTTCAAAGGGAATATTATACACCACAAACTTAATTTCCAAACATAAAATGAACGAAATGGAAAAGCGAAATTCTCGACAATCGCTATTCTCTTCTATGTCTGCTGTACAGTTAACACCATCGACTAGTGCGCTTAATATTCCATCCTGGAAGGAAACAACGGCCGGAATGTTTTTGTGCCGCATGTATTCAAACAGGTTGCTTCATTGTTAGGAGAGAAAATCTTGTTAACAAACGTATATTTTAGAGATCAGTCAAGCCCAATTTTTATTGAACTCTTACAATCTGTACCTACAAATATTGAATACTGATCTATATTCATATTTTATTATTTGTTATTTGAGGTATTTAACGTGCACTTTCTGAAGTGACTTATTATATTAGCACGCGAGAATTTCTTTTAGCTAGAGCGAAAGCGCCTAACACTTTTACCGGGAAAGTTATTTTCACATATCTTCCATGGTTCTTTTACATGTTACAACTGGCATGGAACCGAGACTTTACTTCCCCTCCAAAGGAAGTTGTGCTAGGTATTTTTTATCGCTCAAGAAAAATCCCACAAACATCGGGTCTTGAGGCGAGCACTTTACCCTTAGAGCACCGAGGTCGACCTATATTAATAAAATAAGAGTTTGCACGTCTTTTCATCACTCCTCAGCGTTGCGTGATATCTCCCGCACAGAGGGAGGGCTTACATTTTAAAATGTGTAGCGCCTGTGTACAGCAAGTGCATCTCAAAGGGGATATTTTAAATTTTATATTATATCTTTTTTTTTAATTAGCTAATTAAAAACTTGGTTTGAATAAATACAATGAAGAGAAACAACTCATGAGTGTCTAACAGATGGAAGTAATTGCTTAGTTCTAGTTAAAGTTGGACCACCCCCTTTTCCCCCGTACCCTTAAATTGTGAATTCATCATGCCGACACAATATCCACATCATTGTGGCGTAGAGCCCGTTCCTTCTCTGATGAACCACGTTCTCTTATAACCCCGAGTAACAGAGAGGTAAAATCTGGAATAATGAACATAAGGGTTGAGGAGGCTCTTCCCCCTTTGTGTTGGCGGGGGTTGAAGGGCGGGGTCACATGGGAACGCACAGGGCAGAACAGACATCCCCTACCTGGCGGAAGGGTACAAAAGCATCACGTGACCTGGGGCTCCATGACATCACAAGTCAGTTGAAACAACACTGTCTTTACTAAGGCTTAGGAGGAGGGGGTGGGGGTGGTTTACACAGGATCAAAGGAGAGGGTAATCAGATGCTCCCATACACGAAGATACGAGAATTGAGGAGTTGAGTACACGACCACATTAACTTCAAGTCTCGTGGAGTTCATTGGAAGTGCAGATCCCTCTAGAATCCTTGTTTAATGAAGTTTTATATTCAAAATGCCGTTGTTAGCTAGAAGTGAAAACTATATACAATAGTATATTATTACTTTTCACTCTTCTAGGCAAAATATTTTTGATCAAAATAAATCAAATATTTTTTCCAGTAGAAACAAAGCGTTTAATTTTCTTCACGTGGTGACTTCAACTGTTATTGAATATCTGTCAATGGTATCCTAGATTTCAATAACATTTTTTTCTCTCCATTTAAAAAGTTTATCTCATGCTGCTATGCTCAAGACAGATATTCAACAACTGTTGATACCAGCATGTGAAGAATATATATATGTTTTAGTAAAGCATTATTTTATTTAGTTTGGCCAAAAAAAATTGACATAAAAATTGTAAAAAGGCTGACTTTTTTTTCGCTTCCCTTACATCCCCACCTTAAAGTTACAAAGTTGACCAATATTGTGACTGCCTTGAATTTTTTTTAAATTTCTTTATCCTTGAACTATCCGCTCCATGCAAACAAATTAAATACTAAATCTAACCCCCTCAAGGCCTTTATGTTCTAATTTAAAAATTTTTGTCCAAGCAGGGTGATACAATTTGGCGTTCGTATCATTCTTTGGAGCCGAGTTAGAGGGGGCGTTTGGTCTAAGTTGTATCGTGTTAAAGATGTAAGGCGTTGCTAGAGCACTTTGTTAGTGCACCTTGATAATAATATTATTTCAGCCTCATGGATGTAAGTAAAATTCACCTTTGAAATGGAAGTAGCTGTCAACTATAAAAAGTTCCCAGATATACTATCATGTATCCATTTGCCAAACCATTTTATCTGCAAGACAATATGTCACGTTTAGCATTCAAAACTTTCACAACAAACAAAAAAGTTTATAATTATGTTTTTCTTTTAGCAGTGTTTACATTAATGAAACACAAACTTATGAACATAAACCTTTTGAATGATTATTTTTTGTGAAAGCGGCGGTGACTGTAGTTCACTTAAATAAGCTTTACAACCGAGAGCTTCTAAAAGGCTGCGTCCTTTTCATAAATTAAGATGGCGAACAAGCTAAACCGGGGGCCGTTGATGACTTCATACAAAGTTTCATCGGCTGTGTATGTGCGCATCTGTTTACAAAATAAAAACGTTTTATTTAGAAACTCATATTATGGTTCTTTGTCGAAGCTTTAAAACGCATTTCTTTATTTTGGTGGCCAATTATAACAAGATAAAAGTTTTTTTATAATAATTCTTCATTTACTATCGTGCACAACAACAATAAGTGGCCAAATAGCCAATGATACAATAATCCTTATAGAAGTATTATTGGAAGCGTTTATCTGGGTTCCTACACAAAATCATTCCTTTTTTTTTCTGGGACATTTAAAGAATTTTTCAAGGATTTTCTACAATTCCTTCAGGACAAGTGTATAAAGTAGTGAGGGGAAAAAACATGTTTTTAAATTTAATTCAGGCTCCCAACACCCCTACACCTGCATCTTTCCACACAGTTTATAATTTTTCCATGTATTCCATGACGCAATGGGTTATTCAAATAATAAAAACATAACCTTAGCTCACTAGCAAATAAACATTGGTGAAATTATGGTTTCCCCTTTCACAGTGAAGAGTTTAACAGTCGAAGTTTGGTTGTTTTGTGTGTTTTAGATATAAGTTAGTTTATAAGTCACGTGCAGATATAATTAATCGGTTTGGAAAGTGCGTGTTAAATACCACAATTAAATCATTTGCAAATAATTTATTAATATTAACAATGTTTTAAATACATACCTTTTATTTCTTAGTTACAAATATAATAAAGGTTATCTAGTTTTTACATTTCAATAATCTACTGTCATGTTTAAAAAAAGAGGGGCGGAGGAATTTTCAGGACAACCTACAAAATTCCAGGTCTTGAAGAAATATTTTAAAATTCCAAGTTTTCCATGACGCGTAGGAACCCTGGTTTGTGGACATTTTCGATCGATAATACTTGATTACTAAGAAATTATTATTTTCACAAAGGTTGACACTCAATTTTCAATCAATGTTTGCAATAAAAATCTCCTGCTATCTGTCAGTTACCCAGTTACCAGTTGGAGAATCGACTGCATAATACTCATAATGTTACTGTGGACCGCTCACGGGATTGGAAACAAGAGCCCCTCATATGAGTTTCCAAGAAGATCAACGTGTTTGGATCCACCTGACATTAGATACAGAACTGTATCAAGGGATGGAGGAAGAGGGATGGCAACGGGGGTGGGACTTAAGAGGTTGTTATAAATACCCCCTCTCACTCATATCATTGTATAATATACTTTAGTGTTCCTTCTCAAAAATTAGGCCAGTAGCTTACATTTAAAGTTATAGTACTTTCATCCTCGACAGTCGGACCCACGAGCCGGTGATGGCATAGCTTCCATTCCTCACGTTCTCCCTTCCTCATATAGTCCAGTCATTCAGTGCTCGAAATGGGTTCTACCTGGAAAGTTTTGGAGAAGTTCTGATTTTTGGTTCATTTATATTTTTCGGTGTGCTAATTAAGAATTTCCACTTTGCCACCTCGAAAATTTTCGGTAAATATTAAAAAAATGCAAAAAACAACAAAAAACCTTGATTATTTTTGGTTGTTTTCTTATAACATGGAAACTATGCACTTTTTGAGAAAAATTTCGATATACAAAAATAAACTAGAGAAAATTACCTACAATTTAACATTCCATGTTTTATTTTGCCAGACGAATAGTTAAGGCGCAAACGCGCGTTGAAACTATTTGAATAAGTGACAACGCTCAGTGTTCATCATTCATGCGCAACCTGCTTTTTTCTCGTGATGAAGCTCTATTTTGATGATATTCTTATTTAGAACTAGTAATATGTGAATATCTTACAGTTTTCATTGCTATACCTAGTACCTTGGTGTTTATAGGTATAGGGCTATAACGTATACTCGTGTTGATACATGTGGTTTTTATTAACATAGGTACTGTTACAGTGACAAACTAAAAACAGTCGTGATAAAAAAAATGTGTAGGAATACAATATGCAAGGGAAATATGTAGGGATAATAATAATAACAATAATATCAAAATCATCTGGGACGCTTTGTTGCTGAAGGTCCAGGCTGACCGATGTCTTTGTCTTCTTCCTTCAGAGCCCTTCGTTCATCTAGAAAATAAGTAAAGTAAAGAAGTAAAAAATTGTTATGTTAGTTCAACATGAGTGTATCAAGGTATGACTAAGGTGTAAAACCATCGAAAGTGGGTTATTAAAGAATGCATAGCTGTGTTAGTAAATGTATTAATCAAAATACCTTCTGATGGATCCGCTTCAAGTTCTTGGCCCGGGTCTTGAATTCCTTGGACGTCAGGATCGTCCACATCTTCATCCTCGTCCATATCAGCTTTCTCCAAGTTGTCGCAGGTTCCTTCACAGTTTAAACAAATTTTCGAACAATATAGGCCTGCCTTTCTACAGCCACAATTCCCTTGGCAGCCTTTCTTACATTTGCATGAAATGTGATTTAATATAGCTTCTGGGGCAAGGGGCTGCAGGGTGGTGACTGGCATGAGGCCGTTCTTAGATGTTTTCCACCCCCATTTTTCAGGTCTTTTTTCATTACCAAGCCATTGTTGAACCTGATGGAACACCCGTAGCGAATGTTGTCTTGCTGCAGCTTCAGTAGGGGGTAGTGAGGCAATGTTTGCTGTGGTCTTGTATGCAGACATTACATAGTGCCTGTACCTCATCTTATTTATTGAAGCTACTTTTTTCCCACCAACACCGTACAATGCGATAAGGAAACGTTCACCCGCATCGACAACTGCCTCTTTATCAGCTTCAGGGTTTTTAAACACCTGAACAATGTTAACCAGATCAGGATTCTTCTTCAAAGTATGAAGAAATTTCATCTTACCCTGATTGAACAAAGCTAATGTGTCACACCCACTCATGGAATGTAAAAACAATATGTGCTCGGCAACTGCTTTGTCAACTGCACTTAGAGGATGATATAGTGTCTGAGGGACTTTGCCTTTTCCTGGCTTAAGTAAGTGAACGTTAGGAGAAGTACAGATACCTGTCAAGATGACTATAAGATCTACATAGGGAGGGGAGCGGGAGAAAGAGAGAGATTGGCGACAGAGAGACGGATACGAGGCGAGGGAAACATATACAAACTATTTCAGCGCGCACTTACGCCTAAACTATTTGTCTGAAAAAAAAATATACAAAGCTAAATAGTGGGAAATTTTCTCTAGTTTAATTTTTTATACAGTACATTTTCTGTAAGAGTGCATATTTTTCACGCTATAAGCAAAAAACAAAAAATTGTCAAGTTTTTTGTTGTTTTTTGAATTTGTTTCATGTTTCCCGAAATGTTTTGAGGTGGCAAAGTGGAAATTCATAATCAGCACCCCGAAAAACATTAAAGAACAAAAAATCAGGACTTCTCCAAAACTTTCTAGGTAAAAATACCAGATTACTGGACTAATAGTCAGAGCACGGATTTTAATGACATGTCATATATTCTTGATACATTACAGACAAAGCTCATGTGCACATACATTTTGTTCATGATTCTACGGCTGTGGAAATGTGTATTTTACAGGTAATTTTTAGGCCATTTTTTTGTCATTTTGGGATTTTAAGTCGTGTTTTACTATTTATTTTTAGCACCGCGTCTTACTACCCGTTCAAGTTATACGCTTACGTACTAATAACGCTAATAGGTTAGGAATTGGGAAGGTTTAATCCAAAGGAAAGGAACCCGAATTTGCATGGAAGGGGAGTGGAAAATCATTTAGGAAAGCCACATTCAGTTCACCCGACCGAGATTCGAAACTCAATCTCCCCGTCCTCAGCAGTCAAGCTCAACACTAAACTAGCGAGTTAGCTAACAACCCCAGGTCGTGTTTTACTGGTTTGTGTTCTTTTTGAGTCCTTTCTATGCATTCATGTTGGATAAAGATATTTTGATATTTTACAAATGCATAAATAGGTCTACTAAATCATTAACGTTTCCAACACAGTTGTCGGTATGAGAAGATAATGTAGGCAGTGAACTACTGAATGTACCCTCTTTGCTTGTTTGGTTGTAGTATACACATCCTTTGTGATAAAGTGTAACTAAGCTGAAGAGGGTTGCGTTGGAAGCGGGTAGCTATTACTTATGTAAGATATTTTGTAAATCAATATTATATTCAGAAGATTGCAATTGTTTAGTTGTTTAATTCTTATCACTTTTTTTCAATATTTTGCAAAATGCGTGTTTTATTTAGCCGTGGGCTTTTATTACTTGTTTTTGTTCATGCTTTTATGTCATTAAAAAAAATTAAAAGTATTTTTTAGGTAATTTTTTGAAGATTTTTAAGTGATAAAAATCTGGGCCTTGGTCATAATATATTTCTGGGTATTGCGAACACATTGAAATGGAACAATATTAAGCTTTCAACCATCAAAATGTTGACAAGTTTCCCTTCATAATAGGTTGACAAGCTACCGGAACTGTGAGATCCGCGTCCTCTGTTCAACAAACGCAGCGTGCGTAGGTCGAAGAGACGTATGCACATGCAAGCTGCACACATGAGAGGAGCTATTTCGAGCTCGCAACTACAAGACGACTTGTTGACTTTGGCCACGAGAGACCGGCCCAGTTATATCCGACTCGGATGCAGAGGAGAGGTTTAACCCACTCGTTCGTATCTCTCGGCGTCAGTTTTTTTTGTCACGTCCTATTTATCATCCGTTTGAGCTATAAACATATTATCTACTATTTAGGTTACGATGTTTTAGGGGTTATCCATAAACCACGTAGCACTGTTGAAAGGGGTGA
Organism: Timema californicum; assembly: GCA_902141385.1. Classification (NCBI taxonomy): domain Eukaryota; kingdom Metazoa; phylum Arthropoda; class Insecta; order Phasmatodea; family Timematidae; genus Timema; species Timema californicum. The sequence continues at coordinate 54,836 of CABFOW010000651.1, forward strand.
AGTGGGGAAGAGCTTAGATCCTTAATGTCGCATGTTATTAAATGGGGAGAGGGTACATCACAGTTAGGTTACGCAACACATATCGTATGGTATACTTAATTTCATTCTTACCTATTTACATGCAGTATGGCATGAGGAGATCAAAGGTTCAATGCCGCATTGACAATATTACGCCATCTATCAGTATCTTGAATTCTATCCAGGCCATCTCATTACACCTTATACCCATCATGAGCAAGCTATTCCTATCTTTAGCTGGTTCTATCCAATCCACCTCATTTTGCACTGTCTCTTTGAGGTCCATTCTAATGTTATACTTCCATCTGCCTCTAGGTCTTCCCATTGGGTTTGTCAGTCTGTACCCAGACACACGGTTATAGAATCTTCCATTCGCATTACATGGTCTTCCCACGGTAAATTACAAGACTTTACTATCCTAACAATGTCTTGTGATGAGTACAGGGTGTGTAACAAATCATTATGTAATCACCTCCACTTTTCAATAACCTCTTTTTTTTTACCAAATATATTCCTAAGCACCTTATTTTCTAACAGCCTGGATTTATTTTCGTCGTGTAAGGTAGGATACTGCGTTTCAGAAGAATGCACTTTAGTTCTAGTGTTGAAAACAATATAAGTTTTCGCGTCTTGAAATAATTTATATCCAGCACTTAAAAAATGGATTTTGAGTATTGTTAAATCTGAGTGCCTCTTTTAAGTTGCAAGAAATGTTTTATGATATAGTGACATTCACTTTTGGTGTGAAAAGTTACGTAGGTAGCTCAAGTTGGAGGGTGGAGAGGTCAGGTTAAATGTCTCCTTGTAGTTACATACAGGGTAGAAGGATAAAAAATAATAAGAACAGAGTTACGTGAATGAGGAAGATTTAATTGAGAGGAAGTGAGCCTGTATTTACGTAAAGGGAGAATGGACAGTAATTTAGTAAAAATAAATGATACGGAACTGCGCATGAACTATCTAACTCCAATGTTTAAAAATTGAGATATTTACTCTAAGATTGTAATATATGTGAAACGAAATAATATACATTAGCAAACCCGAGAAAAAATAGCGCTATATTTAGGTTAAACATTTTTTACTCCAGATTAAAATTTTATTATTTTATTTTTAAAGAATTAAAGCATAGTTAGACAAAAAAAAGAAGATCGATATTAGGTCCACAAGTGTCAATACTTTGTATTAAAATTTCAATTTCTGGTTAAAATAGACGACATTTTATTATGGGTTGCGCATCTTATGCTTATCACATTTTTATTAAATTTCTCATTTATAAATTTAGACCAATAAAAAAAAGGTGAATAGTGACTATTGCGTCTAAAATGATAGAGATCGATCAATGCTGTACAAACATTTCCCCTAAGAGGTTAAAGAAAAAAGAGCATAAGCTTTTGGAGGGACTTACTTAACTATTGCGTTAAAACTTAAGTATTATTTCTGTACAACTAAAGCTTACAAAATTATATTAATATACTTGCCAATATTTCCGAAACTATTGGTTTTATAAAATACCTTTTATATAAAAGTGTTTTATTTTTAATAGTACTAGTTTTTGCAATGATAAGTTATTTAGTATCTCAAATAGTTTCGGAGATACGGAAATATCCTCGTCTGTAAGGTACCCTAAAAGTAATTTTCATAGGAAAATTAAAATAGCCATTTTGTTTATAATCTTAATTAATCAACGCCTAGATACGAATTTTAATCAAAATTGTTATAGCCGATTTTGAGAAAATCTATTTTTCCTCTTTTCGCCCTTTATAAAATTACTCTTAATTTTAGGGTTAAACAGACACACAAAAAGATGGAATTGCAAAAACCACTTTTTAGGTTTCGGGGGGTCATGAAACGTTGAAATACATCAAAATCTCAGGTAAGATTTTTTTGACGGTTGTAATAGGCCTTAAGTGTTCGAAAAGTTAACAAAATATGTATATGTGTGCTTAGCTTGAAAAGTATTGGTTTTATAAAGTAACGTTTCAGATAAAAATATTGTATTATAAATAGACCTTCATATTTGTAATAATAAGTAATTCATATCTCAAATAATTTCAGAGATGAGATTTAAAAAATGATAATTTACGCATCAGACCAGAACCCTTAAAGTAATTTTGTCGAAAAAATTGAGAGTGGCCATTTTGTTTGTAGTATTGATTGATGCTTGGAAATGAAATTTTATAAAAATGGTTACAGCCTATTTTGAGAAAATCGATTCTTTCTCCTTTAGCCCTTCAGTAAACTTCCCTTAACCTTAGGGTGGTTGGATATCCAATTCCAAAAATCTCTTGGGGTAGCGCTATGAAAACCCTAGATACAAGGTTTTAGCCCGATGAGTAAAAGAGTTCGGGCTCTACTCCGAAGTACAGACAGACGAAAATTAAAAAAAACTTTATCGGATTCGACGGGGAGGTGGGTTCATAAGACGATTCGATTTTTTTGATGATCACAATACTTTCGCTACCTGTAAGATACTGAGAAAGTAAAAAGACCCTAGTACACCCAACTAGGATTCGAACTTCAATCTCCCTGTCATCGGCATTCCAGTCTATTGTGAGAATGACGCCTTAGACCATTATATAACAGATGCGGGTATTTATGAATCTATTTGCGCCTTCGATTAGGTGGGAATGAGATTTGGTTAGAGCGACTCACAGGATCGTACGGCCATGGTTAGATTCTGGGCGATTGCAATATGTTTTTATGGTTTTTATTAGGTACCACCAGTATCTACTTAAATGCTGGTGGAATTCCTTGACATTCACCTTATCAAAATGTTTCTATAGCTATAACTAGCTATTTAACATCAAGCTTTGTCCACCACATTAAAATCACTTTAATTTGAGTAATTTAATAGCACAATCTCTGAATTTCGGTCAAATATGAGCAAAAATGTAGCATTAACGACTGCCAATGTGATGTACGTCATCAATGAGCAATTTAAAAAAAAGCTAATTCTAAACATGATTTCACTAGAGAGAGGGAATCCATCTTGAGTCAATCAGCCTGCTTCCACAAAGTTGCCCATCCCAATTACCTTTTATGATAAACCTGTTAAAAGTGAGTCGTTTAACAACTGCACATTTGGAAGTGATTTTATCAACCTGGCTCGAGGTGAGCAGAGAAACTTCCGTAAGGCTGAGGATCTGGTGTACGTACGTACCCTTGTCTGTGACCTAGGCCTAGGATAGTTAAATGGATAGAAACTACAGTTGTGAAGAACAAAATAAACAATTGCCATCATCGGCTAAATTAAGCCATAGTAAGTGTGTAATTGACTGAGAGTAGCGAATTCCTGTTTTAACTTGACAATTTGCCATTTCGCCTGTGTGTTTGTCCGAATGTTTGTTCCGCGATAACTTTCAGGTGCGTCTACCAATTTTTAAGGAATTAGGAATGAATATTCTTTATACCTAGGTTGAACGAAGCACACGCATTCTCTCTCTCTCTCTCACACACACACTAATACAACCACAAACACGCTTTCACTTTATCTATGTAGAGAGCCTTTGAAAAGTAAACTTTTAATAGAAAGTCGAGTGAGGGCTTATAAGAGAGATCTTTACCCAGAAAAAAGTTTAGAATACATTATAGTGCAATAACCTGCAGTCATCACTGCAACGAACCACTAGTAGGCCTAAATATATAAATTAATGTATGTTTTCAAAATGTCTGACTGAGAAGTGATTTTATCAACCTGGCTCGAGGTGAGCAGAGAAACTTCCGTAAGGCTGAGGATCTGGTGTACGTACGTACCCTTGTCTGTGACCTAGGCCTAGGATAGTTAAATGGATAGAAACTACAGTTGTGAAGAACAAAATAAACAATTGCCATCATCGGCTAAATTAAGCCATAGTAAGTGTGTAATTGACTGAGAGTAGCGAATTCCTGTTTTAACTTGACAATTTGCCATTTCGCCTGTGTGTTTGTCCGAATGTTTGTTCCGCGATAACTTTCAGGTGCGTCTACCAATTTTTAAGGAATTAGGAATGAATATTCTTTATACCTAGGTTGAACGAAGCACACGCATTCTCTCTCTCTCTCTCACACACACACTAATACAACCACAAACACGCTTTCACTTTATCTATGTAGAGAGCCTTTGAAAAGTAAACTTTTAATAGAAAGTCGAGTGAGGGCTTATAAGAGAGATCTTTACCCAGAAAAAAGTTTAGAATACATTATAGTGCAATAACCTGCAGTCATCACTGCAACGAACCACTAGTAGGCCTAAATATATAAATTAATGTATGTTTTCAAAATGTCTGACTGGAGTTCATGAGTTCCTAAACAATACTGACCCAATACCTAGATGAATGCAAAATTTAGAATATTTTATGAAGCTGCAAAAGTCTAATCGTGCTCCAAACTTGGTTGATTATGGGCATTTTGATCAATTTGACAAATACTACCTACACACGACATTAAACTAAGGTCTTCTAGAAGGATATTTTCAATTCCCTAGCAGCTTGAACACATTCGGTCTATACGCATATATACAAATAATGCTTATGTGTTAGGGAATTGGAAGATGGGATTTAAAAGATATCTATCCACATTTACTTGGAGGGAGAGGGGGAAACACAATGGTAAATCTACCCTCAGTATACCCTCAGTATCAGGGATTCAAACCCTGGTCTCCTCATCATCGGTAGTCCGGTATATTGCGATAGTAACGCCTTAGAACATTCGACCACTGAAGCCGAATGTCCCAATTTAGCCGTTGGAGGAAAAAACACCAATGGATGTAAACGAGAGCTGTGTATCCTCCCCATCAATTACTTTTATTCTCTGGTTATCTATCGCCACAGCGCAATCAGCGGCGGCCACCCGTTCCACAAGGCGGAACTGACAGGAGCTTCCATTTGTCAACCGTCATCTGGCATCACGTGATGTGGCCACGAGACCTCCCCAAGGGCTGATAATTTGATTTATTGTCAACCGTCCTTCCTCCACCCTGTCCTCCTTCCTGTCCATGGCAAGATGGCAGGCAACTAGCTGTCCCCACCCCCAGCCACGCAAGCTGAACAATTCCGTTAACTGCATTCTAGGAACGTTTCATTTCTTCAATCAAGTTAGGCGTCCACTGACATCTTTAAAGTCACATTACATTCGAAATATATTGAATTTGTTGTTTGGTTTTCCATCGGGTACCCATTCACACTATCCATATATTACATTAACCAACCCAACGAGGGAGGGATAAGGAAGGTACCATTTAGGCAGACATTTTCCTGCATTTGCGTAGAGGGATATTGATAAACCATTTAGGAAAGAAACACGCAGTAAAAATGACTGGGATTCAAACTCCAACCTTCCACCAACGACTAAGCAAAATACATAGCATATACATATACATAACATACATATACATAACATATACATAACTTAATACACGTGCACAACTACTGATATGAAATAAATGACAGTAATGGTTGATCAGGTTTGTCATCATTGCACGCTTTTAATTATTAAAGTCTTCAAGCCATAACAGTAGTTTCATTCAAAAATTATATTTTAATAACCAAGAGAAAAGTTTTTGAATGTGCTCTTCAGCGTGGGCTGTATAGTTTTTGTGTGCGTTCTTTCGTTCGAGTCTAGTTATCTTTCAAACAAGACTTGAAAATAATAGTTTATTAAATAAAACACAATTTTATTTAGGGATTAACCCCAAACTATCGGTATCCCAGCCCTTGCTCGTGGGCGAGGGGTTAGAGTGACTGACTATTCACACGTTCACCGAACGTTGAAAGGAGATTCTCCAGTGGTCCAGCAATTCACATGCTAGCAGATATGTATGTTGACCCATAATGCTTTGCGACAAAAACTTAAAACAGCTGGCTATCCATTTATTTAATTTCCTAGTGGATAAATGGATCTTTTAGATTATTATCATGATTTTTTTAGATTATTCAGTTGTGTGAAAAAACAAATCAACACAGAATTAGAACGACACACACGCTTTTAATGTAACAAGTTATTACAAAGCATTTTACAACAGTGGATGCAGCTGTCTGCTTGTATCACTTTAGAGGCATATGCGTGCACTTCCTCACGCCTTGTATACGCTCGGGTTACATGCATTCTTTAGGGACTTACTTATTAAATACGCTAATAGGGTAGGAATGAGCATGGTTTAATTTAAAGTACATCTACCCGCGTTTTTGTGGAGGGAGAGTATTTAATAAAAAAAACATTCCCAGTACATCCAGCAAGGATTCGAGCCCCTGCCTCCCAATCACCAGTAGACCAGACTAAACAAGCATGACATTTGGACCACGTGCCCACTGATGCGGGTTACTTTAGAATTAATATTTCAAAATGAACCTCTTATATTTATATTCTTAAATTTTTTAAAAATGACACCTGGACATGGGAACCAACGCTAGAACCCTTGGTTTAGCGCGCAAATGCTCTACCACTGAGCTATGCAGGATTCTAGGTGTCATTTTTTCAAAATTTTACAAATATGATGGTAGATGCTGCTGTATCCGTAGCTAAAGATCATTTCCATCTTATCAACTTCATTATAGTCATTTACAGATTCAGTTGATAAGCTGGCGAAGGATAGCACAATGTATTTCTTATGGGAGTCTCGCTGCTACTAGCCATCCTAAAAACACTTGTTTTTAGCCGTTCTAATTTAGATTGCCGCAAATCACTTTCATTAGTTTTTTGGTGTTTTTTTAGCTGATCGTACGATAACGAAACAAATGTTCTTGAGATATAGAACCGAGTATGTGGTTGTTGTTTTTGATCGAGCTAGTACTAGCGACAATTTTCATTTATCCGAGCCTATCAAGTGAACCTGCAAATGAGTATAGTCATGCAGAATTGTACAAACGCTAGCTTTCTACCAATCGGGTTTCATATTATTTAGGTTCGTTAAATATTGGATTCAACCCAACACTAATTAATGCTAATTTAGTTTTAAGAAACCACTCAGGTTCGAGCCAGATTTTCAAAAGATTTGTAATCGACCTCTCTAACCACTCGTTCAGAGGTTCAGTTAGTACTTATAAAAGATTCAAAAAAGCAATCTCACTGGCTTGGTTCTCTTTTCTCTCTGTATCTTTTCTGCTCAGAGTATACCGGTTAATGGAGGAACAAAATTCCTCACGCTTCAGCCATTAGCGGAGGCGGTCAAGAAGGTAGGTCTGAGGACTGCCCGAGTACATTTCAAGGTTCCTCCCCCACTCCACCCCTTCCCAGCAACCATGGAAACAACAGAGCAGTTGGATACTGCACGTAATTTAAGGCGGTTGGAACTTAGCATTTCACAAAACATAATTTAAGAGATCATCATCGATGCAAGATTTTAAATTGCTTAAATAATATTTGTATGGATAAAACATATACCTATATCAATGAATAGATAGGGTTTTTACTAAAATATATTTTAATTCTAATTGGTTTTTTTGGAGGGGAGGGGGATTACGTATTTGATTTTTTTCCCACCGTAGAAGATTTAACCTATTAGACTCTACGGTACGTAATTTTTATTCAACTAAAACAAAACAATTATGTTTGCTATGGACGAACTAGTTTTTGTGACTGTTTTGTCGTATCTACCTGATCACCAATTTATGGTTAAGACTTTTTTTTAAACTTTAAGCTCTGATGGATAACATCGCGATGAGGAGGTGCATTAGAAAAAAAAAGGGCGTTAGAATTCACCTGGAGAAATATAGAAAGTCAAACCTCCAGTTAAATCGGTCGGAATCGGTTGGTTGTGTGTAAGAAAAGGAGCTGGCCCTAATTTTGACCAAATTAAGAGGATATTATTATTATTATTATTATTACCATTATTATTACTCTGTCCATGTTCTCTTCTCTCTTTCTTCTGAATGAGAGGGCGAATGAGTCTGTATCAATATAATCAAAGGGGAATAGTAAACTCTTGGCCTAGTTATAAATAATCAGTATTTTAATCATCGCGTCTTACTAACTGTTCAGGCTATACACATATATTATAATTATTTTGATGAGGTAGGGATGAGGCATTTTAGAGGTAATGTACACGCATTTGCGTGGATAGATAGTGGGAAACCATTTTGGGAAAAACCACCCTCGGTAGACCCAACCAAGAGTCGAACCTCTATCTCTCAATCATCAACAGGCCAGCCCATGTGGCTACCGAAGCATTTATATAATAATTATTATTATTACTATTTGAATTCTCAACAAAAGAAAATCCAACACATTATCTCATTCAGTGACACATCTGTCTTCTGAGCTAAGGTTTTGATTCTAGTCAGGCCCAAGTTATATATGTTTGTGAAATTAGGAATTTACCTTTCACAGTAAACTATAGACGGCCGGAAGAAAATAAATAAATTGTGCAACATTAGTAGGCCTATGGGTTTTCAAACACTCAATAAAACAGATTAAAATTAATTACAGCTTGCCCAGAATTATTACCGTCAACATACATTTTAAAGTACCTGTCGACTGGCCTAGGATACTTTGACCAATAATTATAGAACCGATTGAATCAATGTTTAATCTATTTCAATAAAAAGTAACCCTTTATAAAAACTGTGAAAATATGGACTTTAATTTCCGAGTCCACCCCTTTCCACCACACCACCTTAAATTATTTGCACAGAACATTTAAGTGGCAGAGTGGCTATAGGACCCCTAGAGATGACCCTCCCTAGGGAGGTCCATACGTATATAAACTTTTTCTACTAGAGAAGTATGCCAGGCCTCCACCGTGGTTCGGATTCCACGTTAAACTGTAGGTCCTTCATTTCATCTCACAATCACCTTACCATTACACATTAGCGTAAGTGCGTATAACCCGAACGGGTAGTAAGACGCGGTGCTAATAATAATAATAATAATAATACTAAAGAAGTATAGTAAGACATTTCTAGCGGACACCCCGCCCCCCCCCCTAAAAAAAATAGCGTTCTACGTGCGCCCTCTATTCGCGGCAATTTTGGCCATTTCTGACAGTTAAGTTACAAAAACCATCTCCGTATTCATCCGCCTTAGAAATAAGTATTGTTGCTCCGACAAGATGTAAACTGAATTAATTTCGCTGACAAGTTAAATTGCGGAGCAGATTAATACAGAGCGATATTTTGTGATTGTTGGATCTAAAATGTAAATTGTTCTTTCGAATGGATAAATATCTTCCTGCTTTAGATACAGCTTGTGACGTGTGGATATTGGCGGTGACGGTGACTGGTAAAAGTGCTCTTCATTGGGTGAAACATTTCACTGGGAGATTTTTAACAAGGCTCGTCTTGATCTTGTATTCACAATGCTTCGGATGATAAGTGACTCCTGTACCACGGAAAAACATTGGTTCGGGTCCTAGTAAAAATAATATTTTTGTCGTATTATCATTTTATCACTATCATCAACATTAATAAATTATTATCATCGTTATTTTTACTATCATTATTATTACCATTTTAATCATTGTTATTTTCACTATCGCCATCATTGTTATCATAGACATAATCATAATCATCATTATTACTATTATTATATAATATATTAATTGATAATATAGCTATATTAATAATAGTTACATTTATTTAAGATGCATCTGTGACCGCGCGGTATAATGTGTAATATAAGGTTACCCCGTTAGCAGAAAGGTCTTACAGAGGCGTGATTTTTACATGTGGTTTATCACTGCGGTTTTCCCATATTCTCTTCATACTGATGCGGGTGTAGATCTTATAAAGTAATCTCTTCATCCATACACTTTATATTCAGCCATCAATTGTGTTGACAGATATAATTAATATACAGTATTATGTGGGTTTTTTTTAATAAATTTATTTTTCTGTAATTTAACAAGAAAAACCACGCTAGAGTAGCGATTTACATAAGATAGTAATGGCAGTAAATATTTGGTAATACATCGATATCGTCTAGTCTGGTTTACAAGTAACGGGAAGAATGGGGTTCGAATCCTAGGTGAGTTGTACTGAAGATAATCCCCCCTCCCCCATCTCATTCCATGAAAATTAGGGCGCACTTGTTCTAAATTCTATCTTCATCATCCTTACACCATTAGTGTAATTAAATGTCAGAATGTCTGTAGGGGTATTAGGATACGGTGCTAAAGAATACATGAGAACCTTTTTTGTTCTAAGTCCAAGTGATATCTAAAACACATTTGATATAATATCAAATTCTAATTAACAATTTTTATGAGTATTTAGACATCTGGTACACAGTAAATCAATATCATCAAAATATTTTCACATAAACATATACACATTGTATAAATGCTATATATAAAACACACTCACACACACACAATAAACTTTAAACATGTATTAAAAAACTAGAAAAATGTAAACATAGAATTTAAAAATACTTGGAATAATTACCATAAGAAAATTACGGAATTAAATCAGAAAAGATGAAAGCCGAGCCAACCAAAGCTTGCCTTATTCTAAGAAACCCCCTCGATGCCAGTGCAGAATTCCATGCTTTCTCTTTTACTACGCGTCACTAGACAAACCTTAGCCTCATTTGACATTCTTGGAATATGGGATGATTTAATAAGGATCTGATTACCAAACCCTTCCTTCACCTCTGACAAGACATCTTGTGAATGTGGGGAGTGCCAGGCCTCCACCGTGGTTCGGATCCCACGTTAAACTGGTCCTCCATTTCATCTCACAATCACCCTACCATTACACATTAGCGTAAGTGCGTATAGCCCGAAAGGGTAGTAAGACGCGGTGCTAATAATAATAATAAAGATTGTTAAGAAAGGTTTGAAATGCGTACAAGCTCGAATAAATGATACGGTGGGTGCACCGCACAGACTTTCTTTCTCTCGCTTTTATCTTAAAATATACATTTACTAAAATTTGTGAAACAAAATAATAGGTCTATACATTGTTGTAGAAACACTACACCAAAGATCATAAATTAAATAATAGACAGTGCTACTTAATTACTCTATGGCATTAGGGACTAGGAACACTGTTACAAAAAAATAACTAAGGATAAACATCTTTGTGCACCAAAGAAAATAAGAATCAAATTCATTTTCAAAAACCTGAATTAATATATTTATATATATATTTTTTTTATTATAGCTCAGTAGTAATTGGGTTTATAAAAAATATATTTCAAATAAAAAATATGTATCTTTAATGTAGGGCCTACTACGAATCTACAATGATACGTTATTTCATATTTCAAAGAGTTGCGGTGAAATGATGAAAATGTGCTTATGTAAAGTACCCGCAAAGTCATTTTCACAAGAAAATGTGAAATGCAATCTTATTTATAATAATATTCATTGTGTAGATTTAAAATTAAATCAAAGTCGTTTTGGTAAGTTTCAAGAAAATAGCTTTTTTTTTTGCCTTCTGTACACTGCCCTTAAATTTAGGATTAGATATTTAAATCCAAAAATACCTCAGGAAGGGGTGGGGGGGAAGGAGACCTTATGAAAACCCTCTATACCAAGTTTTAGCCCGATCAGTGAAATAGTTTTGGTTATAGATAAAGGTACAGACAGACGGCATCGCAAAAACAACTTATTTGGTTTAAGGGGGTCATGAAACGTCTACATTTATCAAAATCTCAAGTTCGAATTCTTTTTATGATCAACATTTTCCCTCCGAGGTGTCAAGAGAAAGTAAAAAATGAACAATATATGTATAGGCTTTATATTAACCAAATTTTGTACTTCTAAAATTCGAATTAAATGTTATTTTTACCATTTATTTGAATAGTAGTTTTCACAAGGAATAATGTTGGGTTCAAGCTAACCAATTTTTCGAACTAACCAGATCCTGTAGACCTATATTATTTATGTCTGGATGGTTTTCCATCGAAGCACCGTTCTAGTAGTCTAAGGACAGATTCTGTTGTGAATTATCTCTGTAAAGCCAGATCAGGCAATAAATACACATTTAGTTTTATTATTTTAAGAATTTCGCGCTGTCCTTTCTCACATCCTAAACAGAGTTAAGATTCACCTTCGTCTTCTATTGCTTTCAGTATTGGATGAACCCTCTATTTCTCTCTCTTATTTTTATGGTATCCGTTCTCATAAAATAGAGCCATCACAAAAAATAAAGAAAAGAAGAACTATTAAGAATTCTCACAGCTAGCAGATGTAGTGCCCCCGTTAGCCATTTCTTGAGTAAAACGACTTCCCTCTGCCAAAACGGTAATACAAAATAAGGAGACAACTGACGAGTACCAATTCAGAATTGAAATAATTCCAACATTTCTGGAGGGGAAAGAGAAAAAATCCTGTATAGCTTCACTGGAATTTTGCCCATCGAATCGTGAAAAGGATCTACCAGATTTCCATACAAAGCTACGAACACTACATAATATACCTTAGCCTAATCTAACCTAGCCTCTTGCAGACGAGTGCCGGAATAATATTACAATAAAATTTGGTGCTTTTCCATATTTTCAAATTAGTTTTAGTTCAATATTTACTTTAGGAATGGGTTGTCTTAGAGGTCTCTGAATTTCTACGATTCCAAGTTGGTATTTTTTAGCTCCCTCTAAATAACGTGGTCTTCAGCGGGTACATTAATTGATAGAGCCGTATTTTAATAAGAAGAACCTTTTAAAGAATGCATAACAAAGTGCAACCAACATTAATAATATTTTACTATTTTATTAGCGTGTATTTTATAGGAATTGCCAATATTTATCAAAAGTCAAAAGTGATAACAGTAGTTCGTATGACTTGACGTATTAATAAGTGAAAATAGAGCTAGTCACTTTTCTAGAAGTTGGATAAGGATATTTCCATTATAATTGGACTGTATCTTAAAAGCTGCTACGTACTGTGGGGTGAATTGACCTTAGAACAAATATGTATCTAAGAAAAAGAAATATAGGGCATTTGAGTGAGCATGGCTGAGGAAGAAATGGAATATCAAATTAATAAAATATTAAAGTAAAAAACCCTCATGCTCTGTACATATTTAACTTATTTTATATCGCGCTTGGATAGATAAAGAAGTTAAGAAACTCTACCACCGGCAAGCAGATAATTAAGGTTTTTAAAAGGAAGAGGAGTATTTACGTATCCTAAAAAGAACCCCATTTTAAATGTGGGTGACAATTTCGGATTTTATTAGATGAAGGTGGACTTGAGAGGAAATGTAGACAAATATACGTGGGAGGAGAAGAGAAAACAAAATAAGATAATACTCTCATGCACCCAGACGGAATTTGAACCAAGGCCTCTTCATCACCTACAAACCAGATTAAACGAACTTTTCATTTAAGCTACGTGCCCGGCATGTTGGCCGTAAAGTTAATTTATGATGTATTAAATAACTAAGTTATTGTACTTTTTTAGTTACGGCTATAACAGCATCTATGAATAATATACTTTTTAGTTGTAACCCTATTCGCAGAGCTATGAGAAAGGGCTTGATGAAAAAGGACTTTATATTTATCCTTGTTCTAACAAAGTGATTTTTCGATAAGCTCACATTAGAAAATGTTAAAATATTTGAGATCTATCCTATTTACCTTTAGATAAGAAGTTTAGTGGTGTTTCCTCCTCTTTCTTATAGATCTGACAAAGAGTGGATGTCGGTGAAGGGCTAAAGGGGGCATAAGCTTAGACAGAATAAAGACCAAGTGCCAGAAAACGACACAGATCATTGTACTTTAACTCGTGTGGCCTGACAGTGGCTGATACTTTTTCGCTGACCGAGACAGCTGCCATTGATTTGTTACCAGTTTTAACCAAAATTAAATATTTTATTTAGAGAATTTTTATAAGTAAATACAACTTTTTATCTAGCTAAAATTATTTTACTCGCGCCAAGTCACGGTCTCTACTAATAGCTCTTCAATAAAAACAACAGCTGGAGGGCACACTGTACATGAGCCCTTGTTGCTTGGCACTGCATCGGCCTACCCTGGTGGCCAGGTTTGTTACCGGTACGGTACATTCTCCGTAGTTGAGTTTATAATGACCTTGACACGTCACAGAGACGTGTGGGGTCTCCTTACAGCCAGTTCCTTGTTAGTCATCAAGGACTGGTCCGCCCAATTCTTCCATCTTAAATTCACTTCTCTTTCCAGTGAAATCAGGTGGACCTCAAGTCACTCGGAGCCCAAAATTACTGGCAAAGACAAGAGAAAGAGCTTCGATTAAATTGTGGACTTTTTATAGCTTTGGTCCGCCCCTTTGGTTCAGTTAGAAGCTTGTTTATCTACTGTAGTGGTTCTCAAAGGCCGTGTCATGCCGGCAGTCTGCCGTGAAATAATCGACATTATCTTATTGTGTATTATAAAAACAACTAAAGTAGCATCGCTACTCACCCAACCCGTGGGCCTAATCGTCGGGATGTCTTAGTGGTATGGGTTAGGCGGCGGCAACTAATTGTTGGGTTCGTTTGGATCTTGTTTAATGAACTAGATTAATTTCCATAAGAGTGTGTAAATATGTAGGTTTTTAGAACAAGTTGAAAGAGTTTGGAAAAGGTCCTCATTATGTCATAGACTTTATTCAGGAGTTTTACGCCCTGACATATCTTAGTTGTTATAACTTGAACTAGTCACTAGTGTAGAACACACAACTGCTCGACTATGCGCGGTTGTTAAATAACTCAGACTTTCAAGATGGTTTGTGAGGCTCCCTCCTAAGTAATGAACATAGAGTCAAGCTGTAGGATATTTTCCTCACAGGTTACTGTGACACGACAGCTGAGTAGGAGGTAAAGCACTTCGAAGTAAACCCCTTTAACACATGGGGCATCCTGCCTGTCCACCTTTTATCAAAAGGGTCTAAAACCCACTGTTATGTACTAACAAAAGAGGTGTGTGTCCCCTGAGTTACTATTTATAGGGTGACCTGGCGGTCTAGGGGTAAGGTGTCAGACCTCTGTGCTGGCGGCCACAGATTTATCTGATTGCCAAACCCTTCCTTCACCTCTGACAAGACATCTTGTGAATGTGGGGAATGCCAGGCCTCCACCGTGGTTCAGATTCCACGTTAAACTGTAGGTCCTCCATTTAATCTCACAATCACCCTACCATTACACATTAGCAAAAGGGCGTATAACCCGAACGAGTAGTAAGACGTGGTGCTAATAATAATAATAATAATAATAATAATAATAATAATAATAATAATAATATTTTTTATCAATACTCTGCGTACGATACAGTAGCCCCATGGCTTCTTTGGTGCTGACTGAGAGCTCACAGCTGACTTCTTACAGTCAACATTTAGGTATATACCTAAATTTTGACTGTCAGAAGTGACAGCTGCTAAACACATGTTTTTACAGATCATATGGTTTGGCGTAGGGATACATAATTTGGTCTGGTAACTAACAAAGCTTTTAGCCGTCAGCTGGGAGCTGTCAGTCAGCACCAAAGAAGTCGTGGGGCTACTGTATTTGGCAAAACAATCTGGTATACCAACATAACTTAATACACGTGCACAACTGCTGATATGAAATAACTGACAGTAATGGTTGATCAGGTGTGTCATCATTACACGCTTTTAATTATTAAAGTCTTCAAGCCATAACAATAGTTTCATTCAAAAATTCTATTTTAATAACCAAGAGAAAAGTTTTTGAAAGATTTAATATATTAATTTTTCAAGAGAATTTAATGGTATACAATTAATTAGTTGAGTAAACGATGAGAATATTGTCGTTCCTTAAACATAAGTTCAAGCTTTGTCCTTACTGGGGGCGAACATGTTTGTTGAGCAGATATACTGTCAATTTTTATTTGTTCAAATAAATGTTTGACGAACTATTATTCATGCTTTAGAAAAATTCTAACTGAGTGATGTTACAGTGCACCTTTGTCTAGTTTGCATTGTTGCAGCTTATGTAATGCTTATCAAGCCACGTCCAGTAAGAAATGCACAATATTTTGAAAACAGGATATTTACAGCTGTAATGTTAAGAGGTTAAGGTTTTGGAGCTAACTTTAAGCCCCTCAATTAACTAAATGTGACAATGATGATTTTTCGGTTAACTAAAGAAGACGATGGTTCTATTCTTTAAAGATTTATTATTGTTAATCAGCAAATTCATAAGCAGGCGAATCAGAGCCTACGAATTTATCCATTTCTCACGGACACAGCCTCAAGGGATAATTTAAGAAATTTGGTCAACTTAAAATGACGTTCTACAAGACAATTTATAGTATTTTCACCTCCATGTATGCAGTGAAAATCAAATTGTTGATCTTATTCTGAAAATAAAATTGTCTCTAATTCTTTAGGATGCGAAGCATCTTTTCATTTTTTATTTTTCTCAACCTATTCGCAATATCTACTCCATAAACCTGTTTCCTTTGGTTTGGCGTAGCACTCCATTATTTTATATTATTCCGCTGACACTTCTGTATTTACTGGTTTTTGAACGCTTATCAGATACCGATGATGATAATGATGATGACGATGATGGGGGTACTGCACCATGAGCTTTTGTTAGAAGAAGATGATGGACCTGAGAGAATATTCGTTAGTTCATCGTCATCTTCATCGTTGTTACTCCATATTTACCGTCCTAGTGGAGACATTCTCGAGAATGTCTGCTTGGGTGTGTTGTTTGTTTGCTACGACTTAAAATATTTTTAGAAGACTATGAATTTGTTGCTTGACTATATCCACGTTAGAATTACCTAATTCCAATGTGATATTGGCAAGTGAATCTTTTCGTATATTCTTTATTTTATGTTCGTTATTGTTAGTTAGGGCCCCACAACATATGGTTTGACTCATACAGCTGCATTTAAAACACCAAGATTGGGTTCAGAATTCCTTACTCATCTTGCTGCCACAAACCTCATACACGTACTACATACGATAGTTACAATTTACATACATTCTAATGAAAATCACAGCAACAGGTAAGGCAAGAGATTGGATGTTATGACAGCTGCTGACAAACTATACATAAAGTTCACTCATGAACTTGTTTTGTTCGGTGAGGCGTCCACATCAACAAAACACTAAACATTGTTTGTCGAATATAGCAATGTTTGCTGAAATTCAACATACATGTTTATCAAATATGTTTGCCTATTGTTAGCCTAATGTGGATATAGCATACATTGGGTTTGTCCCTTTTCACTTGATGAGTTGACGACCTGATGTTTAGTCCTTGTGTTTGCCATATATTGAATTAATAAACATTGCTAATATGTCTTACACTAACAATAAAGTTTAAATCACCCCAATTATCACGCTAACAAAGGCCTCAGTCTCATATTGTATGTATTGCTGGTGATGGGGAGGCAGGGGTTAAAATCCCAACCGGCCATACATACGCGTTTGTTTACTGAAAGGTTTATCACAGAAATGCAAGTGCACTTAATTT
Organism: Timema californicum; assembly: GCA_902141385.1. Lineage (NCBI taxonomy): Eukaryota > Metazoa > Arthropoda > Insecta > Phasmatodea > Timematidae > Timema > Timema californicum. The sequence goes on from CABFOW010000651.1 coordinate 72,175, forward strand.
AAACTATATTTTTTAAATCTCTATTTCAGGCAATGTTGATAGCCGCTAAGTAGAGCATAGCCCGAGGGGAAACACCGCTAAGGCTTACAAAAAAGACAATCCTAAAAGCACCAGCACAATTGATAGTCAACTAAACACATTATCTAACATTGAGTGTGAAAGGATCATTAACGTTTATTATAGTAAGCATTGGCAGCTAATATTCGGTTCTACACCATGACAGGGTTTCTTCACCATTATTACTTTACTTATAACAAATAAATAATCATATATCAGTATAATGTTACTTTAAGAAAATAGTACACAGGTAGAGAGCGAGCCCAAAAAGTTTGTTTTTAAACATTCAACGGACTTACTAACATATCTGTACTATCCTCAGCAAAATAGTTTTGTTTAGCACTATATCTTACTTGACGTAAGGGTTATATGCTTGTGTACTTATTAATTCCATGTGCTTGGATGAGTAAGGTTGTATTTGCGTTAAAGAAAGTGTAAAATCATTTAGGAAAAAACACCCCCAGTACATCCGACCGGGATTGGAACCCCGATCTCCCAGTCATCGGCAGTTTGGTCTCCTGCGAGTGTGACGCCTTAGACCATGCGGTTAGAATCATAAGAATAGTTGGGAGCTGACATTTTCCTCTCTTAAAAGTACAAAACTCCTAATATTTCTGATGATGAGTGATGATCATTATGTCTTAAATTGGGCGGGAAATAAAAGTTAACTGATTAGGAGCGTACAATGGATTTTTGGTGAATCGGATTACGTCATTTAAGAGAGAGGTCACAAAACAAATTGTATTGCCATTTGTATTTTACTCTTTCCTATTTGTTCTCCTATTGCTGGGCCATTCTACCCAGAAACGTTATAGACTCACTTGGTTTCTATCGTTTATGGATTTCAGTACTACTATTTTAATGACTTAAAATGTACTAAATAAAAGTCAGCGAAGTACTTACTATGTTCTGATAATGTTTAGTGCTTATAATCGCGTTTAGAAAGTGTGAAATACTCACCCAAATAAAATGAACGTGAACTATCAAGTTTGAACAGGTTTTTTTTCTATGCTTTAAGTTGGACCACTTTAGCAACCCGTTCCTTTTATATGGACGAGAGCTCCTCGTGGAATGTCCTACAGTTCAAGGCTATACATGTTGAGCCAGAAGAGTCCGATGCAACTTTCTCCGACCGCGACAGAAAACAAGTGAGATTTTTACTTTGCAGTTGAGAGAGACTGCCTTGTCCGAGATGCTAAGTATTTAACCTTGTTCCCTTCTAGGGGTTTCGGGTTCAAAAAGTGGTTAGGAATGTTGCATGGTGGTCAGTAAAGTAAAACTTGGAAGCATTGTTTACTATCAAGAACTCAGATAACCCACTGAAGTGGGTCCTATCATAAAACTGTCATCATCACCCCACTCCCTATCGCAGCATTTTAAGGCGATTGGCCCTTTTTATTTGGCGTGGAAATGCAGAGCCATAGAAACAAACGGTTATCTTCAAAAAATTGTATTGGTTTGCAATTTTCTTATCGGAAATGGTTTGTTCAAGAATAGAAGCATGTTGATTATGCTATACTTTTTATATACACACCTTCTATATAATTTTAACAGTGATCCAATATCGATAAAATTGACTTTTTTCAATAGAAAAGTGCCGGCTTCATAACAACAACAAAATATAACAATTAATGCACATCAATACATTATCTTAGAAGGGGCGTTGAAAATATGAACATAAAAATCCCCTAATTATTGAGAAAGTTGATATTGCCCAACGTATGATTTTTCCTCAAGACCTATCTGGTAGCTAGCGCCATGTATGTTTCCTGTGATACATATGTTCTTGTTGGTGCGGAAGGATACTTTGGTCGGTTGTGAAGCCACACCACGCCTTTCGCCCTCCCGCGCACCATCCAACAAAATAGGTTTTAGACTTGCAATCCTGCTGATGTCTGAGATCTGGGTTGGGTAACCTGATGGTGGTTTTGGCTAAATGGTTTTCTGCTCTGCCTCCAAGAAAACTAGAGTTAACTTCTCGAAATTTCGCCTTCTTCCCCCGTAAAAGGTGTTATTAGCACACAGAGGCGTGTAGCCCGAACGGGTAACAAGGCGCGGTGATAAAAACGGGATGATCTGGAATGGTTTTCCACAAGTATTTTCACTACAGTGTTTCCGCATCTTCTGTTCACACTAATACGAGTACACATCCTTGAGCATTCCCCTTCAATCTTTACCCCTTATATCGAGTCGTTGATAATAGATTTTTTTTATTTTAGCAGCGCGTCTGACTACCCGTTGGGGTTATACGTTTATGTACTAACTGCGCTGATGGCCTTAGTGATTAGAGAGGCTATATAATAGACAGTGTACCTGCATTTGCATGGAGGGAGGGTTGAAACTCATTTTGGAAAAACCACCCCAGTACATCCGACAGAGATTTGAACCTCGATCTCCCCGTCATCGGCAGTCTAGCCTACTGCAAGAGTAGCGTGTTAGACCACGCGGCCACCGAAGTGGGTAATCGCGGTATTAAATGTAATTACTAAAAATAAGTGACTCCATGACGAGGGTATTGTAGTAATCTATAAATGCGAGTTTTCCAATAATTTTCCTATGTTCACTTCAAGCTATTGCAATTTCATTTCAATTAAATTACTTCGCTCCCGTGTAATGCTTAAGCTCATTCAACAATAAAAAATACTATTAAACAATTTTAACACATGTATAGTTAAAAATAGGGATTAAATTCTTTCAAATCATTTCAGTTCACGAGCTATATAAAGGATAAAAATTGCTGATTTATGCTTTTTTCTTAACAATGTGAATTGTTAAGGTGAAGTGATTACTGTACGGGGCTGAAATTTAGTATAACTAGAAAGGCATATAAGATGAACAGAGTGAGATATCTGTAATATTAATATTATTAATTATATAAATATTCGACCACCTCTGTAGTCTAGTTATCAGAGTTCCTGGCTACAGATTCGGAAGTCCCAGATTCGAACCCGGGCGCTTACAGATTTCTCTGTGTAACAATGGGTTTGGAACGTGGTCAACTCAGCCTCGTGAGGACAAATGAAGGGCGTTTTCAATAGATAAGTAGTGGCTACAGTCTAAAAAAACTTATACTAACGGTTAGGGAGCTCGGTTTGTTGACCACATGACAACCTCTCCCCCCAATGGTGGCATTATTTTCGCCAAACTGCAGTAGCCACTCAGTTTTTATAGCTCACTTTTAGGTTGACACCATGGAGCTCTTTTTTATATCAATATTTTATTGTCTACACTTCATATGAATGTTTAGCTATACTAAATTTCAGTCTCGTATATTATTTTACGAAAACAATGGTACGCAAAAAGCATAAAATAGCAAGTTTTAACCCTTATAACTCGTGAACTGTAATAGTTTAAGATCATATGATCATAGTTTCTAAACTATAAACGTGTTAAAATATTGTGCGACAACATTTTTCTAGTCAAAGGACCACTCTTGAGTCGTTAATATTACTGGTACTGAACATATCAAAATAAATAAAAATTAAAATACCGTTACATTTTCTGTTGACAGTGGCACGAAAACCGTCGTAAAATAGGTAATTCAAATGGTATCTTTTGAACTTTACTCAAACTAATCTAAATGAGCGGAAATAAGATTGAGATGTGTAGTTTTTAGCGAATGTGATTTTCTTTCACGTGAACAAGAAGACATAAAAAAAATGAAACAGGCAATCAAGAGCGGATTGCCAATGTTTAAGGAGGACAGTGAAGATGAAAGAAAACGCCTCTTTGGATCAAAGAAAAAGGAGAAATTAATGGAAAAAGAAGAGGTAGGAACAAAGTGCTAGCGAGTAAGAAGTCCCACAAGAGACCTGAGAATGGTACAGTTGATCTCACATACGTTGAGAGTTGTAGGCTATATGTGAAACACCCTTACCTCACTTACTTTCGAAAGATCATAGTCATCGCTAGCAGAGGAATGAAAGGGTGAGGTCCATATTTAATTTCGATACTTAACGTGATTTCTAATTAAAGAGCATATGATTTTTTTTTAATTTATTGTGTTCAATCAAGATCATGACTATTAACAATTAAACTAGATGTTTGGGATAAAGCAATTTTGAAAGGCATTCTAGTATATTGCGAGCTTTGCGCTTTAGATCGCGTGACTCTAAGTGTGGGTTACCCATAGATAGCGTACCAATCAATTTAACAAGGTGTAGGTACTAGAGGGTTAACATCTAACCCTAGCAGCTAGTATTGTAATATTTGGGTGATTAAACGAATTAATCCATAACAGCGTCGTTTGAAATTGGTCCTATCCGGTTCGTCATGGCGATGTGTGTTGCCATGAAATATGTGGTTACGCATATTCTCAACCAAACTGGTACGTGTTACTACCGGAGAAATATATGCCAAGATATTCGCTGCACGTTTTCTATTTCAGGTGAATATTGGAAGCGAGACTTGAGCAGCAACGAGAAGGCGAAGTTATACCGGATGGCGTTTGTGTCATCCTTTTCTTTGTGTTATATTTACACCCTATCTTATGTATTCAAAGTAAAGAGAAAGTCTTGTGATCGTCAAATAGTCGATATTCAGATAGTAAAGGGTATGAATGGTTTATGCGACATAAACGTCTAAGAGCTGGTTGAAGGATCTATCTATCTATCTATGGCTATGGAAACTAGATAAATAACATTTGTAGATTTCTCCTGTCTTTAGACCAGTGGTTCCCAACCTTTTTCAGCTGACGCTCCCCGTTCCCCCTCTCTCATATTTTCAAGGAAAGTTATAAAAATCTTTAAGAAAATTGCCTTCAAATCTCTTTGTTATTTTAAACTGGTAGTAAAAAACAAATATATATGTATATATAAGTGTGATAGTTGGGACTGTTATGTTTTCATTAGTTATTGAATATTGGATATGATATTTGACAGAGCACACTGCAAATCACTTTACACTTGAAGTTGAAAACGCTGGGTTTTGGTTCAATCCTCGGTCCCGGCACAGGTTTATCTGATTACCAAACCTTTCCTTCACCTCTGACAAGACATCTTGTGAATGAGAGGAATGCCAGGCCTCCACCATGGTTCGGATTCCACGTTAAACTGTAATAATAATAATAATAATAATACAACTTATTACATGCCATAAAGGTCATAGTAAACAAAAGTATTTTTATATCCCTCACTTACTCCTAAGCTACAAAATATTGGTTTCGTCTACTTGGGCAGTTGTGAAATCACCGACAGTTACCTGAGATCTTAACTCCCCACCCCACAACAGAGAGCTCGGAACTATGTTTTCCTAAAGCTTTGACACCACACCCTCCTTTTATTTGCTGCTATTAGACTACTGTTATGAAGTAGTAAGTAGTAGCTTTGACCACAAAGAGATATGGTTGGAAGGAAATTTTATAATTTTGTTTATAAGGAATTAATGTCCTAGTTTGTATGTATGGACTGATAAAAAAAATCAATGTTTGGTCCACATGGGTCAACACTTCGTTTTAAAATTTCCACTTCCTGTTAAAATTTTCAACATGTTATTAGGTGTTTTGCAAACCTTCATGCCACCACATTGCCTCATTTATAAATTTTGGCCAATAAAAAATGTAATTATTGACTATTGAGTCTAAAATGAATATAGATCATTGTTGTACAAACATTTCTCCTAAGAGGTTTAAGGAAAAACAACATAAGCTTTTAGAGGCTTACTTATATTTAATTACTTTATGCCGTTGGAGAATTATTGCGTTAAAGCTTAAGTAGTATCTCTCTACAACAAAAGCTCACAAAATGGTATTAATATATTTGCCAATATCTCAGAAAAGGTTTGATTTATAAAAAATATATTTCATATAAAAGTTTTTTATGTTTAATAGTACTATAATTTTTCAATAATAAGTTATTTAGTATCTCAAATAGTTGCGAAGATACGGAAGTTTCTGCTTCTGTAAAGTATTCTAAAATTCATTTTCATGGTAAAATGGAAATAGACAGTTTATTTACAATCTTAATCAACACCTAGAAACGAGTTTAAATCAAAATCGTTAGAGCCGATTTTGAGAAAATCTATTATTTCTATTTTCGCCCTTTCATAAACTACTCTTAATTTTAAGTTTAAACAGACACACAGACAGACGTAATTGCAAAGAACACTTTTTAGGTTTTTGGGGGTCTTGAGACGTCAACATCCATCAACATTTCAGGTTAGAATTTCCTTCGCGGTCGCAATACTTTTACCTTTTGTGTTCGAAAAGTTAAAAATATATATATTTACGTATAGCTTGAAAGTTATTGGTTTTATAAAAATATGCTTCTTATAAAATATATGTATTATAAAGAAACCTACATATATGTAGCGATAAGTAATCTCATATCCTAAATAATTTAAGAGTTATTATGTAAAGAAAGATAATTTACGCATCAGACCGAAGCCCTGAAAGTCATTTTGCTGAAATATCGAGAGAAACCATTTTGTTTCGAATATTTATTAATGAAATTTAATCAAAATCGTTTTCTCTTTTTGCCCTTCAGTAAGCTACCCTTAATTTTAGGGTTAAATATCTAATTCAAAAAAATCCTCAGGGCAGCCCTAAGAAAATTATAGTTATCAAGTTTTAACCCAATTGTTAGAATAATTTAGGCTCCAGTTGGAGGTACAGACAGAGAGACAGACAGACAGACAGAAAGTCAAAAACCACTGATTTGGATTCGGGGGGTCATGAAACGTCAAGAATTGTTAGAATAATTTAGGCTCCAGTTGGAGGTACAGACAGAGAGACAGACAGACAGACAGACAGAAAGTCAAAAACCACTGATTTGGATTCGGGGGGTCATGAAACGTCAAGGATCATCAAAATCTTGAGTCCAATTTTTTTGACGATCACAATACTTTTTCTACCTGTAAGAGAGCGAGAAAGTAAAAATATGTATTTGTATCTATGCATTCATAAAATATCGATAGCATTTAAACATATATTAATTTGACATAAGTGCCTAAATATTATTCAAAATGGAATGGGCTACCGTGAAGTTGCCTATTCTCCTCCATTGTAAACATACTAATTGTGGTATTTTCAAAAATTAGCAAACAAAAATTTTTGTGAAACAATCAGGAACAAACGAGAAACAACCGATTGTAATCACAAAAACATAAATTTTTAAAAGCCATCCGTGAAGTTAGCCCCTCCCGAGTAAACAAAGTATCACAAGTTCACGTCCCATTTGTGCAAGAACAAATACGGAACAAATGATATCAACCATAGAAATGTCAATTTTACAAAAAGGGGTGGCTACCGTAAAGTTACTCCCCCCCCCCCCCNTAAACATATCATTTGTGGGCCTATCAAAACGGAACAAACGAACAATTTTGCGGAACAATCCGGAACAAACAAAGAACAAACGATTGCAATCATAGAAACTTGAATTTTTAAAAGTGCGTTTGGGGGAGGGGGGGGGGTCTAGCTTCACGGGCGTGTCTTCACTGGCTCTCAGTTCAAGTGTAAGCCCCTAGAGCGCCTTTAAACATTTCTACCGATCTTCTTATATGGGTTTAGTGTATTTTTTATTTTATAAAAAAATCACCATGAACACAGCAAAGTAAAAATTACAAGTACACTCTATTACCCTTACCTTGTCAGACTAATATATTGCCGTATTATATAAGCTTCACCATAGTGGAACAAGGTAAGGTAGCTTGTTACGTTTTAGGGTAAACGAAGGGGTTTAAATGCTATGACACAAACATTGAAAGGAAATTTTCTAAATAAATATTATTACAAATGTGATTTTTTCTATTCATGAACGATCGATTTTCCGGGGTAATGGAGGAGATATGAACCCCAGCGATACAGGTAATACACTGTCACCATAAGCCAATGGTGATGTTAGCAAAATGAGTCCAGTGGTAGAGGTTTATAAGCATTAGCAGGACCATCAAAGCGTGAAATTTCCAGTAAACAAAACACTTGGTCGTGTCTTAAGATTGAAGACATTTTGTAAATGTTTATACAACAGCAGAGCAAGGAATAATAATGTCGCTATTACCGATGGTACTTGATTGTCAATTATTTACCCGCAACGCCGGGAAAATGGGACGAAGTCATCTGTCTAATGTTGTTTGTTATTTTCCGCGGTGCATAGCAGTTGGGCCACCGAACCCTTTGTCCCAACTGCTCATAGCTTGGTAGGGCTACGATCACCGGTCAGGAGGACTATAAAAGATAATAAACCTGCAGGTGTAGATATCGATTCAGTCCCACCAACTTTTTTCCTTATATTAGGTTAGGCTTTTTAGGTTAGGTTAAGTTAGGTTAGATTAACCTCGCATTTTGTTGTGTCTTACTATCCATTATTTGCTGTTTTTCACTCAGCTTGCGCCACAACCGCCGGGGTCAAGATAGTAAACCAGTAAGTCTTATGTATTATTCCCAAGAAGGAACTCGTGGCCCGACCGTAATGTGGGATTAACAATAACATTTTAAACGCAGGTAAACTCGTAGCAGGACTGTATTTTGGGATTAACACTAACCTTTTAAACGCAGCTCACAACAGGTATACGTAGCCAAACTGTAATACGTGCATTTTCAAGTGCCGGAGAGGTGTGGATTCAAATCCCGGTAGGGTGCATTGTGGTTCTTCTTGAATGGTTCTATACACTCCCTCCACGAATATTCAAATACACTTCTTTAGATCCATACCGAGAGAAAGAGGTGTTTTGGGAGTTCAAATCTTCTCCGAAAGTCTTAGAGCCAATTAATAATGGTTTGTTGTATTCATCCTCAACGCTTAGGTTAGTAACTTATTGGAGTATTATAAAATTCATAGCATCCACAACACATTTCTTTTTAAATAGAAACACTTTAGGCTTCATCATGAGGAATTAAAAGTAAAATATATATATATATTTCGATATTCAGTTGTGAGACCTCGCCACGAGCCACACAAGATAAATCCCACAACCTAAAAACAATGTTTTTGAATAGGGCCGTGCATTTTTAAATACTCCCTCCATCGTCCATACTATATTAGTGTAAAGATGAAGATATCCCGGACGGATAGTAAGACACGGAGGAAGGGAAAACAAAACGAATACAAAATAAATACCCGTAGCTATATAAATATGTGTTTTCCAAGTTCACATCCAGCCTCGTACAAGTGTTTCAGTGAGTGGGTGTACCGTTCTCAAGTACGCAGACAGAATAGAAATATAAGGAGGCGGGGAAAAGATGGACATTTCAGCAGCACATCTTTTTTCTTCTGAATAAGAATAAATAACACTTTTTTTATGTATAAATATTCATGGCGGCAAGTTCATTGTTTGAGAGAAGAGAACTCAACACGGACAGCTTTGAAACGTGACCGTGACAGGCTCTATGGAAGATGGGAGGGGGTGGGAGATGAGGAGATTGATGTTCTGCCGCCAGGTCTCCGTGGCTCAGTAGCGGGGAAGAGTCGAGACTTCCTGGTTCAATCCCAGGTGATGCCTACTAGAGAATATATGTATTATCTCACCACGTCTTAATATCCGTCCAGGATACATACGCTTACATTAATTACTATAGTGTGATGGAGGTGAGGAAGCTAGAATGTTAGGGGTAGTGTACCCGTGTACCCACCCACATTTACATGGATGGAGCAATTAACGAGAAAACCTGGATTCGAACCACCACCAGCCAACCAGACACAATGAGCCGGAAATTTAGACCACGTGCGTGACATAGAGGGAAATATAACTAATTTATTGACTAATATTATATTCTTAATTGGTCATATTCAAGGGCTAAGTTTAAGATTTATGTCTTAGTTTGGATTTTTTGTGAATATGTAAGAAGAGTTCATAGATTTCTAAACAACGTTTATTTGAAATATATTAAAGTTTTGAAACTAAAGTAATACATATTTAATAAATAGGTTTAAATTGTTTGTACATCCACGGAAAATTTTTAAATTCCTCAGTCGTATTTGTTTTATAACAATGATCCATTTTTTCCACAAAGCAAAGTATTTTATAGTATAGTATTCAAAAAAGTGTTTAAAGGATGTCACAAATTTTAGGCGTGTTTTATATAAAGAAGTATCTTAAAAACATAAGTTCTCCAAATGGCAACCTCAATCTCATTTGAGAATAATCAAAACCTTCATACGAATTAAGGTAAGCATGCACTTGGTCGGTTCCTCATGGACGGAACTAATTAAAAGCAGGATTTGCCACCAAGGTGAGCGCACTACTTTGGTACCACAGCACCGGCAACAGACCTCGGTCTAGGGGTAAGGTATCAGACTTCTGTGCTGGCGGCCGGGGTTCAATACTCGGTCCCGGCACAGATTTATCTGATTACCAAACCCTTCCTTCACCTCTGACAAGACATCTTGTGAATGTGGGGAATGCCAGGCCTCCACCGTGGTTCGGATTCCACGTTAAACTGTAGGTCCTCCATTTCATCTCACAATCACCCTACCATTACACATTAGCGTAAGTGCGTATAAACCGAACGGGTAGTAAGACGCGGTGCTAATAATAATAATAATAATAATAATAACAGACGTGCCAACATTCCACCTATCGACCAAAAGTTCGGGTGGGCGAATTAAAATCAAGTGAGGTTTGTTCTATCCATGACGTCATTCTGAAATCTTCGTAGTGCGTGCACCTGTCGGCACTGTGGTCTCCGTCATTCCAGCTATTTCCATGTCCTTGAGCATTGTGTCGGTGTAGTGATGAGCATTGTCGAATGATGTGTGGTGTGATGGAAGGGGACGTAATAAAATGTCAAGTGTTTTTGCAGTTTTTATGGAAAAACATTTTTTTGGACAAAATAAATTAAATATTGCTCCTGTACAAACATAGAATTTAATTTTCTTCGCATGATGACCCCAAAATTTCTTGAATATCTATCAAGGCTGTCCTGAAATTTAATAACAACATTTTATTTTAATATAAAAGTTTCTCATCTAAGGCCGCTATGCTCATGACATATTCAGGAACTATTGATATCATCGTGAGAAGAAATTTAATCTCTATTTTGTAATGGAGCAATATTTGATTTATTTTGTACAAAAAAATGTTTTGCTATAAAAACTGACTTTTTCTCGCTTGTCCTTTCGTTCCACCTTAAACTATCAAATAACGAAAACTAGTGAGTCCAAATTTACAAAATATCAAATAATAATTTGAAAGTCACAAAGAGCAGTGTATTCGGAGGAAATGAACAATAGATGCTGATTTAATTAGTTCAAACCCAGCCGGGTTCAACGGATTTTTCTTGAGCTATAGAAATCCGCAGCAAAACTTCCTTCGGAGTGTAAGGCCGTCGATCCAATATCGATTGTGACATGTAGAAGAACCCTGTAAGGTATGGTAAAATAACTTTCCGGGCAAAATTGGTACACCCTTTCACGCTCGCTCAAAGAAATTATCAAGTGCTTAGGTAACCAGTTGGTTCAGAAAGGTCACGCTAAACACCTAAAACTCAAACAATAATAATTCAGCTGATGATCATAGTTTGCGTGAGTCATTTAATATATAGTGTTTACAAAGTTAAATATTCAAAATAATAAGTTATACTATAAATATCATTGATTCTTGCTTGTGCCATGCAATGTAAAGAAGAAAAAAATCCCAAGATAAGTTAATATCAACTCCTTCTGTAGGAATAAAATATTCCAAGTCCCAATCATACATTGTGTATTATGAGCTATCATAAAAAAGATTTTAGATGTTGTCGCAATTTGAAAAGCATAACTATTATAATATTAAAATTACTTTTAAAAAGTAGCCACATAAAATTATGAAAATTTGATCATTTAAATGATTTTATAATTCAATCTGGAAAAACTAGAGATCTATATAATATTACTTTATGTCCGTACCTTTAGTGTGGATAGTGGGTGAAGGACCCCATCTTTCTCCTCACCGCCTCTGTTAAAAGTGTGGTATAACGACCCAGTGCGCACTGGCGTCATTATACGGCCTGGTTTGCCGGTGGTGGAGGTTAGAATCCGGTGAACTGAGTTGTTTTCCCCTAAATTGTTTCTCACTGTGCCTCCACGTAAATTCGGGTCTCATTTATACCTTCCTCACCTTTAGCGCATTATTGTAGTTAAAGTCGGATAGCTCCGACGGGTGGTAAGATGCACAAAATTAAAAAAGTTAAACAAAACCTATTGAGGCGAGAGTAAAAATTCGAGGACAAGTTTGAAGACAAGATTGTTGCATATAACTATACAGGGTGTGCCGCGATCGCGTGACGTAACCAACCAACTCAGCCAGCGTGTTCTAGATATCATATGAATTAAAAAGTCAATGTACACATTGGGAGTGTTTGACTCAGTCACTGAAATACAGCAAACGTAAGGCAGAAACAAGAGAGCAGTTGATACAGGAGGTAGCCAAATGCCCCCAATGCTCTCTGAAACGAACTTGCCGGCATGCATTGGGAACACATCTTGGGGCAACGTGTTGGGGGAGGGGGCCATTTTGAACAGTATATGTGAAGGTGAGTAAAATCATAAGCGTATGCAACATGAAAATCAATATCAGAATATTTTATCTATAATAATAAAAGGAAGTGTTTGTCTGTGTGTTTTGTTTGTTTATGTGCGATGACCAGACAAATCTACGGCACGCAGAGATCTGAAATTTTTAACATAGGTGAATGGTAGGGGGTCCGAACGCACCTCGAAGCCAAATTTTCAAATTTTTAATTAGGATATTTTTAACAAATTTTTGAAGAAAATATTTTTAATCTGGTTTAGAATTAGGTTTCACAGATAACGTTTCAAAGTGAAATCGGGCGCCATAGGGGGGAGGGGGGTGCTTTATATAATTATTATGCCACAGTGGGTCACGGGCAGCGCTGTGTGGGATTGTTAATAATAAATAATTGGAATTATGTACATTTGATATTTTCATTACATTTAAGTATGTCATTCGTGTGGCTTTCACTTCATAGGGTGCCTCGCTTCATAGCCCTATTGTTTATATTAACTTTTTAATTTAAAATTATGTCTAGACAACACTGATGAAGTTAGGTCACGTCATGGTAAGATAGCATGATTTTGGTAGGAAGAACGGTATGTTAGTTAATAAAACTACTAAAACAATTTCAATATATTCGTACATCAAGTAATTTTTACTGCCACTATCACTTTTGATACATATTATTAATGCCTAAGGATTAACACAAATATTATAGTCAAATGTTATCAATGTTCTAAACTGGTCTTCCAACCAAAATCAGGATGTACACAAAAGACAAGATTTACAATTAATGTATGTCCCTATGTCCGTCTATATATCTGTCTGGGACTACAGAAAATAACAGGTTTGATAGAGTTAGTTAAATTTGATAGTTATACGTGTTTATTTATGGTCATACCTCGAGGAAAAATCGTGATTTTGATTCTAACTCTAAAATGTAAGGTTCTTTTTTACTGATGACTGATTTTTGAAAGATTGAAATCGTTTGAAAGTGGGTACAGTTATTTTATTCAAAATAGGCATCATAAGAGTGTCTCACATTAAAAAATAAGATTTTTTGTTTGTCTAGTGAGGGGAAAAAAATCAAGATAGTTTACACATGAGTGATTTTTGAACATGTTAAATTTTAAAAAAATGCGTCTATACGTTTCTGTATTCAAAATGAATATCTAATTTTTCCAAAGAGAATTTATTTAGAGATTGTTTAACATAAATAGTTTTTTGCCATTTTGTTGCAAACCATAATGTGATAAAGTATGTACGATTGGGTTGGGATGTACTTAAGTACTCCTGACTATTCTGTTTTAGGGTTCAATGTATCACTAAGGGGGCCGACTTGGTAGGCAAAATATTGCCGTGCAGACGTTCAGCTCTCCTGCAATAATTGTTAGTGATGCGTTATTTAAAAATATGGTTCAAGCAAAAATTAATTCAAAATATCCCAACAGGGTTATGTAACCTTGACAATCCCATAGTTTGAGTTTTACTTGTAGACAAAAAAAAAAGTGTAAGTGTAACATTTGCTCATTTTCAACGACACTTTAATCATATTCGCGGAGCTAAGAGACTAGGCTCGATCAAACAGGGCCCTAGATTTAGCCTTCCTCTAACAGATACAATAGATTTAACTAGCTCACAACATAACCTTTTAATATATTTAAGATTTATTTTTATAGCTTAGAGGAAGCGACACAGCCCATAGCCTTGTGGCCATACAGCAATTAATACTTTCTCGCGGCCCTCTTAACCTAAAACGCAAGCGCGCCTGTGGAACGTCCTGTGTGGCAGAAACAAGCCAAGAATGAACAAGAGAAGGAGAAGAATGTAAATATTCAAATTCTTTCAATTCCATTGTTCCCTTGTGAGTGAAATCCGAGACATGTAAAGCGAATTCTCGGTCAGGAAGAAATACATAAATATGACGTGACGTTCTAAAGAACTCTTCTCCGCCAAATGAGGAATGTTTCCTCAGAGATGTGGCAGGAACATTCAGTCACACTTTCATAGGAAGGTCCTTCTTTATTTGATAGCTAGAAAAGTTACTGGAGCTACTTACACGTATCCATTCATACGTCAAATCATGTGAAAACATATCTATATTATTATTATTATTATTATTAGCACCGCGTCTTACTACCCGTTCGGTTTATACGCACTTACGCTAATGTGTAATGGTAGGGTGATTGTGAGATGACATGGAGGACCTACAGTTTAACGTGGAATCCGAACCACGGTGGAGGCCTGGCATTCCCCACATTCACAAGATGTCTTGTCAGAGGTGAAGGAAGGGTTTGGTAATCAGATAAATCTGTGCCGGGACCGAGGATTAAACCCCGGCCGCCAGCACAGGAGTCTGATATCCTAACCCTAGACCACCAGGTCACCTCAACATATCTATAAAACGTCACGAATATAACACCGGCAGTAATGTTATTATTGTTGGCAGCAAAAGTAATTGTAGTTCCTAAATTCCCTTTCTGTCAAAATTAAACTATATTTTTTTGTTGCATTCTTGTGAAAGAGGAATTAAAATATCATAACAATGTTTTCTCTTAATAATAGTGTGAGCGTAGGGGTGGGGGTGATGGTAATGTATTGTATTTATTTATCTTTGTTTTTATTGTAACTTTTGAAAGTCCAGATGTATCAAATTTTCTTCGTGAACTTGTTCTATCTATGCTTTGCATGAGACAATGTAATAATGTAACTATTATCTTATAACATCATCCGAATAAACACCTGACTATAATACCAAAAATAGCATTTTTGTCAAAGAAAAATAATTTTTGAGCTTTTTTTTATTATTTACATTTGATAGGAGGATTTTTAAAATATGTATTTTCACTTTTTCTAGTTCCCTTGGGGAGGGAATAATTGTGATCGTTGAAAAATCAAACTACATATTTTGATTTTAAAAAAAGGTCGACGTTTCATTGCCCCCCTGAAACCAAAAAAGTGTTTTTTGAGATGCTTTCTGTCTGTATCACTGAGCTGTAACCATCTTACCGATCGGGCTTAAACTTGGTATCTGGGGTCTTCATATGGTTTCCTCGAGGAATTTTCATAATTAAATATCCAACCTAAAATTAAGGACTGTTTACTGGAAGGCAAAACGAGGTAAAATCGAAATTCTTAAAATCTACGAAACCGTTTGATTAAATGTTGTATCTAGGCATTGTTTAACACTACAAACCAAATGGAAACTCTCGTTTTCCCATGAAAATGACTTTAAGGGCACTTTAAAAAAGTGAAAAAATTCCCATTTTGATAAAATATTCACAGCTAGGTCTATTTTATATACAAAATAATTTATCATTCTAAAGTTGGAGTACTATTAAAAATATAAATATTTTGTTATCTAAAATATATTTTTATAAAATCAATAGTTTCTGATATGTAATTAAACGAACATATTTTGTATGGAACACTTTTAAATGTGGGATTTTTATACTCTTCGGTGGACGGAGATGTTCCTCTTTTCTCGATTTTTCTGTAATGGTGTATATTATAAAAGGGATTGGGGATTGAGTTGCAGGAGGGGCGCTTATCATTCAAAAGTAAATTCTAACTAAACATGATCAGTAAGGTGAATATTAGGGAACTTATAATCAGTAGTTTTGAAAGAGGATTGAAAACTTAATTTTTTTTTATTAAAAAGGTATATTCGATTCATTTGGTGGGTGAAGTCCGAACCGAACCAAGAGCTTCCGTATCCAATTCAGGCAAGCCAACTTCTCGTCTGCACTTGCCGATTCCCCTTCTATAAGCTGAATAAAAGAACATCGAGAGCAACATTTGTAAACAAGCTGACAAAGGTCGAGGTTGTAGCATTACCTTCATTGAAGATTCGTAAGAGCTCCTTAGAATACCTGTCAACAGGAAAAAAATACGGTTGCTTTTTCTTGCAGCTTACCTTTTCACAATATCCAGCGAGGAATTATTTTTAAAAAAATAACCAGAAGAAAATATCCTCTCTCTTGAATCGGCTCAGAGCTCAATCAAAGCTGAAGAACCGAACAAGTCTGCTCCTCACACGAAGATACACTTCGTTTACCCTGAAAGGTTGGTTGGTTCTACTAGAAGATAGGACCATAGTGGAACGAGTCAAGGTAAGACTGGTGAACGGAGAGTAGTAGTAGGCCTATTGTAGTAAATATATAGATCTGAACATTTTCAGTGCCCATCTCTACAACTAGTCCATGTGACACTCGTGTGTTGACTATAAATATATATATGAAGAGAGAGAGAGAGAAGCATGTGTGTGTGTGTGTGTGAGTGTGTTTTTTAGTGTCCCATCTTACTACCCGTTCAGGCTACATGCATATTTACTGATTAAACTAGTGTGGTAGGGGGCGATGAAGGCTGAATTTGGAGGAAGAGTAAATGGAAAACCATTTAGGAAAATCTCCCTTAGTACACATAACTGAGATTCGAATCTCAATTTTCCCGTCATCGACAGGTCACTCTAGTGTGAGAGTGAAGACTTAGCGAGGCGGTAGCCAGCCAATAATAATTGCAGGGGAGGAGGGGGAGAGGGAGTAGGCGGGCACACCCCCAATTGCCGGAGGCTTGGAAAAATCCTAAATGATAAACAGTTCTAGAAACTATTTTAAGGGTTCTTATGGCAATACGACCCATTAAATGCCAAAGGCTTGGAAAAATTATAAATATTAAACCCCTTTAAAAGATTTTTGAAGTGCTTTTTATAGTAACATAGCCCCATAATTTGTATGTGTACCTTAATTTAGGGATTGTTTGAACCATAAATAAAGCCGTATATATTTTGTTCATATGATTTCGGGGGTGGGGAAGGGGTTTGAACCTCCAAACTCTCCCTCCCTGACTACGGCCGTGAGCCTTAGACCATTCTGCCACTGACGTGGGTAACGTGTGTTAATTGGCCATCAACAAGAGAGAAGGGCTCTAAGGCTTCAAGCTCGCAATATACTGGATTGGTGGTCGGGGTATGAATTTGGGTCGGATGTGATGAGAGTACTTTATTTTCTACAAAATAGTTTCCTCCTTTCCCTCCACGTTTAAGTGCAGGTCAATTTATTCTAAAAGCAACCTTAGTTACCCCTGTAATTAAAGACCATACACATGTGTATAGGCCGAATGGGTAGTAAGATGAGGTGAAAACAAAACCAATGCGTAGAACTTAATAATGAAAAATCAAAAAGAAGAAAGAAACAGCCTAATATAACTTCTTTTTTTCCTTTTAGAAGACCAATAACGAATAATTTAGGTAAGACCGTGGTGATTTGATCACACGCTAAGAACGTTATTTTTGCGCTTTTAATATCAATAACCTTTTTCGGCAAGATCAATAAAGTATTTTTCCAGTATAAATATAAAGTTTAATTTTCTACACATAGTAATCCAAACAGCTCTTGAATATCGTTCGAGGGGGTGCTAAAATTTGATGGAAAGATTTTTCTCTTCATTTAAAAATGTTATCATCAAATGACAAAATGCTTATGAAAGATATTTAAAAAGTTTAATAATATTTTGTGTAACTATGTTTTTACTAAAGCCATATTTGATTAGTTTTTCCGATAAAAAAAATGTTTGCTATTAATATAATATTTAGCATCGCGTCTTACTACCTGTTCGGGTTATACGCTTTAAGTACTAATTATTCTAATGGATTAGGAATTGGGAATGTTGAATTAGAGGAAGTGAACCTGCATTTGCGTGGAGGGAGAGTGGAAAACCATTTAGGAAAAACTACCCCCAGTTCACCCGACCGAGATTCGAACCTCGATCTCCCCGTCCTCAGCAGTCGAGCAGCTCAACACGACAGGCGCGTTAGCCAACTACGCCACAGAGGCGGGTGTTTGCTATTAAAACATTAAAACTTTTCTGCATCTCCTTCAATCTCAACTTAGGCTTGTTGCTCACTGGTTCGAACCGGATATGATCGGAACAATCTCGATGAAAAGCATGTTATTAAAATGATGCTGGTTCGAACTAATCTGAACTGATATGATTCGACTCAGTGGTCTGCGCTTCATCCAATCACACGCTTTTCAATTATCTTCAAATCGGCTGTTCACACATACTTCCTGGCGGGTTCTTCTAATGCCAAGATGGATGTCTTTCAAGTGGGTTGTCGACGACAGCTGGACGCGATGTTTCACAACATGACGTAGGCACTCCCTACAATATTTCCAGGACGCTGCCAATGAGGCAGCTACAAGTAGGTCCATCATATACAGTGTGTATTTTTCATGGAGAGTCTTAGAAAATGAAAACCTGTCTTTTTTGCAGTCAAAATTGATGATATTTTACTATATTATTAGTGTTATCTTATATGAATGATTGACGTATTTATCAAAAGCAACAGATGCATATAACATGACTTGTCGTATAAATACACGAAAGTAGATCTAGTAACGATTCTAGCTGTCAGATAAAGTCCTTCTTAAGGAAATGGAACTGTATAATGAATCATCGTTTTGAGGAATCTCGTTCTTTAATGTTATTCTGAACTATTTGTTAGTTACTTCTTTATCAGCTGATTCAGCTCAGCGCTTGTGATCTCAACTGGGGTGTTCATCTCTGTCCTGGTAGATCGGGATCCTTGCTGAGTGAACTATGTTTTATTATTTTCATTTTCTTCGGGTGAGCGTTTAAACAGTTCCTTAAAATCCAATGTACTCAACCTGTGACCTTAATTTAATGTAAGTTGCGAATAGCTCGAACAGGTAAATAGACACATCACTATAGTTTTTTGTATGTTTTTAGCACTACGTCTTACTACCTATTAAGGCTATATGCACATATAGGCCTATTAATTACTCAAATTAGTTAGCAATGAGCAAGGTTGAATTTTAGAGGAAGCGTACCTAAGCGATTTTGAAAAATAAAAACTCGGTACACCCAACCAGGAATCGATCTCCGCTCTCTTTGCTATCGGCAGTCTACTCTAACACGAGAGAGACGCCTTACACCATGCGACCACCGAAGCATGTAGCACTATAGTTAAACACAGATTTCATTGTGGCCTGTTACTTGCAATAGCCCAACTTATTTTTTTATTAGGGGTAATCATTGTGAACTTTCTAAGCTAACCGAATATTTCAACAAACGACTTACAAACCAACTTAATTCTAGAAGAGAGACAACACTCAGTACCTCTAGGCTAAGTCAATTACCCCTTTAAACAGAATAACTCCAATTATACAGTTTTTTGCCCCAGTGGGGATTAAACCTGGTACCCTTTTACTCAAGAGACAGGCGCACTGTCGATTGAACTAAGGCGTCAGATGACTTTTTTCAAGCCCTTTGGATGATAGCCTTTTAACATGAGGTTATTAAAAGCTTCCTCCAATGAGTGATATGAGTAGGTAGGAGGAAGTGAATATTATTTGCCTGAAAGGCGGAAGAAAAATCGGGTATAAGAAATACCCTTAAATATTGAGGAATGTGGGATACTTTCCTCCCCATACTCGACACGTCCAGACCCATGGAGGGTGCAGGTAGAGAACATATCTTACCTCCCACACATGACGACACCCTGTGAACTTGCGGCAGTCTCCCTTGGAATGCGTGTGAGCAGGTGGAAGATACGTGAAGGCTGTCTAGTGCAACAACCGGCTAACCTCTGGAATGGTGGGACGTAAGATGCTACTGGTCTTTGTGATCATAGATAGTAAGTGGTGCTTGAAATAATTCACTGCTTGCGTAGTGTGATTGTTTCAATATGATCGGTATCTGACAGTAATACAACTAATTTAATGTATTCATAAGTCAAATAATATGTCCTGAAATCATCATATTTGACAGATACTGGCATTGCAGATAAGGTAATACTAACCGTAGTTAAAATGTGTCAATGTTGAGAGGAAACTATTATTTATACATGTTATAAACCTAACATTGTACCGGTACCTGGTGGTTTATGGGTAAGGGGTCAGACTTCTGCACTGGGGTCCGGGGTTCAATCCTTGGTCCCGGCACAAATTTATCTAATTGCCAAACTCTTCCTGCACCTCTGATAAGACGTGTATTAATCACAACTGAATGTGGGGAATACCAGGCCTCCACCATGGTTCGGATTCCACGTTAAGATTTAGGTCCTCCATTTCATCTCACAATCACCCTACCATTTACACATTAGCGTAAGTGCGTATAGCCCGAACGGGTAGTAAGACGTGGAGCTAATAATAATAATAATAATAATAACATCGTACCAATATTGCACTACACATGTGTGTGTCATGTTGCAAAGACAATATAATCTTGGAAGCTATGGTTGAGAGCTCACTCTTTTGAAAATATTCAGTTAGAAAAAATTCGCTAACTGGACGATTTGTAAGTCCTAAGAACAATCAGAAGAAGAATCACCGTTAACAAGATTTCACGACCGGTTTAAAAAGTTTACACTTTATAAAAGTTCGATTCCATTATGTTAAAATGTTTATTTTAAGCTTTTTCTAGTATTTAACAAAATCAATGCTAGACAGTGGGAAGTGTCCAATAAATTACTTAACAATTCTTCTTATAGTTACTAACAGGGCCGGCTGGAACTTGATCCCTAACAGATCCACTGGGGATAGTTTTGAAAGGTTTTCTTCATATAAATGTTGGTGGAGCAGTCCCTTAAAATGTATACTACCCATCCTGTTTTCTTGGATTTCTAGGGGAGTGGGTTGGATGGGAGCATGATTAAGTATGTTTATAAGTTTATAAGTAAGTATGTTTATAGTTCTGATAGCAACACTTTTTTTGGACGATATAAATAAAATAATGCTATTTAGATATTAAATAAACTCCATGGCGTCAGCCTGTAACTGAGCCAAATCGAGTGAGCGTCCGTTGATCTCAGTTTTCTAAACCGGAGCCACTACTTCTTCATTCAAGTAGCTCCTAGTTTGTCCTCACGAGTCTGAGTTGACCCCACTCCAGACCCAATTCTTCACAGAAAAAATAATCTAGAAGCACCGGGGATCAAATCTGGGACTTCTGGATCTGTAGCCAGGAACTCTGACCACTATATTACAGAGGCGGTCTTCATTAAATACACGTTTAGTGTAAGTTTCTATATATAGTAATCTCAAAAATATTTAATCTTTGTCAATGCCATCCTGGAATTTAATGATAGCTTTTTACCTTCATTTAAAAAATTCCTTTTCAAAGGCCACAAAGCGCATTACCAATATGCATGAACTGTCGGTATTCACATGTCTAGAAAGCTTAACTAAACGTATTTACTGAAACTTTGTCAAAAAAAAAAATGTTTCTCTTCCTACCCAAGTCACTACTAATAGTGATCAACACATATGGTCACATGGACTAAGGCAGAGGTTCGAATGTCGGCCGGTAGCACTGCATTGAGGGTGGTGTCACGCATGGGATTCAGCTCACTACTACGTGGGTAGGCCTGCACTTCCCTCAACTCTCGACCTCTGTACTGAACGTAACAATGAATAGGAAACTGCCGACAAGTGTGTGTGTGTATGTGTGTGTGTGTGTGAGTGAGTGTGTGTGTATGTGTGTGTGTCGGAATGAAAGAAGAGATGTCCTGAAATGTATCTGCGGTGGAAAGTCACAGGTGTGGGGGTGATGATACAAGTCCCGGAGGTAGCTCTAGCAGTGCCTCAGGGTGACGTGGAGCTACGCCTTCTCAGTGGAGAGAAGGAGAAAGGGGGTGGGGGGCATTGTCTCCCGGACAAAGGCGCAATCTCGGAATACAGAGGTAAAGGTAACGCTCCGTATCATCCTTTGTAAAACCTGGCTTGGATAGTGTCACCTAGAAGATGTGGTGGTTCGTCCCTCCCCTTGCAAAGAAAATAATAACAAATATTGGAACCAATACCTTAATGTGGTAAGGAGTGACTGAAATATCTCTCTCTGCAAATCTACTAGACCTAGCCAATAACTATTTCAACCAAGCTCTAATGTGCAGCCAAGCAAGTGGCTTAAAAATAGAATGTTCTAGTAATTATGTTACTAATATAATTATGATAACCAAGTATTTATATTAGAATACATAATGTGTCTATTAATATGTATTTAAAACATTTTAAACCTGCAAATATATTTACTTTTATTTTGATAATTCCTTTTTGTTTTATGCTTTTTGCATTAAGATAATGGTCCTACTTTATTAGTCAAAAGTGTGTTTTTCTTACAAATCCTCTCTTTAGTATCATATTATTAATTAGAATTATTATTTTTATAAACTAGCAACATATTATTATTTCTATTATTAAAATCAATGATTAAAATCCTTATTAATTAAATTTATACTTGGAGCGTTATTAAATAAAACAATCCAAAATCTATCGCCTCCCTTACCCCCCAACAACACCCCCTAGATCCTCCTTTGCCTAAAACTATAACACTATAAAATAAAACTATTCAAAGAGAATACCATTTAGTCGTGTTTCGTAAAATAAATGTATAATAGCGGTAAATATAAAAAAAAACTGGGTAGATAGGCGTCAACATCGATTAATAAACTAATGGTGCCTGTCAATATTTAGAAAACATGTAATACTAATTTTTGATCAATTCAAATGAAGCTTATGATTTGAAGCACACCCTTAATATCCTATCTAGAGACGAATTTTGAAAACTCGCACTACACGTAATTATAATATAGGCCCACTGACTATGTAATGTGTTGTTGCACAGCTTGTTAACTATCTTTATAATATTTAAATTTTCTTTTTTATTTAGCACCGCGTCTTACTAACCGTTCGGGATATACGCTTAAGTACTAATTACGCAAATGGATTAGGAATTGGGAAGGTTTAATTTATGAGGAAGTGAAGCCGCATTTGCTAATATTTAAATTAGATATGCAACATTATTCCCAAAATTTCTTGCTTATTTATTTTATTTGGAATAACTTAGTGGATTAAAATAAATGTTGGTGCTGTTAATTGAATGTAAGGCAGGGATGATTATTTCGTCAAGTATATATATATGCGCTGCGTCTTACTACCTTGTTGCCACTTCTCTTAGTTGAGTCTATAAGCAATTGTGAAGTATTTATTTTTTATCACCGAATCTCAGTTTACTACCAGTTAGGGTTATACACTTATGTAATAATTACGATAATGGTTTTAAGGATTAGAAAGGTTCTATTTAGAGGAAATATACCCACATTTGCGAGGATTGAGAGTATAAAACAATGTTGGAAAAACTCAATATACCACATTAGAACCTCAATAGCCCTGTCATCGGTCATCTAGTATACTGCAAGAGCAGCGCTTTAGACCCATTCGGCCATTGAAGTGGGTGTGAAATAATTATGCCCGATACTATGAAACATATCACATGTATATTTCACGAGCCCTTATCCACTGTGTGAACATTATTGCAAATGTGAATTGGCTCCGATGAGTTGTGGGTTATTAAAAGATGACCGACGTATTGTCCGTATTAAAGTAGTAATAAACGAGGCAATAATAAATTGAAGCCGCCCAGTCATTTCATTTCCTCTATTGCCAAAGATACAATGGTTTTGCACTCATGTTCATTGGAGTAGGGATGAAGTATGTTTTGGGCCTTGTAATAATAACCTGACCTCAGTTTTGTCCAGTTGGACATCTTGCCTCATTTGATGGAACAATCATTCACACCTCCGGACCACCACCTACAAGAAGGTCATCGTCAGGCTACAACTCAACAATTTGCTGTGACGTCCCACATTAAGATCAGAGGTTTCATCCGAACTCACTTTGAAACTAGGCAGTAAGAAAAATTATTGAAATTGCTCAAGATTACTTTTCCAATAAAGGAGCGATAATGATCCACTATGAGTTTTATTTACATTACTGCAACCTTAAGATGAAGAGAGAGTACTCACGTTTCCAATGACGAGACAATGAGCGTCTCCAACCTTGGTCCTAGGTGGCTTTCCACAGATCTCATTCCTGTGACGACGTCTGATCGCGATAGCCTTGGAACACCTTGGTATTTCTATCGGTGATTTACAGGCACTTTCAAAACGCTCGGGGCTTTACAGTAATGGTCGTTTACATTCGAACGAGTTAACATCACGCACCGATCACTGCCTTATCGACTAGATCAGGGGTCGGCAACTGGCCGATCGAAATCGACAGGCTGATCTCGAGAAAAATGTCTGGGTCAAACACGAAAGAAAGTTATATCATTATTAAAAGTCGATCTTCAACTCTTCTAAATTTGCCAATAAACAAATTACTTTCAAATGGTATTTGTGTGTGTCCTAAGTTACATTGATCAGCCATATTCAATAATTTATTATAAGAATTTGTAATGTGTCTAATATGAAAATGCACATTTTGTTTATTTCATATTTTTTCTATACATAAGTATTTGAAACAAGTTTTTTTAGCATTGCGTCTTACTATCTTTTCAGGTTATACGTATATGTACTAATTACGCTACTGTGTTAGGAATGAGGAATGAGGAATGTTGAATGATAGAGTAAGTATACCCACATTTGCGTGGTGAGAGAGTGGAAAACCATTTAAGAAAAACCACCCTCAGTACACCTGACTGGGATTCGAACTCAGATCTCCCTGTCATCGGCAGTCTAGTCTAATGTGAGAGTGATGCATTAGACCATGCGGCCACCGAAGTGGGTTGATGAAACATTAAATTTATGTAATAAAAATAAGATATAGTAGTGTGTAACAATTATGTGGGATTTATAGACCTTTGATAAGCTTATAAGTAGATATGGGTCTAATTCTATATATTTTCTCGAATCCGAATAAAAAAAATTATTTTGATGGAATCTCGAGTCCAAATTCGAATCCTCGAATCTTCAAATGACTTTTCTTTAGTCTGTCAAAACATTGAAAAGTATATTTTTAAAAAGCAAACAAAGTGACATAAACAAATAATAACGAGTTTCTCGAAACTCAAGTTTCTCGAATACTATAGGATTCGAGGAATTGAAGATCCGAGCGTCCTCTCTCTACATATAAGTCGATCGGGGCCCAAAAAGTCTGTTGACCCCTGCACTAGATTAACGAAGTGGAAGATTTCCAGTTGGAAAATCAATCCGGTTCTTCAGAAATGTAATTGGGGATGTACTTAGTAAAAGTAGCTCAAGACACACCGTGAATAAAGAATCAAAGGATAACAACTCTATACATCTTTTTAGAACCTGTATTAATGTAACTAGCCATAAAACTAGTAATATACTCTCTCACTTGGTTTACTTGTATACAATCAACATAAGTTAAATATTTTGAAACTATTAGGCCTACTATATTCAATGTTCATATTATCTGATGATTTGTCTCAAATACTTCATACAAATGAAATTAAAATATAACGGGTATGGAAGTTGCGGGTAGGAAATGTGGCCAAGACTATTTCTGCACTAATCTAAACTATCATCTAGACCTTACTGAAGCAAAGAGGTAAGTCCTGATTTGTCTTCAAACAAGTTATTAGTTTGCTTCTTCTATTAATGTATCAACATGGTTTGGGCAAATTTTCGCTTGCTGCCATTTATTCTTCTGAAGAAACCTTATGTATTCTCCAATTAGATTTTATAAACGAAAAATTTGCAGTTTTACTTTTTTATGATTAATGTTTTCACTTTCTTTTATTTCATATTTGTGTTTCAAGATTTCTTGGTTCCCTTTTGTAATCGCCTTTAATATTTATATTTCTTATTTTCGATTCATTTACTTATCATTTCTATCTTCATAGTTTATTTTCTTCAAGCTAGTTTTAACAGATATTATGCGCGCCTTGGGCAAAATCTAATAAATGACATGTATATTGACACACGCTCTGTCTGATTGATCAGTATACTCGTGATTCATAAATGGTTGTAAAAAAAAGCATTTAAGGGGACCACCTTGGTAAGCGAGAATTTGCCTCGTAGACGTTCAGCTCTAATATAATATTATATTCTGCGAGGCGTTATTTTAAAATATGGTCCCTCTCTATGCCAACATAAAGTCGAAAGATTCAAACAGGGCTGGTTTTACTTAAAAACCTTATAGTTGTTTTATTAATTGAAAAAATGTGATAAAATATGGCATTAGCTAATTTTAATTCTTAAAATTGTTTTTGTCAAGTAAGATAAATAGACCACGTTTCACACCCATACAGAACCTGTAAAATTATTGTTTTAAATATTCCAAGTTTTACATTCCTTGACAGCAGGCAAGATGTCGACAACGTATCTTGCATATCGAAATTTCTGATCTTCTTCAAAATATACTCATTTTAATAATACTGTATAACTGTTCTTTGCTGGATGTACGCACAAACAAAGGCATTTTACATAAAGAAACAAAAGCAAAACCAATAATTTTTTTTAAATGAGTGACAATTTTCATTATTTTCTCTTAGTAAATATAATTAATATATGTAGGATTTATACATATTAGATTTGTACATATCATATAATATACATACATATACGGCCTATAAATCAGGCTATTTGTGAATTATGACCTACCCATATGTGAGTGGTCATAAAAACTAACAAATAGTTTAAATTAATATTTTAAAATTTGCCTAAATATACACTACTCTTGTTTAATTTAAAAAAGTGTTTTTCCAATTTATGTAATATTTGATATTTCTGATATTAGAGAATATACATTTAAAAGAATCGGTTGCTTTATTTAAAGCAACACTCATAATCTAGAAACAATGTCTAAGCGATATATTTTGATCCATTTACTAATTTTATTAATTACGCACTTTTTTTTAAATGTCATTGACTTATTTAAGCCAATAGAAACAATGTCTAAGCGATATATTTTGATCCATTTACTAATTTTATTAATTACGCACTTTTTTTAAAATGTCATTGACTTATTTAAGCCAGCAGAGTTGGTCCATTGTCTGGTGCTCTAACCCTGAAGGCCGGGGTTCAACTCTTACCGACAACGAGAAAGGTGTTTACCATGATTGTCGACTTTAGAACTAAAAAATAACTTGTTTGGGCGCAGTGACCCGGTAACCCCCCCAAACCAGAAACCACCAGCATTGTTTTTGGGTAAGATGAAACCAATAGTGGGGCTAACAGGACCGGTCTTCACCCGATACCGGACCTGAGCCGTCAAACAGAGAATACTGGGGTAAGGTCGTCTGTGAAGTCAACACTTGGCGCATCGTGTCACCGGAGTGAACCTGGCCAACAATGACAGACACACGTCACATGAAACTTGATACTAGACACTCTGGACAATGCACGACACTTCTGACACAAAACAACCTTATTTCACAATAGATACATCGTCTCGCGTTGCACAAGTTTTCAGACTAGGTGGCAAAATGATTAGTATAGGAGCAGTAATAATATTTCTGAAACCCTTAGTGAAAATTACTAAGGAGAAATAATATTAACTTGTGAATCAATCAATCTACCACGGAGTTATAAAAGGTATTAGAGAGAGCTGTATTTAGCATTATACATTAGACAAGAGTGAGAAATATATAAAATATCATTAAATAAATCATATTATGAAAAATGACGGTCAAAACATATTATAAGAGCCTTTGTAACAAAATATATATAATTTTGATATTACATTTAAGAGTATCATGCTCATGAATCAATGGTAAGAAAATAATTAAAAATAAAATTTTATAATTTACAATATGATTAAATTGATGTTTTAACGAACTTAAACTGATGATGTATGAATGATTCATTCATGAACATTTAGCGAGAAATAACACCTTTCCCCATAGTTCTGACCTGAGCAAACTACCTTGTCGTCAAATGGTGGCTAATCGCGCAGGAACATCATGGGGAGAAAGGGAATCCCTACAATCACTCACCAATTTGTAAACTCTACCTTTTTACTATTTTATATTATTAATTAATTCCAACTTCATTTTAGTCAAAAAAAATTCTCATTAAATTTTGTTTCAATTATATTACTAAGTAAACATATGTCCTTATCGGTTTAAGTTCGTTAAAATATCACGCGAATAATATATATTAAATGATAAAATTATATTTATAATTATTTTCTTACGATTGATTCATCAGCTTGATCCTATTAAATGTAGTGTTCTAATTTTAATATGTTTTTGTTACAAAGGCTTTTATAATATTATGTGTTTTGCTACAAAGGCTCTTATTTAATATGTTTTGACCCTCATTTTTCACAATTTTAAATTATTTAATGATAGTTTACGTATTCCTCAAACTTGTCTAATGTTTAATACAACTATATACAGTGCATTTTATAATTTATAACTTCATAGTTCATTGTTTGATTAACAAATTGAGAGTGATAATATTCTAGTCGCGTTAGATCAATCGTTAGTAGTGCGTGTGTCTGATGAACTAAGGGTCGGGCCTTTGGGTTAGAGTCTTCGGCATGATGAAAAAAAGTAATGTTAGTGACCGGGCTATTTTTTTTCGTGGGATAAGAGGGCATACGTCGTAGCCCTCCCCTTTATAAAAGTATATACTTGCTTATTTAATCTAAAGTTTTAAAATAAAATTCCAAATTTAAAAAAAATGCTTTTAACACTTATTTGAATATTTAATGTTTTGGAAGTGAAAAAATATTTAAAAATAAATTAATTTTTTTTTAAATAAAGACACCAATATTTCAACTTTTTTTTTCTTGAATAAAAGCACTGGTTAGTTCGGTATCCTGTATGTAGACTATTAGTCGCTGTGGTGGCACAAAGTGTTACCCAGGGTACACCACAGGAGGTTGTCTTCACGTACCCGCAATGAGATGATGTTATTGAATATGGAGGTGTGGAGCCAGTGGGAGTCTTAAACCAAACTTAAACTTAATGTATTAACCTCTGGTGACCGTTGCTATAGTTTCCCTTAAGATAAAATTACTCAAGATGCCAGCTGGGAATTGAACCCGGAACCCCTAGGTTCGTAACCAGGTGCATTTACCACTAAAACACGGGGCTGGATACAGTGATAAGCGGTGGTTTAGGGTACTGGGTGCCGTGTCTATTCTAGATTCAAGTTAGTTTTAAAGTTGTGTGCAGTCGTTTGAGAAACACTTAAAATAATGTATACAAGCTGTGGGCCTATACGACTCAACGCCGATGTCAAAAATAGGCGTGTGTGTATGACGTAATAACATACGCACTCACCTCACAAACGTTTTCGAAAACTTTGCCCGATATCCACATCCGTGGCTGTTTTAATATTTCATTTCCACTTCATCAATTAATTTAGAGGAGAGAAATGTAAACGTAAGCCATACAAGTAATTGTCGTTTAATTTTGTCCGATTATTAGAAGGTGTAAGGAGAATACAAAAAAGAAAGAATAGGTTCTTGTTAGATGAACATAAAACTTGTTGTAATGTATTTATCTTGTTTAACATTTATCCCAGAGTAGGTGAGATAACAACTATTTACTGCCCCCATATTTGTTTTTCTACTGTTTGTTTTATAACGCTTATACAAAGCCATAAAAGAATAAAATTAAGATTAGTTGTAAGTATATAAAAATTTTCTCGGCTGTATCTTATAATATAATTGCGGTAATCTGTAGCTATCCGTTTTCCCGCAGGGCGTTAAATCGTATCTGGGGGGATGAGGAGACTCCTGGGGTCATCAATAGATTTTATGCCAGTACCACGATCAACTAACGTTCACGTAACGTGAAGAGACTAGTATGTGATCAGGATTCACGTAACGTAACTTAATAACTCTATAAAAACAAATGAATTTGTACAGTTTTAAAACAAATTGTTGAGTAAAATATAACCCAAGCAATTAGGGCTGGTTAGGCTACACTTATTTTTCTAACGTCGTATCTTACTATTTATTCAGGCTATACGTATTCTAATTACGTTAATGAGTTAGAGATTGAGATATTTTAGTTAAGAGAAAGTGTATCCGCATTTGCGTGGAAGGATAGTGAAAAATAACTTTGGAAAAACCCTCCCTCGGTACACTCGACCGGGATCAGAACTCGACCTCCATGTCATTGTCAGTCCGATCTATTGCAAGATTGACGCCTTAGACCAAGTGGCCACCGAAGCAGGTAGGCTGGAAGTACTTGAAATAGACCGTTCGGTGGATATAAAAAATAAAGTGTAGCAAGAGGCTAGGATTTTTTAGAGTTTGCAAGTGGGAGTTGGCTACTCTTGACTCCCTTCAATTGCCAAGCAGGAGTGGGGGCTAGTTATTCTTGAATACCTTCAACTGCCAAGCAGGAATAGGGCTAGTTATTCTGGAATACCTTCAACTGCCAAGAAGGAGTGGGGGCTAGTTATTCTTGAATACCTTCAACTGCCAAGCAGGAGTGGGGGCTAGTTATTCTTGAATACCTTCAACTGCCAAGCAGGAGTGGGGGCTAGTTATTCTTGAATACCTTCAACTGCCAAGCAGGAGTAGGGGCTAGTTATTCTTGAATACCTTCAACTGCCAAGCAGGAGTGGGGGCTAGTTATTCTTGAATACCTTCAACTGCCAAGCAGGAGTGGGGGCTAGTTATTCTTGAATACCTTCAACTGCCAAGCAGGAGTGGGGGCTAGTTATTCTTGAATACCTTCAACTGCCAAGCAGGAGTGGGGGCTAGTTATTCTTGAATACCTTCAACTGCCAAGCAGGAGTGGGGGCTAGTTATTCTTGAATACCTTCAACTGCCAAGCAGGAGTGGGGGCTAGTTATTCTTGAATACCTTCAACTGCCAAGCAGGAGTGGGGGCTAGTTATTCTTGAATACCTTCAACTGCCAAGCAGGAGTGGGGGCTAGTTATTCTTGAATACCTTCAACTGCCAAGCAGGAGTGGGGGCTAGTTATTCTTGAATACCTTCAACTGCCAAGCAGGAGTGGGGGCTAGTTATTCTTGAATACCTTCAACTGCCAAGCAGGAGTGGGGGCTAGTTATTCTTGAATACCTTCAACTGCCAAGCAGGAGTGGGGGCTAGTTATTCTTGAATACCTTCAACTGCCAAGCAGGAGTGGGGGCTAGTTATTCTTGAATACCTTCAACTGCCAAGCAGGAGTGGGGGCTAGTTATTCTTGAATACCTTCAACTGCCAAGCAGGAGTGGGGGCTAGTTATTCTTGAATACCTTCAACTGCCAAGCAGGAGTGGGGGCTAGTTATTCTTGAATACCTTCAACTGCCAAGCAGGAGTGGGGGCTAGTTATTCTTGAATACCTTCAACTGCCAAGCAGGAGTGGGGGCTAGTTATTCTTGAATACCTTCAACTGCCAAGCAGGAGTGGGGGCTAGTTATTCTTGAATACCTTCAACTGCCAAGCAGGAGTGGGGGCTAGTTATTCTTGAATACCTTCAACTGCCAAGCAGGAGTGGGGGCTAGTTATTCTTGAATACCTTCAACTGCCAAGCAGGAGTGGGAGCTAGCTATTCTTGAATCCCTTGAACTGCCAAGCAGGAGTTGGGGCTGGTTATTCTTGACTAATTTCAACTACCGAGCACGAGTTGAGATTGGCTATTATTGACTAATTACAACTGTCAACCACGTTAGAGCTTTGTTAAGTGGTATTAGCTACAAACACGGATAGGAGGGAATCTAATGGCTCCCCTAGCTGTGTTCACTGCTAGTTTGTGTTATGAAACAAGCTCCAGAGCAATTTGTGAGGAGTTTTATCCCCAATTATAGAACAACACAAGAGTTCCTGGTTAGGGCTGCTGATTCCAGAGATGCGGGCAGAGGATCAAGATTATCGTGAGCTTCACAATACAAGGTATTAGAAGACATCACTTATATTTTTTTCGGACGTAATTAGAATCAGACCCAAGACCATTAACTTACTAGACCAAAGCACTACCTAGTGAGTTTAGGTATTGTATTTGGTAGCGTCTTTGACCGTGCGGCCATCAAAGCGGGTGAAACATTAATCAAACTTTGATTGGAGTTTATATATATAAGTAATATCATAAACCAGTTTAATACGCAACTTTTGCTGTAGACTAGACCACCAATGACTGCGAGATCGTGGTTCGAGCCT
Source organism: Timema californicum (assembly GCA_902141385.1). Classification (NCBI taxonomy): domain Eukaryota; kingdom Metazoa; phylum Arthropoda; class Insecta; order Phasmatodea; family Timematidae; genus Timema; species Timema californicum. The sequence continues at coordinate 104,552 of CABFOW010000651.1, forward strand.
AAGGAGGGGGTGGCCATTACTTCTGAAGCAGATATTTGTATGGAATTATCTATCACTGTTATATTTAGCAGAATACAAGAATTTAGTTGTAATTAGCATACATATATAATTGCATGTATTTTTTAAATTTTACATTAGTAAAATATATGTTTAATATAGTCGTGTGCATTCATTACGAGTTTTTTCTTCATATTTTTAGAGCCGTTATTGTACATTTGAATTCTCTTTCTAGACTTTTAGGTCCTTTTAAAGGTAATTTTTCTATAATCCTTGGATCATCCAAGACTGGGCCGAGCTGATTATAAGATAGGACCATAGTGTATTGAGTCAAATTTCGATCACCAGCGCATCCAAAACTTCTCTCTAAGGTCGTGGGTCTAAAATGGCGTCAAATTCAGCCTCGCGATGAAAAATGAGAAGCTACTTGAATAAACAAGTAACAGCTCCAGTTTAGAAAATTGAGACTAACGGTGAAGGAATTGTTTTGCTGACCACATGACACCCTATATCCACATATGTTAGGACTATTATCTTGGCGGTCACTCGGTCGGTATATCTTGCTTGCGGTCTAACATCATGAAGTTTTTTTTATCTATATATTATTTTTTCAACCTTCTCTCTCTCTCTTTCTCCCATAAGTATACCAATACGATGATACATGGTTCTACTCAGACTATTCATTAAGAGTGATTGTGTTGCCTAGTGTTACAGAGAAACACACTCAATAACCCTCTCAAAAAACGAACTTAAAACACTGTCAAATATGTCTTCCACGTTTTCAAGAGATAATTTATTACTTTTCCGGTCCCTAGGCTTATATAAATATGCAGTATTCTATTAAAAACCACCACTTTACGTAATTATATTTTTAAACAAAAACACACGCATTTTGAAATTGTGTCACTTTCTAACGGTACTAAAGGATCTCAGTATAAGGCGATGGGCCATTGGTTGGTGTGATTTTAATTAGATGTGAGATCAAATTGAGCAACTAAAAGATCAGTGAACTATAGTGCTGGCGATGTGGAGGTCAGTGCTAGAATCTCAGTGAGGGTGGTTTTTGAATAAATTGTTTCCCATTCCCCCTCCAGGTAAATGCTGATACATTTACTATAAAGCTCTATCTTGCCCATCCTATTACATTAGCGTAGTTATTGAATGTGTAT
>CABFOW010000651.1:105750-132463 GCA_902141385.1 Timema californicum
TATATATATATATATATATATATATATATATATACTAGTAGAAGTAGCCGGTGTTTTCCGTGGTAAATACGCAATGGTTTCGTGGTTACCCCTGGCAAAGCCTTTCTTTGCTTCAAACACACGGAAAAACCATTCTCTACATTTAATTTATTCCAATCCCATTTTTATATAATTAAAAAATCAAACGTAAAATGTCTGCTTCAGGGTGCACATGTTCTTGCACAGGGCTACTAATTTAAAAGGCCAACCTTCTACGTGTGGTAGATATCACGCAACTCTCATGACAGACAGCAGACTCTTCATTTTATTAATATAGACAACATTGAATTGACCCTTGTTTGTTTAGAGAAGAATATTAACCATATTTCTAAATTATTATTATTAGCACCACGTCTTACTACCTGTTCAGGTTATACGCACTTAGGCTAATGTGTAGTGGTAGGGTGATTGTGAGATGAAATGCAGGACCTACAGTTTAACGTGGAATCCAAACCACGGTGGAGGCCTGGCATTCCCCACATTCACTAGATGTCTTGTCAGAGGTGAAGGAAGGGTTTGGTAATCAAATAAATCTTTGCCGGGACCGAGGATTGAACCTCGGCCGCCAGCATAGAAGTCTGACACCTTACCCCTAGACCGCCAGGTCACCGACCATATATCTAAAGCTTAACTAACTTCGTTTGCAAATGTATACAGTATATTTTATTTAACTGCGGCTAGAAAGGGCAAGTTTGTCTCCGGTTTTGAACGCCCCCCTAATACCTCAAGGGGTGATACAGTGCTATTGACTGTGATTAAACCAAAATGAGTAAGTACCAGTCTCAAACAACAGCAAAGCAACTTTAGTAATGTAAATCTATTATTAACTGATGTAGTATGATCATTGTTATTACCAAGAAACTCTAGAAATTATGATATCCAATTAGATAAAAAGAAAATGACAGCCCCAACACGGGAATCGTACCGGTGACCTTCAGCAATTCGTGCCAATGCTATATACCTGCGCCATCCTGGATCATCTCATAACATATGTTTAGTAAATAACACCTAGACACGAGTAAGTTAAGTTATGAACCTTCAAGTCAATGCAACAAGCACTCTCTCAACTGAGATACCCTGACTATCAAGACATACCGGCTTGTATGTGTTGTTTAAAATGCCAACAATATTCTAATAGTCAAGAAATCAAACTATTTATTGTTTAATTGGTATTTTTAAACAAATGTTTTGACATGCTTGGGCGCTACTAATAGCCAATGACATAAAAACGTACTACTCTAGACTTTGGGATTGAGACCACCGATCAAAACTATACCTCGCGTATTCTAACAACTGTATTGTCAAATAAGTGCCCAAGGATTGTGAATGAACTTGTATTAAGCGACATTTTGCCGTTTTAAATATATTTATAGTTTTAAGAACCATTACCCGGAACGGCGTAGTTAGCTGACGCGCTGGTTTCATGTTGAGCTAGACTGCCGAGTATGAGGAAAACGAGGTTTGAATATCACTCGGATGAACTGGGGTAGATTTCCCTAATTGATTTTCCCCTCTTCCTTCATGCAAATGCGGGTTAACTTCACCTATAATTAACTTATCCAATTCCTAACCCATTAGCGTAATTAGTACTTAAGCGTATAGCCCGAACGGTTAATAAGACGTGGTGATAAGAACTATGATTTAAGAACTATTGTGGAAAACTACTAAGCACAGCTATTTACAGTGATGGTACTTATAATTAAAATGTGATGAAATTATAGCAAAATATCTATTTTTAAGGAAATACAAAGAATCTCGTTTTATAATAAAGTAATTAAATTCATTAATATTTTAATATAACAATGACTGGGATAGTATACTATTTTAACGTCATTTAAAATTAGGTATAATGCTGTACTAACGTGATTTACTCAGTCTTGAAAATCAGTTTAAAATTATTATCTTTATAAAATACAATTAGAAAATGAAACACATTTTCTAAGGCGCGCTTTTAATGTTTATGTAATATGACGTGTTTTTTTTTAAATTTCTAGTTGTTTTTAGAGAGAGTGCGAGAGAATCAAGAGCAGTGTTCGCAATATTTTGTCCTGACTACAAACCGCTCATCTGTAAAACAAATGAAGCTCTGAAGGAGATGAGAGTGTAACTTGTGCTGCCCGTCTTGGTCCTCACTCCGGGTGGAGGGTGGAGGAGGAAGAGGGAGTTTCATTAAGTGGAACACGAATAGCAACCAGACAGGTCACAAAGTGTGACATGTGTTGTCACAGATTGTATCTTGAGGGTAAATCATTCTAAACATTTAAATACTAGGTCTAGATTTCCTGACGTCGACAGTCAAGTACAGTAAATAAACTTATTTAAATCAGTTTCGGTGGTTGAACGGTCTAAGCTCTAGAGCTTGATTCCCACGTTCGCCGAAGATAGAAAGCGGAACCTGCCTGAGTAGCGCAGCAATTACCTCGCTGTATGTTGACCCATGATGCATTGCAACGCTAACTTAAAACAGATTATTATCAACATATCTTATTTTCTAGTGGATAAACCTATATTATAGATTATTCTCCCGATGGATGTCTACAGATTAAAATGCTGTGTCGGGGCACAGTCCTACACCAAAAAACACGATTTCCATTGAGGGTTATTTTATTATTATTATTACTATTATTATTATTAGTACCGCGTCTTACTACCCGTCCAGTCTATACGCACTTACGCTAATGTGTAATGGTAGGGTGATTGTGAGGTGAAATGGGGGACCTACAGTTTAACGTGGAATCCGAACCACGGTGGAGACCTGGCATTCCCCACATTCTCAAGTTGTGATTAAAACACGTCTTGTCAGAGGTGAAGGAAGGGTTTGGCAATCAGATAAATCTGTGCCGGGACAGAGGATTGAACCCTAAACCACCTGCACAAAGGTCCGACACCTTACCCCTACACCACCAGGTCACCGTTGACGAAAATAGAAAGGAGAATATGCTTGAGCTGCTCAGTAATTCACACTAACTTAAAACAGCTGATTATCAACATATTTTATTTTCTAGTAGATAAACTTAAATTTTAGAATTTAAATCATTCTCCACATGCACGTTTTCAAATTTTAACGCCGTGCCGTGGCACAACCCTACACCGAGAAACACGCTTTACATTGATGGGTTATTTCAAATCTCCTCACAAAGGCCAACGAAGATGTCTGCTTTCTGTTAACTCTACAGCGCACGCGCTGTCATATGAACATGCGCACTGATTTGAGATAGTTGGTTCTGAGATTTGATTGGTTCTCCCGTACGAAGATCTCAGGCACCGCAGACAAAGTAGGGATGAGTTGAACCATAGCGGAACAACTCGCACCGATAAGGCGGGGAATCTTGTGATTGGCTTAGAGCTCGTCACTTTACTACGTTTCTGTTCTGCGCTGGTTTTTCGGTTGACTCCACAGTAGTAGCTCATCTCTACTTCGTCCGCTTTGCTTAAGATGTTCGGCACAGAAGAACCAATCAAATCAAAGAACCATCTCAAATCAGTGCGCATGCACATTTGACAACGCATGCGCTGTAGAGCTAGAAGCTAGCAGACAGCTTCGTTGGCTGTAGTGAGGAGATTTAAAATAACCCGCGGTGACCTAGTGGTCTAGGGGTAAGGTGTCGGTCTTCAGTGCTGTGGTCCGGGGTTCAATCCTCGGTCTCGGCACAGATTTATCTGATTACCAAACCCTTCCTTCACCTCTGACAAGACATCTTGTGAATGTGGGGAATACCAGGCCTCCACCGTGGTTCGGATTCCACGTTAAACTGTAGGTCCTCCATTTCATCTCACAATCACCCTACCATTACACATTAGCGTAAGTGCGTACAACCCGAACGGGTAGTAAGATGCGGTGCTAATATTAATTAATTATTTTCAGCGAACGTTTGAATCAAAACACTTTAGCGGACCAACTCGTGCTCTTGAGGCAGAAATCCTGTGATTGGCTCAGAGTTCATCACGTGACCACGTTTCTGTTCTGCGCTTGTTTTTCGACGAACGTGTGTATCCACAGTAAGGCCAAGGTCACTCTAGATCCGTACTCGGCAGTAGCTTTGCTTTGCTCTGCCATATACGGCCAAACACGGTCAAGATTTTATGATTTGACAATTTTTTTTGTAATTAGCGCCAATATTATATTAGCAACAAGCCATTTCTATTTTACCGCTGATTCACTTCTCCTAACACAACCTTTTATAACTAGCGATACTGTATTATTTCAAACATTTCATAGTTACAAAACAAGGTGTGTGAAGGAAGGGTAGTAATCCTACCTACATCAGTTACAAACTCCATAAATGAATGTTGTTCTTTTATATAAGCTGAACTTCCCTCTTGATTCCCCAAGTAGCACCTTGCAGGTGATAGCATATAGGGTTCCTCAATGATGGATATGCATAAGGAGTAATGGGACAAAAACAGATAAGGCTTAGAATATTACACTACATTCTCCACTTCATTTAAATTTGTTGGCAGATGTTAGCCTCCAAATTCGATTTTATATTATTTTTCCTTTAATACATATTTGAATTCTAAACATTGTTTTTCTATTATATATTGTATATTTAATGTATTTGGACAATAATACTTAATGACTGCATTATAACTCATTTGGCTAGTGATAACATCTAAACTCAATTTTGTTAATACTTTTTAATTCATTATTTATTTGAACTTAATAAATTGTTTTGTCCAGACTATATAGCTATCTGTAAGTTTTGTAACAACTTTCTTAAAGTGTATTTATATATTTTTAGACTTTTCATCAGCTTTTGTGTAGCCAAGATGATTAATTATTGATTTTATGTTTAATGTTCATATTCTGGCATATGTTTTTTGATAAGAAGTAAATCATTATCATATATTTTGTCTTGTAACATCACTTTATTAAATCTACAATCTTAGTAACGTTATTAAATTAATTTTTATATATATTTAGAGAACAATATATCTAAGTCTTAACTTCTAATTATATCCAATCCTTACTTTAAAACCTTTTTAGAATGTTTTCTAAATTGATACATATGATAGTGCCGCAATAGATTAAAATGTACTGTCCAGTTTGAAAATGTGTTTAGATTGTATTAAAATGATTACTTCTATAGAGCCCTAACGTGAAATAATGGTGGGGCCGAACATAGTATCGTACTGACGTGTGTGAGAGAGACCTTGATGTTCCGCGAACTTTGTAAGCTAGTTGTGGGGCCAACAAACACTAAGCAAGCTTACATTTTTAGCGCCCAACTGTTTTGTTTTGGGTACATACAGCGGCAGCAGAAAATAGATTACGCAACCAATTCAATGGTTGTACAGTAAATTAGAATTAAGAAAGTATATACTTTTTTTATTCTAAAATAACTTTAAATGTTCTAGAATAAGAGGTTGAGGTTATTTTTCTGTGCCCGCTTGTTTAAAATTTGGAAACATTTCGTTCAAACCATTAGTAATATGGGTAAACCATAGCCATAAATCCCACGAAAGCTTTTGCCAGATGTATAGCAAATATTCGTAAGTACGAGTAAGTAATAAAATGTGAATGACGCATGGTTGTCGTTTGTAGCAACTTTATTCATGTTCTTATTGAACAGCGATGTATGGCAGTCTGGGCTGTGGCCACATGGCACACTGTTGTGATGAAGCAATGAAAGTGATGAGAGAGTGAGCGAGATGGAGATACCCCCGCAGACAAATGAGAGGATGGATGATGGGGGCCGCATTAAGGTGGAGTCCCATCTAGGCTTGTACCCTTGCAACACTTGGAAGAGTAGAAGACGATACTAACTTACAAGATAGCTATTATATATTGAAGATACTGAGGTACCCTGTACCTAAAACTCCATGACGTAATCCCACAATCGAGCTATACTGACCGAGCGGCCACCGCCACTCTTAGCGACGATAATGCCAACATTTGTGGATAGAGGGTGTAATGTGGTCAACACAATGCTCCCTCTGGCCATTAATCTTAGTTTTCTAGCCCAGAGCTGCTTTGCTACTTAATTATTCGGGTAGCTTCACATTTGTCATCACGGGGCTGAGTTGGAGCCCGTTCCAGACCCACTGCCCTGTACCCCAGTAGACATTAATAGCTGGGTACTACAAGTTAATTTGAAATCAGATATTCAGTTAAAGGATTATCTGGTTGTGAAGTAAGTACCATTGTACCCGAATATACACAAATAACGGAGCCCAAGCCTGGTATACAGCTACAATATTATGATCAAGAGTAGACAATCAGAGTAATATACACACACCGATATTCAGTTGTAAGACTACCTGGGCATAACATATAAACCATGTACCCCTTTATGATATTATGGGTTCTGGTACTAGATTATTTTATTTATTTGTTTGAGGTATTTAACGTGCACTTTCTGAACAAAATGATCAGCAACGATGGCGAAAGTACCTACTAATTTTACCGGTAAAGAGATTTTCACACACCCTCCAGGGTTCTTTTACAAGCCATAATCGATATGGGACCGACGGCTATACTTCCCCTCCAAAGGAAGTTGTGCTACGGTTTTTTTATCACTCAAGGAAAATCCGTCGATCTTGGCTGGGTCTGAACCCACGAACATCGGGCTGTGATTCAAGATTACTTGGACATAAGGTAGGAACTGTTCATTCGGCTACTAAGTTCTGATAGCTCGGACGAATTTGTAGACAGCAACTACAACTCCATTATAGATAAGTTGATTATAGCCATGAGCTAGCTGCTAGACTACCAAGAACTATTTTAAAAACTATGTTCAGTTCCAATCGGTGAAACAGTTTTTATTTATTTAAAATTTACTGTCAACCATTTTAGTGTGGTACGCTTTAAATCATGTTTCGGTAAGTAACGCTTAGGCTTAGCTTGAACTTTTCAAAGCAGAGCTATGTTTACATCATACCAAGACTTACAAAAGATGTAGCCATTATTAGATATAGCTCACTTTATTGTATGTTATATATACTCTGGATCATTTTATATTTCTTTAAAAATCTAGGGTCAATATTAACAGATGTAGATCCAGTATTTTTTAAAGTAAATTATCTCGTGGTTATTAGAGTTTACTAGCATTAAAGCATGTGTGAAAGCACAAGTTGTTTTTAAAATCCCAAAAGTGGCGAATAGAATACATTTGCATTTTAACAGTAAATTATCGTAAAATACTAGCCAGGGGTATAAAGTAGCCAGTTTAGTTCCGAAGAACCGTATTCCTAGAACCACTTTGAAATTTACGATTTCTTCTGAATTCCTATTTCAGGTACAGCTATCTGATTAGGACGTAGAACAGATTCTGATCCACGACTGAAGAAATGTGCTGAGAAGGAATACAACCAAAATAAAGAGGATGCCTCGATACTGTTACTTCCATTTGAGCTAATATTTGTTAGCACCGCAATACCAGGGTTTTTTTTAGAGTCGCGTCTTACTACCTGTTCAGGTTACACGCCTATGTACTAATCACACAAATGGGCTAGTGGTTGGGAAGATTTAATATAGAGAAAGGGAAATGCGTAGAAATATTGGCTATTGAGAAACAAACGTTGTCGTTTTCTTCTTTTCGTGGGGTCAATATTCCCTGAAATATTAGAGCAAATTTTCAACGCTGGTTCGTCCTTCTTACTCCAGCACAGCACGTTACGACATAGCTGAAAGCGAGGAGATTTGGCAACAGTTAACCGAGAGAGAAATACGATAAAGTTTTTCTTCATAAGACTAGCAGTTCCCTTAGCGGTGAAAAGTGTAGTCTTCCACCGAATACCAGCACTTTTTTTTCAGTATTTAAGACCACCGGTTCGGTATATACACTTTACATAGAGCCATATCTCTCCCACACCATCCCACCTCCCCCTTGGCGTTCCTAACGGGTGTGAAATCCTCCAATTATAACGCGCCAACAAGTGGCCGGTGTAACAAATGTGACTGGTGGCGGTAATAGCCCCAGTACCGTAACACAGCATCCCAGTGGCAGCTAACATGCGCGACGACTGACAAGAAAACGGTCGTTTCTTACGGTGCGATTCACAACCACTCTATTATCTGCCACACAACTTGAACAAAAGTGTTGGCAGGTTTGGCTTCCCGTCGTTATCCGTACAGCCGCATGCGTGAGACATTAGCCCCGTGGCTAGAGTGGTTGACCGCAAGGTCAGGTGAACCTGATACTGACGGAAATATTTACTAGATGTTTACTGGCTTGTCCTGTATTGTGTTTGGTAAATCAAGTTGTAATACGTTAGAAAGGACAGTATCTGACGTATTTTTCCTTCAACAATTAATATATCAAATAATGTGATCCGTATTTTATTTAGCTCCACGTCTCATTACCCTCTCGGATTATACATAATAAATGTACTAATTACTCTAATGCAGGGTCCCCAACCTTATGTCCGCGCGTGCCCATGACTAATAATTTTAATATATCACTATTCCCACAAAAATCAAGTTTGTGCTTATCTCCAGGTATGCTGTTCTCAAGAAGTTGGTGATTGAAAGTCCCCCTTCTTTCCAATCCTCCCTTTCATTCCTCTTTCTTTGCCAGCTCATGTATAAAGTGTAAGTTATTACCCGGAACTATTATTATACTCACTAAAACCATGCTAATACTTCCTATTTCCTTTGTAACTATCTTGACTTGAGTCTACCCAGTTTTGTTGCCTGAATAAACACAGAATAAATATATATTTTAAAAATGTACCTAAGCACCAAAATGGTGGTGGGTAGTTAAATTATGTTCTTGTGTATTTATTTTGGAGTTGTTAAAACCGTAACTAAAGCAGTATTTTATTTATTTATTGACATTGACTTTTGGTTTGGTGAAAATTGTTTCAATTGTTTACTCACAATTATTTTAACAATATATAGTTGTGTGTGTGTGTTAATTGCATTATGAATTATGTTCGGCTATAAATTTACCTAGAAAAAGTGATTGGTGCCCGCCGCACTACTGTTAGTTTTGAATGTGCTCTAAGGTACAAAACGGTTGGGGACCTCTGCTCTAATGTGTTAGGGAGGAGTAACGTTGAAATTAGAGTAGATGTATCCGCAATGACGTATAGATCAGAGTAGAGAACCATTCAAGGTAAAGAAACCTCAATACACCCAGTCGGGATTCAACCCCCGTCTCCGTCATCGCAGATTAGTCTACTGCGAGAGTAGCGCGTTAGATCTTGTGGCCACAGAAGCGGGTAAAATAATACCAATAATAAAGTATTTTGTTATCAATGATGACCACCATTTTTGTTTACTGATGATTCGGAGTGTTAGCCCGACTCTTAGTACTCAATTTTAAATCCAGGCAAATGTCACGGACGCATACCTACCTTGAACTCTCATCTTAAACATCAACGTGAAGTTAACTAACATCTGTTTCACTAAGAAGTATATTTAGATAGGTTTTCATGGCTTCGTTGTGAGTACTTGTGGTCGGTCAGATATTTTATGGTGGTCGTGATTCTATTCCGGATAGCACTACCGTTAAAAACACAAACGTCGATGAGCTTTGTACTCGGCAAACGCGTAGCTCAGTTGTTTGCCGTGGCCAAGTCACTAGTATACAACTCTAGAAGTCCTTGGTTTGCAATGGCAATACCTAAAGACATTTAATATACAGTGTATGTAAGAATCGTCATTATAAAAAAAAATCTAAAACTTATATTTATTTATTTAGCATCGCGTCTTAATACCCGTCTGAGTTATACGCTTAAGTACTAATTACGCTAATGGATTAGGAATTGGGAAGGCTAAATTAGAGGAATTGAACCCGCATTTGCGTGGAGGGAGAGTGGAAAACCATTTAGGAAAAACCACCCCCAGTTGACCCAACCGAGATTTGAACCTCGATCTCCCCGTCCTAGAGCTCAACATAACTAGCACGTTAGCCAACTACGCCACCAAGGCGGGTAATGGTTTATTATTAAATGCTGATATCTAGGTTAATCTAGTTTGCGATTATGAAACAAGACAATATCAAAACAATAGATCCCAAGTTAAATACCAGAAACAAAATAAAATTGTGTACAGTCAAAGCAAAGGTAATGGAGATATGTCGCTTCGCTACCCAGGTGCGAATCAGTCTTCTCGGCCTGTCATTGTATGTGTCGGCAACTGTCCCACGGGAGACTAGTGTGCGCAAGGACCAGAGAAGGAATGTTCATTCATAGGACACCGACCCCTTTCCTCCCTCTGTCCTAAAATCTTCAAACAACGGGTACATAGCTCAATCCGGGATACTGGTCCATTTTCACTTGATAGGATGGACCTAGAAGTGATTAAACTCGGCTCACAGATGAGCAGTTCTATTGACACTCTACTGCGTAGGTTCACGTTTAATTTGGAAAGGAGCAAGAGCTTGTGTTGACCAAATTCATCCGCACTGTATAGAACCTCTATGTTGGAAAGAAGAGAAGGATGATGTCTATAGATTCCACCCGCACTGTATAGAACCTCTATGTTGGAAAGAAGCGAAGGATGATGTCTATAGATTCCATCCGCACTGTATAGAACCTCTATGTTGGAAAGAAGAGAAGGATGATGTCTATAGATTCCAACCGCACTGTATAGAACCTCTATGTTGGAAATAAGTGAAGGATGATGTCTATAGATTCCATCCGCACTGTATAGAACCTCTATGTTGGAAATAAGTGAAGGATGATGTCTATAGATTCCACCCGCACCAAACATCAAATATATATCGGAAAGAAACAGTGGTGGATTTCGAGCAATTCCATTTTGTTCTTTACCAGAAAGTGAAGTCATATTCTCTTTCCGAATGAATGCTGATTAAATTATTTAAAATTTAGTATTTTTTTCCCAAAAAAATTATGGAGTAAGCGTCAATGATAGAACACTTGACACCCTAAATAGTAAAAAAACGTATGTTTTATTGTGGATACCGGTAGTGATACACAGTATAAAATAAATCACACTCTATCTGGACAGGCCTAGCGAGTGAGTGTAAAATGCTCATTCACGTTCTAGTGGACAAAGCACAAGGAAAACAACTTAATTCCACCATTACAAGAATAGATTATATCATAAGTCATAACTTATACTTTTCTCCCATTGGTATTACAAGATTCGGTGGGCGGGAAAATTAGCGAAGGAGTGTAGTAAGTTGGACTTGATAGAAATAGTTCAAGATAAGGATGGGGTGTAATGAGATGGACTGGATAGAACTAGCTCAAGATAGGGATATGGAGTGATGAGATGGATCGGATAGAACTAGCCCAAGATAGGGATGGGGTGTAATGAGATGGACTGGATAGAACTAGTCCAAGATAGGGATGGGGTGTAATGAGATGGACTGGATAGAACTATCTCAAAATAGGGATAGGGAGTGATGAGATGGATCGGATAGAACTAGCCCAAGATAGGGAGTGATGATATGGATCGGATAGAACTAGCTCAAGATAGGGTTAGGGTGTAACGGGGTGGACTGGATAGAACTAGCTCAAGATAGGGATAGGGAGTGATGAGATGGATCGGATAGAACTTGCCCAAGATAGGGATAGGATGTAATGAGATAGACTGAATAGAACTAGCCCAAGATAGGGATAGGATGTAATGAGATGGACTGGATAGAACTAGCTCAAGATAGGGATAGGGAGTGATGAGATGGATCGGATAGAACTAGCCTAAGATAGGGATAGGGTGTAATGAGATGGAATGTATAGAGCTAGCTCAAGCTAGGGATAGTTAGCGTACTCTTTTAAGTGCAGCAATGAACTTTCGAGTTCCTAATGTCATAAGGTAAGTAAGTATTATAAGACAAGGATTATTAATTACAATAAATGTGTTTTTGTACCCTTTCTTACTACCCGTTCGGGGTTCGTTCAGATTAACTAATTACGCTAATGTTTTAAGTTAGAATTAGAGGAGGTCTACCAGCATTTTCGCGAAGGGAAAGTAAAAATTCATTTAGGAGAAAAAATACATAAGTAGGCCTACAATGAACTAGAATTCGAACCCCCATCCTCACGGCATCGCAGGTCTAGTATACTGTTAAAGTAGTACCTTAGACTTTTGACCACTGAAGTGGGTAATAAAGTAGGGGGGGAGGGGGGCTTCTACTCTCACTCTTAGAAACATTTTGGATTTTGCTGGACCAAACCAGTGCCTAAACCAAATATAAGCAAAACAGAAGGGAAAGGGCATTGAGGCGTCGAGAGAAAATGTTGGACTTGTGAGGTGATGAAGCAAACACCCGCCAAAAAAACAACCAATGTTTGCAAATCTAGACTGGTTTGGGAGATTTTTATGTTTGATAAAACTTGTGACTTTAATCTGTATTGATTTTTATTTTCTAAAGCTAAGAAGATTTTATTAGCGTGCATAAATTAAGCTTATGTTATCAGTTATCACACACCTTCTGGATGCAGAGCTTTGGATTTGTGTGGATCAGCAACAAAATATATTAATTTGACGAAATGAAAGAAAAATAAACGGAAATAGAGGCAGAAGGACTGCTGAGTTTTGCAAAATGTCTTTAAAACGGAAAATATTTACAATTATATTAAAAGTTTGGGGGCTTTATTTATTTACTACAAAAAATAATTCCAAGCAGATATTTAAATTAAAGATAAGACGCAATTTTTAAGTACAAGAATAGATAAGCTCAAACTTGGATTAGGGCAGAGAAATTAACACGAGACACTAAATATTAGCTCTAGTATTCTCTACTTGGGTACGAAAGAGGTTCGTTCCCGTACACAAAGAGGTAATTATTTTGGGCAACCTCTTGATTCAATCCAAGCTATCAATTAACTTGGTTTGTATCTCCATAACAGCGTGTATTTTAATGCCACATAACACGGAAGGTGTTTTCGTGCATAATAAGATAACTTAATTCAATACAAGTCAACTATGATATGTTTGCAACGTGAGCAGCTATTATAAACTTGTGTGTAGTTTGGTTTTAGTCCTAACTTTCAACTAGGTTTTATTAAAACGGATGCGCGGTAGAGATAAATGCTGTTTACAATAGGAACGTGAACAGTTATTTCTCTCTATTTCAAACAAAACAGAATATTTTTAGTTAAAAAAAATTGATGGAAAGAGTTCTATCCAAAATTCAAACAATACTAGGGCTGGTCTCTAAATTTATAATGAGCTTCTATTATTCATACATAAACCATCATCCGAAAGTAGCTATAAAATTTGTTAATAAGCTTATCTATTCTCAAAACTAGGATAAACACAATTATCACGTCCTATTTTTCGATGATTATTTCGTGAGAGTTTTCATAATTATTATTTGAAAACTTATCCGGTAGCCACATGGTCTGGAAGGTTTCTAACAATAATGGGTATATCGGGGTTTGAATATTGGTCGGGTGTAATGAAGGTGATGTTCCCTTTAAGAATCACTCTATGCATGCAAAAGGGGCCTCAGTCAAAACAAGTAGTTTCCACAATTCCCTGCTACAAGGGCTTTAATCAATGACTGAAGTCCTTTCTGAAAAGGAGATTAAAGATAAATGGTATTTTAATGCTCTTTGCAGAAAGGGCTTCAGTCATTTACTGAAGTCCTTTCTGCATGGAACATGGAAACTACTTATTTTTGACTGGATCCCTTTAGGAGAGAACGATTCAAATGGTTTTCCACTCTCCTTCCACGCAAATTTGGGTACACCTGGCCTCTAAATTCAACCCTAATTATCCGTAGTACATTAGCATAGTTATAAAATAAAACGGGTAGTAGAACGTGACGCTAAGGAATATATATTTAACATATATAATATTTGACTCAAGTGAGGTAAGTAAGTAAATATGGTCCATGTTGAGAGAGATAGAGAGAAAGGAATCTTGACACACATAGAACCTTGGAGTATCTCTACAAAGCCAGAGTAGGGTCTACCGTTACAATGAGAGGCCGTGTCAACAAGTGTTTACTTTTCATTAACTCGGCAACGCTGCTAGAAAAACACATTGGGAATGTACTACAGGAAGGGTGAGGCAAGCAGGACTCGACACTTAAATTATTATAAATGTAAATAGCCTTAATATTGGTTTTAAACTGGTATTTGAGAGATATTTCATCTAGTAGATTAGGTATGTAGGCTTAATATGTTGGAAATGAAGTATCTAGGAAACAGACCGCAAGGGAGGTCAAGAAAGAGATGGGAGGAGCAGTTAACAGAAAGTGTTCAAGTGAGAAGAGAAGAAAAGAAACACTTATAGGAAGAATAATGGTGGAAGGATAAAAGAAGATGGAGAAATTTTACCAAACTGACCCGGCCACAGGCTAGAAATAGTTGTTGTTGATGATGATGATGATGGTATTAGGTAGGTAAATGCAGCTCATATTGCCGTGTCGTATAGTCTGGATCCTTCATTATAAAAGCCTGGAAATGTGACCAGGTGAAACCATTTTACTATATGTTAAATAATACAGTAAAACTGAAGCGTAATAATTATTTCCAGCTGAAAAAATATTCACCGACCTCGATTTAACTTTAAAGTCAACTGATGAACAGAGAAAAGCATACGTTGATGATATTTCAGGTTAATATACCGGTTTATCAGCCAAGAGGTTAACTGTATAACAATACAGACTATACCATAAAACGTTTTAGTAACTAACTTAGCCTACAGTATGTACTGTTTATTTTAGCACTGCGGGCTATAAGCCTATGTACTAATTACGTTAGTGTGTTTGAGATTAGGAAGGATGAATTCAGAGGACATCTTTACGTGGAGAAAGAGTGAGAAAAACCATTTAGCACAACCAACATCAGTACACTCCACTGGGATTGTAACCACTATATCACCGTCATAGTCAGTTTAGTTTATTGAAAGAGTGACCCCTTAGACCAGGTGTCCGGAACTGGTCGCTCTCACAACAGTTTTCAGTTGATCGCGTAAGGAAACTGCATCGTCACAAAAGGCCATCCGTTGAGTCTTCTAAACTTGCAAATGTTATACTGAGCGCTTTAAAAATAATATTTAAGTGTGACCAAAATAACTTTTTTATCGGTAATACTTATAACTTATAAGTGGTAATGCCATAATCACTATCATCACTATCATTATCAACATCATCAGGTTGCAGTTCCAGTTCCCCGGGTACTGTTGGCCAGTCCTATTGAGGTGTGTGCCAAGATCACAGCCAGCCAAACATTTCAGGAAGGAATTTGGGGGTTAGAGGGGGGGGGGCACATATCCCCAGAGGCTAGAAAAAAAACATAAACAAATGACAATAAACGTCTATAAAAGCTGTTTGGAATTTTTTTTATGGTAACGTAGGCCAGGGATTTAAATATTGTAAGAGCTATATAATAAAATAATAAAAGCTATATATATAGCTTACAGAGCTCTCCCCCTTCAAGTAAGAAAATTTGCAAGCAAAGCTATTTTAGTCTGTATGATCTTAGGACTGATTTAGTATTGTAACAATACAATGCTTCGTATTGTACAATTGCTCCCCACCTAAGCTAATATCACAAATTGACTTGCCTAAATACATACTACCCACCCACAGAATAACCTCGAAGAAACCTATAATAGTATTCTTCACTATTATAGCCTAATGTAGCCCCAACAATTACTCAAAATCAGCATTCAGAAAAATCCATTATAAATAGTGTAGTAAAATAACTGTTCAACACGTACCTTAGTCCAGATCCTCTGGTTACGTCGCTGGCAAGTCAAACGCACCGATGAACAAGAGTTGGGCGACTACATCTCGGAGAACGTGCTCAACGATCTACTCAGCCCGAACATTGCAATTAAACTAGCCAATGTTTACTTGATACCTCTTCACCAAATCAACTAACCCTGGTCTGCCGTCTCGCGGAGAGATATGGAAAACCCTCGCCGATCTTTCAAGCTTCTACATTGGTCAAGAAATGGAATACTGCATTGCGATAATGACGCGTCCAATCAGCGGCTTGGAAATCCTACGAAGTTGCTTCAGAATGACGTAATGGACTGTTTGAGCGTAACTGAGTTGGATGTGAAAACCCCTCCCCCTTGTTTCCGTGTTTTAGACTCATTATAAAGAGGATTGTAAATTGTAAATAGGGAGCATTATAACTACACGTTGGACAGGTGTAGAGATCACCGTAGAAATGTAGCAGGTTAAGAAAGAAAGTTTGATAGTTGTTTTATCGCTATTGAACGTTACAGTTAGGAAATAATTTTTAAATGTAGAATCTTAGAAACGAACTTTTCACCTTGTTTATATTATGTTTGTTTTGCAAGCTTTATTTAGGTCATGAAAGAGGGGCCTACATTAATTAGTTAAATGTATAGTCAACGCAAAGAGGAAATTGCGTTCGACTTAGAAACTTTTATGTTAACTTAGCTAACCTTGTGTTTGGATCACGTTGATCCAACTTTAATGTAAATTTGTAATACTTTGAATTAACGTAAATGCAAGTTAAGTTCAATATGTCATGGGAACATATGTAAAACTTGTTCTTAATTTACGCTTTGAAAGACCTTAAGTCTTGTTTTGGGTTATGAGTAACCAGCCATAACTTTATGTTTGAAGGACCTTAAGTCCAGCGTACTTTGTGAATTCCTGCGCAAATATGTCAATGTTTTCTTTCAGAATAGTAGCTATAGGATGTTTTGAATTAAGGCCGTCTTTCCCGTGTTTGTTTAATACTTTTGACAATTAAAGAATATTTTGGTCTAAACTTTGCTCTATTTCCCGTTGTTATTTTCCATGTATTGTTGCATCCTTCCTATCCTATAGTTTTAGGAGCCTTATCTATAGGATCGGCGGAGGGTGTAATAGTATCTCCACAAGAGCGCCTGAGTTTTAAAAATTGGCACTTAGAGAAAAGGTAAGACTACATCAGCCTAAAGATACCAAATTGTACCCTATTCACCACACACCAATGCATTTTAAACTTGAACAAATATATTGAAAACCTAGTTTTATATCTATGATATACAAAGACTGTACATTTAAAAGGGTGGCCAATAACCTTGAGGATGGGGGCAGGGGTTGTTTATACCCTGAGTAGCTGCCCAAGTCTTCCGAAGCTCATGTATATTGTCGGATTCAGGTAAGAAGTTTTTTAACGGTTAATAAAGTTACTTAAACTAGAGCCAATGTTATCTGCGTGACAGGATTTCACTTACACCAAACAAGGTTCATAAAAAGAAACATTTGTAAATTAATATATATCTTTATAGTAATAGTAATTATTATCAAGGACGTGTAAAAAGGGGGTTAGGAAAGTCCAGACACCCCTGTAGCTTTATGCCCCCGCCTAAGTGGCGTTCAAATATACGTATAACATATTTTCTATATAAAGGTATAGATAAATATTCTAGTAGGCCCCCCTCCCCCCCTTAAAAATATCAGCATTAGACTCCCTTGATAATAATAGTTACAACCATGGTGATATTACTAGAAGCTTCATTTTAATTCTAAGCAGAACTGGAAATGTACTCTGGACCTTTGAGTGAGTCAATAATCAAGGTCAGCTAGCATAACCGTTCAGGTATTTCCAATCGTTTTCATGAATCTTTCTTGGAAGTAGAACACATAGCATTTCTTTAACATTCATCTCTACAGTTTAAGTAATTGTAATCAATTCAAAGAAAGCCGCTTTCAAACTTTAAAAAAACTCATTAGGCCCTGGCTTAGAGATCTCAAGAAATAGGAACTAAGGAATGAAGATGACGCAACATAAAGAGGAGTTCCTTTCTTTCAGAGCAGTTACATAAAAAGAATCAAAACGATAAAAGTAAATAAAAAATCTCATCTAGAGAATTGACAAATTACTTCTTTTAATAAAAAAACATCTTGAAAAGATATTTAATTAATTTCATCCGGGTTTTTATATTTACAAATTTAATTGCATATTGTTCGAATGTTTCATATACGGTGCTATTTATTTTCAAACGGCCTTACTTAATAGGTGAATTGTTTTTGTTTTAATGGAATTCATCTGGACTCAAGCCTAGCGCAGTTATCAAATGAGTCACTGGTAATGTAAGCTTAGGGCTGCAGGTTTTACACACATTTTAACAGCATATTATGCTACGGCCCCGCGTTGCGCCAATTATAATGTTATGGAATTAATCGGTCCACGTTGGGCGCCAATTATTATGTTTCGGTTATATTTGTGATATAATTGGTATTTATAGCCCCGTGATCGAGTGCCAATTATTACGATACGGAATTATTATACCCCGCGATTATTTGGGGTGCCGGTTAAAGTGATATCGTTTAATTAGCTGATAACTGCCCCGTGATCGAGAATTAATTAACGCGATACGGTATTTTGGTTATATTACTTCTACATTTTATTTTAATTAAATGAATAGGACTTTTAATGTTGCACACGATTTATTGAGATGATTCCATCTTCGGCACTAAAGATATAGTTTTAGGTGATACAGCTTAGTTGAATCACATATCAATCCTCGGTGACATTACACGTTCCGTGTTTTGTGAAAAGCGTGCTGTGTAGATTTATGTGACTACTCTATATATATTCATACGCACAAGCGGCTTATATATGACCTACCCCTTTCCTCTTGGACTCCCTTGTCATCAGTGCCAAAACCAACTAATTGAAAGAGTCCTGGCGACAGATGTTGTGAAGGCTAGCTAGCTTCCTATATGGTAGAGGGAACTATCATCACTTGCTTTTTTTGGTAAACTATGGAGTTGATTTTTGAAAAGAAAAAAATCTGTTTTAATGGTGCAATCCTTAGACAGTATTTCTAAAAAGCGCGTGATTCTCCATGGATGAAGTATTGAAAGGATAACTTACATACAATAATTTAAAGAAAAATGCACTTAATCCATTACGTTTTTAATATATGAGCGGGGTCTAAATCAGTATCACTACAAGCATTCAATGAACAATATAGCTTTGAAATTTAGGTGCAGTTAAATTAAATACTTCTACCATAAAATAGTGTAAATGTATAACAAAAAACCTCAAGAAATGAAAAATCTATTCGAAAGTAAAATAAAATTTATTTTATGAGGTAGTAAAAATAAAGCCCATTTTGGTGTCCACGTGGTCTGAGGCGTCACTTTCACAATAGAATAAACTGGCTGATGACTTGAAGATCGGGGTTCGAATACCAATCGGGTGTACAGAGTATGGTTCTTACTCAATGATTTTACACTCTTCCTCCGCGCAAATTCAACTCCACTTCATCTAAAATTCGCCAATCATAATCTGTAGTTAATACCTAAGTGTAATAGTACGTATGCGTATAGTCCGGACGGGTAGTAAAACGCGATGCTAAAACAAATTGTTCATATAAGCACCAAATTTATATTTCACCTAAAAATATTAATGTTGTTTTATTTCAAACCAAACAATATATTTAAAATAACATTTTTACCTCTCGATCGTGATAAAAAGTCAATTTGAACGAACCAGCGATAATCCCTTCCTACCCCTTCTAAGAGGGCTAAACACTTCAGAGCCCCAACAAATTGAAAATACAATCATAACGCAACAAAATGGAATGAATGAGACAATATCTGTTATTAAAGTTTTCATTGTTTCTCCTCTAGACAATGGCCTCATTCAGACGCCACAGATAAGAGAGTAATTAGGTTTAAAGTTCACTAATAGCCTTCTTCCACGCTGTTAAACTTCTTTCGTGTGTTATGAGCTTAGTGGGGGGGGAAATGTTATACAATAGGAGTTTTTATTTGTAACACTTTTTTTTGTGAAAACTTAAACGCTACCCTTATCATAATTTTTTTTTAACTAGAAATCTTTGGGTAAATTATATAGCTTACTATGGTAGCCAACATCTTAGCTTAGATGGTCACATGTCTGTCTACTGAGTAAATGCTCTCGGGTTTTATTCCCGGCATGGTCGAAAGATCTTTTATTGGGGAAATGTTGTTTCCACTTTCACAATGGTGAGTTAACAGTCGGGGGCTGGTTGTTGTGTCTGATCTAAATTTAAATTAGTTTATATGTCGTGTGCTGATATAATCAGTCGGTTCATAAAGTACACGTTAAATACCTCAAATAAAACATATTATATGTGATATCTTCAATAAGTTAGTTTGTAGGCGGGCTAGTCCTGTTAGCTTTAAGTATTAAATTCCTGGATATAAGATTGAGTATAAAAGGTTTAGAAAGTGCACATCGAACTTAAATAGTGATTGGTAGTTAAATTCATATTTCAGAAAATGATTAGACCCTAAATTTTACAATGCAAATACAGTAGATCTTATTTTAGCTCGAAGTTCAAGGGATATCTAAAAACCTTCGAAATATCCTCAATTCAAATTAATCATTTATATCAGTATCTAGGCATTTGGTACACAATTATAAATTTAAAACCTCAAATATGGTACATATAATCACACAGATTTTATATATTATGTTATATAATGCATACATACACAATAGATAGGCTACATGAAAAAACAAGAAAAATGTGAACACAAAATATAGGATATCCCACATAAAACAACCCAAAAGCATACCGTAGTATTTAAAAGTATTTGTTTGAAATGTGCGCCAACATCCGCTATGCATAGTTTCAAAAACAAGTTTTCCTAGTCGGTGAGTGGGGTATGGTGTCGCACATTATAAAAGCAGGCTATGAAATACTGTGCGTTTGGGGTCGGTTTTATTTGGGACACCCTCTATGAAAACTGGGAAAAATTAAGATACGAAAATTGCAGACATTGAAGACGCACAACATGATAGCTTACCCCTTCCATGCTAGGCCACACGTGATTACATTGTCACACAGATGGGATTAAAGCCAACACACATTATATTCTAGGAAACCCGCTCGACGCCACGCCGGTGCAAAATTTCACGCTTTCTATTTTACTATGCTACTATACAGGCTTTATTTGACATTCTTGGAATATGGGTTGATTTAATAAATGATAGGTTTGAGTTAAGTACAAAATTGAACAAATTAACAATGCCTAGTTTGGATTTATCCAAATATTTCCTTTTAAAACTAGAATTAAATGATATTTTTTCAACATTGATTTGAATAGGAATTTAATGGGGAATCATGGTGGGTTCTAACTATATACTTTTTAGGGATTTGAACTATCCTATGTCAAATTAGCCAGATCCTACTGTATTATTGAACACTATATGTACTACTAATTAAGCTACAAATATTAATGAAACTATTTTGATTAAAATATAGTTAATTTACATTCTATATACTATCTAGGCCTACTTTTAATATTCAAGGATTATAATAAAGACGCTTAGTACTATATAAAATTGGACCTGTTTTATCAAATATATTTTACTAAATAAAGGGGTTAGTAAAAATATTTTATTATCACTTCCTTTAGGATACCTAGAATGTATTTTGGAACAATGTTAATTATTTAATCAATTTATACTGATACAACTAATCTTAACTTCATTGTTCATTTGTTTATCTACCGGATTAATTACACATTATTTAAAATAAATTATACGTCTTTTAAATCCTTTCAGCCACCTCTTTCTCCCTTCCACCCCTCTTATTCCCTCTAAGAATGGCGGGTAATATTCCCGACATGAATCTTTTTCAATTCACCTCCTATTAACATGGAGAGGGTTTATTCAGTCTATAACACAGGGGTATCTATATTGTTCAGCGAAGGCCTTAGTCTGAGAGGAAATTCAATTATCAACGTACAAAAGAACTTTTCAACGTCGGGACCAGGAGAGAAAACTTAGCCTCTTAAAAAAATCGAGAAATTTTAAAAAAAGAAAGTGAAAGTGACTAGATTAATTTAGCACAGCCGTCTCCTCAACCTTCGTTCTTAAAAGTCCCCAAAATTTTATATCTCACGTCATCTTGGCTGCCACCCCCTCAGCACCATTCTTGAGACCGACTGCCCGGAGGTGCCCTGACCAGCTATCCCCGCTACACGGGTACGCACTACCAACCACTTAGAGCCTGTCCGGGAGCCTCGCTATTCACACAGATGACATTATCGGGGTCTTAAGCTATGCCGGACTCCAGCGTCCGTCACATTGACCAGGGGCCGCCCCGACAGGAGTTTCAGAGATCTGTCAGTACCGGAAGGTGGTGCTCGTTTATAATAAACGTGCGCGGGCCTAGATCGCGTCCCGGCCACCGTACGTCGGGCCGGTGCCTTACGACTGAGCACCGTGACCCCCTGGCCAATGCTCTGTGCCATTAGACCGGCTAGATTTCTACACACACAGGCGATCTAGCTAGATAGCTCTCTCAGTTAGAAATGCCATACCGCCAAAAAAAAGTTTCTCGAACCTATGTGATTTATACTTTCTTTAATAGTTAATAATTGTTCTAGTTGAAGGTCAAAATTATGGTTATAATAGATAATAAAAAATTATTACTTTCAAAACACGTATCAGCACAAGCAGTTGTGAACTACTTTTTTTATAGGGTTGGTGGTTATATAAAAATCATTCATTATGCTAAATATATGCACTATACTTTGGTTTAAGAATACATACTTTAGGAAATTTATAGCATGTTTAAAAAAAGTTTTATTTAGAACTATTTTGATAACATTCACTTTTTATAAATATTTAATCACAGTTTAGTAGGATTTTCCAAATATCATACAAATTAAAGTGTGTAAGATATAATTAGTAGATATTACTTGAAATAAATATTAATTAATTATAAGCGCTATCCTTTGGTCGATCGATACCTCTAAGGCAATATGTCTCAATGCGTTAGTTAACAAAAACTAGTTGCTTTGTCAGTTCAATTACCAATCAGGCCGGAGTTTCTTAGTCGTAGCTTTCTGTGAAATCGAGTGTAGGGCGCGGTATTATGAGGGCTTAATAAGTGCTGTCCTAGGAAGTAATAACTCTTAGCTTGTATTAGGAGCCTTAAAAATAAACATGTAGCCTACTTAAACATCAGAATCATGGCTACTGTACTAGTAATTTTCTTCTACCCTTATTTTGATATTGCTTAAAATGTAAGTAATAAATAAGGCAGTGTTAATTAATAAGCTATCTTGCTACGCTACGACCTTGTTTTCGATGTGGCAAATATATTATGTTTATGTTGTTTTTTTCAATTGTGAATTTTAAAGAAACTTTTAATGTGCATGGATGTTTATTTAACGTATGGTATTACTAACCAGGGGGAACATGACGTCCAGTTCAGTCCCCTGTATGTAGACTATCAGCCTCTCTTGTGGCACAGAGCGTTACCCAGGGTACAGCTATAGAGAGTGTCTACACGTCATTACCCGCAATGGGAAGATGTGATGATAGTGATTATGGAGGTGTGAGCCAGTGGTAGGCTTATACATAACTTAAGTATAATTTACCAACCCCTGGCGACCATTGGGATAGTAGAGAACACGATACCATCTGTGAACCGAACACGGTAGCCCTAGGTTCGTAGCCAGGTTTATTGACCACTACACCACCAGCCCTGATATAGTTGTATTTATGTTATTGTTTCAACTCGTAGCCCTGGTGTTAAAATGTAGTCTTGTAGCGCTACTGTCGCATGCTCGTTGTCGAACTGCAGGAAGACGTGTGCTACTATTGAGGTCGGTCAGCATGAAGTGTACTGTGTCTCACACACAACACAATCGATACGTGCTTAGTAAAGAGTGGCTTAGAAACCACTTCCCACGTCACTCTTAAGGACGCTGTCTGCCTGTGACGTCATGGCAAGTCTAAAGAGAATTTCCCACGTTAATGTGATTTTTAAAGATATAGCATGAAACAAAAAACAACACATTCTTTGATAATTATAAAACTAGTCTTACTTCGTAGCAACATTATCGTGTTTTTTTAGCACCACCACGTCGTGTTATGCACATATACTAATTACGCTATTGGTTTGGGGGTTTAATAAGGTTATATTTAAGGAAGTGTACCCGCATTTGCGTGGAGGGAGAGTGAATTTTAAAAAAAGCTCAGTACACCCGACCGAGATTCAATCTTCAATCTCCCCGTCATAGGCATTCTAGACTACTTCAAGAGTTGCACGTTAGACCACGTGGTCATCGAAGCGGGTAACATTATTGTTTGATCTTAAAGTAGTTTTTTAATCGTCCACAACTCAGATTATTTGGTTTATTTACGAAAATGTCCTGTGGAGTTCTCCTGCCAGAATGTAAATTTAAAAAGTCCGCGGAAGCATATCTATATATTATAGGAAGAAAGTAGAAGGTAATTTTCAAATGCTAGTGCGTTGTTTCCGATAATTACTAGTAGGCATATATACATCAATTCGATAATATATTTTTATTTTCTCAACTAGAGATAAAATAATGTATCCGTGAAATTTTTCGATTGCCAGATTATAATGTATATTTACATTTTATGTGCCCCAGAACAAAATAAGTGGATTCTACAGTTCTGTATGTCTGTCCCTGGTCACTGACCTAAATTATTGATGGTTTTTTTAACCTGATATTTAGATACTATACGAGTATCGCGAGACTTTCTTTTAAACTCTAATCCTTAAATTAAGTTTAATTTACTAGTTAGTGATGTTTTAATGCCAAATTTCTTGAAAATTTCTTTAACAATTTGGTTTAAAATTGATATCTAGGGACTGGGGAGTGTTTGACCTTCCAAATAACACCGTATACCCGGCTTTGGGTAGAAAATAATAATTTAAGGTTAGTTTAGTGATGATATTTTTACAATTTTAAATATTATAAAATGGCTTCCACGAATTTCTTTGAAATGGGTACCTGGTAAGTTTTTTACAATACTTATAATTTTGTGTAGGTTTTTTTTCTTAAAGAAATCTTTTTAATACTGATGACTTTTTTTAATATTGTGAAAATAGCTACTACTATTTTGTTTAAAATTGATGTCTGGGGTTTTGGTCTTACATGATAAAAATTAATGTATTAGTTAATTTAAAAGTAGTTAAGACCAAGTTTAGAAAATTATCTAAAAAAATTGAGCTGTAGTATTGAATGCAGTAGAGAAAATTACTTGATCGACACCAGAGAATGACCTGCGCTGACTCGTATCCTGAATGTGACCACTTGGACAGTCAGCGTATTCTAGTCAGCACCACGCACAGGAAGAGAGATACGAGGTCATATTACTGCTGACAGTTCCTCCAACCTTCAGTTACGTTGGCAGCTCTTCGCAGGTACGACATGGGAGGGGGGACAAATAAAGCCTGATTCGCAAGTTCGCCGAAAACAGAAAGCAGAACCTGCCTCATAGTGGCGGAGCAATGCACACGCTGTATGATGACCCATGACTTGAGCCGCGTGAAAATGGCTTTATTTTTAGTTAAATTTTGTTTTATAAATCTCACTTTTCGGTGTGATTTCATGTCTATTCAAAATTATATGGTATCTGAAGTGTTTAAGTATTACTTACATATTGAGACAATGTATACAAAATTATAATTTACTTTTTAAACCTTATATATTTGCTTTCAAATTATTTGTCAAGTTTGTCTAAATATTTCGAGATTTTATAGTCTAAAAGTTAGCTTAGACCACAACAAAATACTAATCAAATTACAACATGGTCAAAATTTATGTTTAATTTCTTGTTTATTTAAAAAAATTTTTTTTTAAAAAAGCGATGTTATTTCGTTTTATAAGAGGATTTCATGTAACAAGTTAATTTCGTTTTATTTAGCTTTTCAAGAACATTGTAAATCATTCATATCTAACAACTATCAAAGGAAAAAGTACTTTGTTCCATCTTCGTATGGCACTTTTCGCTTCATCGCGTCTCACCATTTTACGGGGCTCTACGGCCACGATGTATTGCAACGCTAACTTGAAACAGCTGATTATCAACATATTTTATTTTCTAGTGGATAAACGTATATTTCAGATCATTCTCCCGATGAATGTTTTCAAATTTTATCGCTGTGTCGTGGTACAATCCAATACACCGATACACACGTTTTACATTAACGGGTTATTTCAAATCTCCTCACAGTGGCCTACGAAGATGTCTGCTTGCTTCTGGCTTTAGAGCGCATGTATTGTCTAGTGCGCATGCGTAATTATTTTAGATCGTTGGTTCTCATGTGCCGAACATCTCAGGCAGAGCAGACGAAGTAGAGATGAGTTAAACTTTAACGGAACAGCTCGCGCTCATGAGGCAGAAGTCTTGTGATTGGCTTTGAGCTCGTCACGTGAACTCGTTTCAGTTTTGCGCTTGTTTTTCGGCGAGCGTGTGTATCCACAGTAATTTTACAACTCGTGACAGAGTAGAGAGCTAAATGATCAGACTCTCAACAGTGGCTAAACGGTCTAAGGAGTCACTCTCGTACCTCTCACTATATATTGAATTGCCGATGATGGAGAAGTCGGAGTTCCGATCTAGGTCTGGTACACCGAGGTTTTTTTTTCCTACATGGGTTTCACTCTACTTCCACGCAAATGTGTATACATTTCCTCTAAATACAACATTCCTAATCCCTAACTCATTAGTGTAATTAGAACATAGGCGTATAACCCGAAAAGGTAGTAAGATGCAGTGGAAATAAATAAACAAATAACAATTGGACAAGTGACCTGGCGGTCTAGGGGTAAGGTGTCAGACTTCCATGCTGGCGGCCAGGGTTCAATCCTCGGTCCCGGCATAGATTTATCTGATTACCAAACCCCTTCCTTCACCTCTGACAAGACATCTTGTGAATGTGGGGAATGCCAGGCCTCCACCGTGGTTCGGATTCCACGTTAAACTGTAGGTCCTCCATTTCATCTCACAATCACCCTACCATTACACATTAGCGTAAGTGCGTATAACCCGAACGGGTAGTAAGACG
>CABFOW010000651.1:132488-162986 GCA_902141385.1 Timema californicum
TAATAATAATAATAATAATAATAACAATTGGACAGATAAAGTTTATAGTTTGTATTAGAAAGTCTTGGAGAATGAGCTGATTGAATGCAGTTTAATAGCAAGATAGGGTTACATTATAATGAAATGCACCTGCATTAGCCTATACTCACATCGGTATCCACGTGGTTTAAATTTCAGGGTTAAATAACCTGAGTGAAGGGTGAAGTCAAGGTCGAGGTTTTAGTCGAGGGTGGATATAATTAGAGTAGATTTTCCTAATTGGTTTCTCACTTATTTCCCCCCGCAAAAGTGGCTACATTTCCTCATTCCAGCTGGGTAGTAAAAATGCGTATAGCACGTTTGAATAACACCATACACTGGAGAAAAAATAGCCTTTTACAATCTAGATCATAAGATACACTGAGAAAAATAATCCAGTGAACGTAGCCGGTAATCGAAAGCCGGTCTTTAAAACTCGACCACACTAGAGCAATCTTTTGGCTATAAAAGTGCTGAACTTTCTCCGCGCTCACCTCTCGTGATGTTTATCTTGTCGGAATGATTGTAAACTTGTAAAAGGAAATCGCCAACATAATAGGCTATGTCAATCCCACCACTGAATAGGCACTAAAATAAAAGTAGGCCATTTTAATGAATTTTATACCGTTGGAAAGCCAGCCGGCTTATGTGGGTCATACAGAGCAGACCTGACTCTTGACCCAGGAGGCCGGGGTTCAAACCACGACCGAGTGAGCTGAGCATACATTGGTTTCCCGTCTTCTCTCTTGATGCATTTCCTTCATATTTACACTTATTATTTTGCGTTCTTAGGTTACATAATAAACTAGATAGTTAATAATCAGCACTAACGGTGGATCACGATAGTACAAAAATAAATATTTAATTTAGATCATAATATCATATAGAAGGATTTTCGTTAAAAGATGCCGTCCTTAAATCACGTAAGTATTTTTTTAAATTATTTTTAACCCCCCTTCCCTCCTCTCTTAAGGGCTCGTTCAATCCTCCTCCTAGCTTATTTTTTTTACGATTTGGTAAATTACTAGATTATTCTAATCATTTAGTTATATTTAGTAAACAGGTAGCAATTCGCAATGCTAGTATAAACCAAGGGGCCTCTCTCTCTCTCTCTCTCTCTCTCTCTATATATATATATATATATATATATTGGTAATGAAGCGAATGAGAAGTCATGAAAAAAAGATCCGTGAAGCTGGTAGCACAACTAACAGAGTAAATAATGAAACTATGCCAATATTTAGTGGTAATGCCAGCTCTCTTTCAAGCAGATGTGGGTACATTTCCTCTCAATTATACCTTGTTCATACCCGTTACTTTAGTATAAATATACATATAGCGCAGACTGCTGGTAAGACGCTAAGCTAAAACCCATCGTTTTCAGACATTTTCTTAGTGTTAGTTAGTCGTACCCAAAAGTGCATGTAAACAATGCGGCCAGGTCTAGGGTTTAATAAACCAGAGCGTACTATGACCTTGGCAATGTTGTCAGACGAGTTCTGCGAAGCTCACCACATAAAGAGGTCATCATGTGCGAAACAATGCCAACAAATAGAGAGGGAGGCGGACTAATAAACCGCCTTGTACCGACACTTACATTAGTCAGTTACTGACTTAAAGGTCCCATGTTCGACTCTAAGCTAGTGCCAAAAATGTACATAATGCGGTGATAGCTAATAAGTGTTGCCGGGACGCATTCGTCTACGGGAGGAACAGACCAAGACGTTCGCACATGGTTCCATACTGTGGTCTAATTTATTTGTTAATATTTTATCATACTTTCCAATATTAAGTTAGTTTGTAAATCATGTGAGCTGAAATTTTGAAATAAGACAGTGCACATTTGATACCAACCCAAGAAAAATTAATATAAGAACACACGATGAGAGGGGTGAAATTTAAATACAGTACCAGCTATCCTTAGGAGAGAGGTTGAAAAAATGGGTACAAGAATGTGAATAAAAATGTCAATAGCCGGATTCAAACTCCAGTCTCCTAATTAAAATTCAAGTGCGCTAAAACTGAGCTAACACTCCTAATTGGTTCCACTGTAGAGTGCTACCTCCTGGAAAGGGGAGCTTAGGAGGTTGGGGGGAGGGGCATAATGGCTGGAGCACAAGTGTATTTATTTTTTAGTGTTATCACTGGTTTTCGAATAATTTGTTAAAAACATAAGAAATAGATGTAAACTGAATTAGCAATTTCTAAAATATTATTTAGCAAAGACACATACAATTTTCAAACTTGAGATTAATAGCTCAAATTCATACATCGGTGGGTATGCAGACTAAATAATAGGCTTATTTATCCTGTTTGTCAATGACGAGCAGGTCGGGGCTCGAACCCCAACCAGTGTGTAGTGAATGTGATTTTTCCTGAATGGTATCCCGCTCACCTTTCACACAAATGCGGGTACATTTCCTCTTAGACGAATAGTAGGCCATGGTGAGAAAATAAATTAATATTTGCTGGTAATCAAAAGCTAAGAGACAAACAAAGTGAAATCATAAAATTCGTTCGCGTGTAGAAATTTATACTCTATTCACGGTAGGAATTACTCTCTGAAAGGTCTTTTATCCTACCAATATCTTACTATATAATAGATTTCTGGTAGGAAAAAGGCCTTTCAGAGAACAATTCATACGCTGAACAGACTCTAGTCGGTCCAGATTATTCCAAAGTATGTCGCTTGGTGGTATTTACACCTACACGACTTAATAACTTCTCTCTCGCATATGAAGTTCAATCATCGTGGAAACTGAAAGGTTATTAAACAACGAATAAACCACCCAGAAAGGAGGGAGGGAACAATATGGTGGTGTTTTAGTTTTGTTTCTTTCATCGAGTCACACGTCTATAAAAGGAAGGTAACTTATTGTCCCTGCCCCAATGAGGCAAGCAAGTCGTGAGTGAACAAATGCCGGCAGTCTAGGGGAGTTGAAAGTCTTAGGAAAGGAGGGGTGGGAGGGGGAGGTTGACGGCCCACCCGGACTACCTCCTATGAATGTCAGCCAACCTTTCCTTGCCTGCTAGCAGATTAAAGCTAACACGCTCGTGTAAAGGTCACTGCGTCTTTTCATTTAGCAGGATCAGTTTAACTTCCGAACGCTCTAGAAACATAGAAGTTCACGAAAATGATCGCATGATTAAGGGGGGGGGGAGGGGGGATGATGTTTCTTTGTTCGTTCGAAAGATGCGATGATTGTGTCTTACTTCTTGGCTCGATTGTGCCAGTTCTTGTGACGACCCTGCGAGTGTGAAAAAAAAAGTTCAATGACTTTCACCAAAGAAGAGATAATGAATCGGATTTGTCATTAGTGAAACTAATTTAAGGGGTGGGTTGGAAGAGAAGGGTTTAGGTCTGTATTTTTGCAGTTTTTATGAACAAAAAACAATTTTTTGGACAACATAAGATAAAATTTTGCTTCAGTAAATACGTTTAGCTTAGTTTTCTACAAATAAAATAGGTGTATCAACAATTCTTGAATATCTGTCATGAACAAATTGGTTTGTGCAGAGACTTTTGAAATTGTGATTAAAAAAAAAGTCCTGTTCGAATTCCGCGATACCCATGACATAATTAAAACCTGTTGGGATTACAATATGTAAAAAAAAAGTATTTACTCGAACAATATTTTATTTACTTAGGTCGATTTTTTTTGTAACCAAAATTTAAGTTTTTACGTAATTATATGTATATATATTTGTATTATTATTATTATTATTAGCACCGCGTCTTACTACCCGTTCGGGTTATACGCACTTACGCTAATGTGTAATGGTAGGGTGATTGTGAGATGAAATGGAGGACCTACAGTTTAACGTGGAATCCGAACCACGGTGGAGGCCTGGCACTCCCCACATTCACAAGATGTCTTGTCAGAGGTGAAGGAAGGGTTTGGTAATCATATATTTGTAATTGTGTCCAGGTAGTTCATAGCACATTTGAGATTATGGCGCTTGTAAAATCAAATAGGTGTTTATCTCCAAGTTGAAGAGATGTGGCCTTGAACGCAGTCATGACAGTTTCAAGTGCAGGCTGTTAAGAGGGTCTGTGTTCAATTCCTAGTCTGGCAGTCAATTTAAGAAGGGTTTAAGTCCACTAGACTGAAGATAGGTGCTAAGAGCTCCACAAACCACGTAACGCTGATGAGAGAGGGGATCTTTAATGTTTGTATGGTGTTACATGGGGAAAGGGGGGGGGGGTACATCACAATGTTAAGTAACACAACTTTTAAACCCAACAGTACTTATATTATAATGTTAAAAAATAATATTATTGTTCATAAATACAAATGATAGTTTTTTAGCACCGCGTCTTACTACCCATTTGGGCTATACTATACGTATACTATATGTACTAATTAATTGTGGAAGTTGGAGGTTGAATTTCAAGGAAGTGTACCCATATTTGCGTAGATATAGAGTGGAAAACAATTGGTACATCCAACCGGATTAGATCCACAATCTCCCTGTAACCGACAGTCTAGTCTATCGCGAGAGTAGCGCCATAGGCCATGCGGCCACCGAAGTGGGTAATAAAATATTGTCATAGAATTCCTTGAAATCATTTATATCCAGGATTTAAAATGGATTCTGAGTGTTATTAAATCGGAATACCTCTTCTAGTGTCACAAAATCTTCCCTGTGAAATAATGACATCTCACTCTTACCAAGTAACACAGGTTGTAAACTGTGGGTGAAAAGGAGTAGGTGAAGGGGGTCAGAAAAAGGTAAGATAAAAAGTTACGTGGTTTATGAATGAACCCTAGGAAACGAGATAAGTGACTTACTAAAACAAAGTAGATATTGATTTCATTTTCATTTATTTGAGGTTTTAACATGTACACGACTAATAAAGTTACCTAAATCTAGAAGAGGCACAAAACCCAGCTCCCGCCCGTTAATTCCTCACTATGAAAAGGTAAACACACTAAAGATACATTTTTCAGCCATACCAGGAAACGAACCCAGTACCTCTTAGCTCAATAGGCAAGCGCGCTGTCGACTGAGCTAAGATGTCGGACTGGATAACGGTAGTGGCTCATATGTCCACACCAGTGGTTTCCAACCTATGTCCGCAAACCACTTGTGACCCGTGAGGCCCCAGTATGTGAACCGAGTTAGTTTATAACATGGATTTATTAATAAGCATAGCTTGTGGAGGTTATTTACAGTGCTAAGTAAATTCATGGAATTTTTTGTGAATTTATCTATCCTTACATATAAATTTGTAATCATACCATTTTATATAAACTATTTTATTCACGCAACACCACCAAAAAAGTCCACAAAGCGAAACATGCAGTTTCTAAACACCAACTTAAATAAGTATATATATATCTTACAAACTAACTTAACCTAGAACAGCACACTCTAACCATACACATAAACCAAAAGTGCCACGAATGTCTATATCTGGCCAGGATTACGGCCATACACCAACCTCTGGGGGCAAGGGGGGGAGGGGGGGGCGACAAGACAAAAGATGTTCGACTTGAATTTGTCCAAACTACTTTTGTCCGTGAAAGGGGTTATATTGGCACATGGACCACAATTATTACAGTGAGATCCGTATCATAAACACCACACTAAATCTAGATATATCTTATCCGGCTGGAAAGTTCATTCAGGGGTGGTTTAAACAGTGTGCATGTCTCCTCTAGCCCCTCGACTACGGAATGACAGTGACCCTGTGCCACAATGTATCGTTCTTATCAGACAAGTACACGGTGAGAGTCACAAGGAGAAGGTAATGACACGATACAGGTCGGCGTACTCACTGCACACTTCATGTCGAGCACGTAGAGAGTAGACGTGGACAACAAATAGAGGCTGGCTCAATGCCACCACTAACATATATCCTACTTGGAGGGGGAAGAAAGCGAAGGGTAAATACAGAGAATGAGGGTGAAGACAGAAGGGTAGAGAGGGGGTAAGTATAGAGTAGGGAAGGTGGAAAAGTGGGGGGAGGATAAACTATTATAATGGAGGGATGGAAAAGAATGAGGTGATGTAAAGTAATTATGAGGGGATAGAGTTGAGTGGCAGAGTAATAAAGATGAATAGATAAGTTAAAATATAAAATTGAGAGAGAGAGAATATTTGAGTGATGGATTAGTTGTTTAAAAATAATGGAGAAAATTAATAATATTGGATATTGTATTCTAATATTGCGAACAGGGAAAAGTTTGTCTGGATTGCGAACACACCCAAAATGTGATGGCCACCTAAATATCCAATGTTCATATTGCGAACAAGTAAAAAAGCAACTCACGGGAATTCCTACGAGAGGGTCGTGATACGGATAGAAGGGGTTGCTGGAAGCACCAACCGGCCAATGGGACTTTTCCCGAAACTTAACCAAACCTGGCATAAAATAACCTAACAATAATCGTGTATGTAATTTATTTAAATTTGGACTGACAAGTATGAAAGGCCTCACGACTGTTATACACCCGTGGACCACCCCTAGTGTCTAATAAGAGGCGGGATGACATAGCAACCTGGACTTCTCATAATGTAAAAAGCAGATGGGCCTAATCCTTTCCAGGTTCCCGCGTGTCAACAAACAGGACGACACCATATTGGGACCTAGGAGAAATGTAAATAGAAGGAATAAGGGAATAAAAATGTTGTTGGAATGTGAAGAAAATTAGGGAATAAGAATCGTTTTTTAAAAGTGAGATTTGGAAGAGGGGCTGGATTGTAGATACGTTGAAGTAAAAACTTGGGAAAGGGAAACATGTCTGGAGGAATAAAAGAGTGAAGCGAGGAAAGGATGAAAGTAGAGTAGGAAAAGAAGCTGTCAGGATAGAGGTATGCGTAAAGAGTGGTAAACTATTCAGCGAGAAAAAAACACTACAAACCTTCTTATCCCAAGGTAAAGAGGAAAGCTCACGGCTAGTTCTCAAATATATTAAGATTTTCTGTTGAGAGCCAATCAAAAAATTAAAAGATAGATCTAGAGCCCTTCTTCGTCAAGCCTAGTCTCATCGCTCAACAAAGAGGCTTAAAAAGAATTTAAGCTAATGTCACATTTTCACACATTTTTTCAGTTAGTAAAATTTAAATTTATAGGGTTGTTAAGGAAAAGGAGTATTGTTGGAAACTTCATTTTGGGGTGAGCCATATTTTGAAATAAAACATGGTAGAATTAAATATTGCGTTAGAGTTGAAAGTTCTTGACGCAATTTTTGGCTTTTCGAGGACTTTGTTACAAAAAGAGAACCCGCATCGGTGATTGCATGGTCTAAAGCGTCACTCTCGCATCATATTCGATTGCAGATACCAGGAAGGTTGGGGCTCGAATCCTAGATGAGTGTAGTAGGAATATCTCGGTGACAAAAATGATGAACTTTCATTATCATTTGCGCGTGCCATAGGTTCAACAGCCATGTGACCACCGATGTTGGTGCAAATATTCCCGACTTTACTCGTATGAAGTATAATAACTGCCTTCTGGGTTTAGAAGGCGGAAGTGACGTCACACCTTTACATCGTATTAGACCGCCGTGTTTCCACCTAGACTGGACTTGGCATGTGTGTTGTAGGTAGGTGGGGCTTGCGACACAGCATGTGTGTGTGTGTGTATGTATGTTTTCACAACAATGGTGGGTCACATGTGAAGGACCGTTACCCCACAACAGATGGCGAGTGGCTCAGTGGTTAGAATAAGTTTAGGGATATAATCATACAGAGAACATTTCATTACTTTCCCGCTACAAGATATGGGGACGATGCACCTACCAAAATTGAGTGATAGGTACAAAATAATATTACAACCCAAGCAAATTCTTAAATAAAATTTCTATTTTTAGCTTATAGGCCAAGTATTTTATATAATTGAGTAAACTTTATGAAGAAGTATTCCTTGTAAATTGTCCGAAAAACTTTATTTTAACTGTGAGAAAATGCCTTTAATTATCATGAAAACATCCGCTGAGTATGACCGCTCAGTGGTTGTTCAAAACATTATAAAACAAATGAAGCAAAAACGTTTTTATTCCAAACTTCTAGGCCTGTGTTGACTATACAAGTTTTGACATAACCCCGATTTCAGACAAGATTTGCCCTTGCCTCAAATCAGAACAATTCACTTCTCTAATAAACAGTTCACGTTTTATTTGCTGTTTCTTTCTCTATTTAACCCCAAAACTGCTCTATTACATATTTATTGTAAAGTTCCTTTATGATAGAGGTTGGCAACCTTTTTGGGATCCGATAGAACTATCAACTGGTCGGTGACCTGGCGGTCTAGGAGTAAGGTGACTTCTGTGCTGGTGGCTGGGGTTAAATCCTAGGTCCCGGCACAGATTTATCTGATTACCAAACCCTTCCTTCACCTCTGACAGGACATCTTGTGAATATGGGGAATGCCAGGCCTCCACCGTGGTTCGGATTCCACGTTAAACTGTAGGTCCTTTATTTAATCTCACAATCATCCTACCATTACACATTAGCGTAAGTGCGTATAGCCCGAACGGGTAGTAAGACGCGGTGCTAGTAATAATAATAATAACTATCAACTTATCCAAAGACTCACGATTATCTTTAATTTATCCACTATAATCTAGCTTTATTTTTTGTCCACCCAGTTTACATTATTTATTCCTTAAAAATAGTTTTTTCTCAAATACTCACGTTCCTACCTTTCTAGAAAATAATACAAGGTGGCTACACAACTTGTATGATTAAATTCCCTAACTTTTAAATGTTTTACAAACAACATTTTTCAATTTACCCTGATTAATCCCTTTTCCAGTTTTCATTGGGGGATGATTTTAATTTCCATTTTAGGCTAATCATATAAAAAAAAACAATCGGCTACTAAGGTTACGAAGCAATTGAGCGAACACTAAATACGTTTCATTATGTTCTATGACAAAACTGTAAGCATTGAGGCCTTAAGAGTACAAAGGGAAAAGTGGGCTGAGTCGCGAACAAAGAAAAACATTTTAGCTTCAGTTTATTTTAACTAACCAGTGTTACCAAGCCCTTTATAAGTATACATACATGTTCTACTGCCTGTTCAGTCATACGTATTTATGATTATTCTAGAGGGTTAGGGGTGTAGGAATGAGGAAGGAAGCATTTTAGAGGTAATCCATCCGAATTTGCGTGGAAGGAGAATGGAAAACAATTTTTAGGAAAAATTATAATTTAAGCCTACCGGGATTCGAGCCCCAATATCCCCGTCATCAGCCAGTTTATCACGCGTGTGACACCTTATTCCATTTGGCCACTAAGAATTGGGTTTATAAAATATTGCTTGGTAAGAACCTCCAGACTTTACTTTTTAAAAAAAAGCATCGCCAAACAGAAATATTATTTAAGCAACAATTTCACAAGGCAACGGTGATGTTTTTGATCTCAAAGCTATTGAAACGATGTAACTAATTATATACCTTGTAATGATACTGTTTTGGAACCCTCCCATATATTAAAAGAAGTCATGGATGAAGTGCATTTTCTTTAGAGTACTGTATGTAAAATATCCTTTTAATATTTCATTCACGGAGAGTCACGCGCTTTTCAGAAGTAATTTAAATAAATTTCACCATAAACGTTTTATCTTTAAAAGATAAGTAAGATAAGAAGTGGAGTCTTATTTATAACTATATTTCAAGACAAAATGGATATGAAAGGTATCAAGTTCCTTATTATTATAAATAATACATTTTAAGTTTTGTAGTTCATTTGCATTAAGAATTATTTTAATGGTTTTGAAGCTTCAGAACTGCTATTTTCAGAATAAAAACTACTGGAGAGGATAATTTCTATTCAAGTAGACGGTACCCTTTAGTAGTGGTTTTGGGTTTTGTATGTTCTGATGAAGTACGTGTCGCTGGTGCTATAATTAGCTGGAACAGGGTAAGGAAGGCGAGTTTTAAGGAAATATTATATGTATGGTTCAAGTTTATAAAGGAGAAGGAACTTTATTTTTTTAAATAAACCCCCATTTTTCTGGTTCAGGGATCGGACCAGGTCAGAAGATAAACTTTTATTAATGAACTTCAAAAATTGCCCCGCCATATTGAACACGTTACTTGAGAGACATACGTTGATCTCCAGGTAAATACCAACTGAGAAATTTGAAATAGGAAGCAATGATATAGTCAGTTCACGGTAAGTTTGGCCTTTAATAATAGGGTCCATATTAATAGTTGTGTGCACCCGTTGTAACTACCCGCATATTAAACTACACTGATAGGGAAGGGACGATGAAAGGTGTATTTTCGTGAAAGGAGAATGGGGAACCATTTAGGTAAAACCAGCCTCACTTTACTCAACCATCAATCCAATCTAATGCGAGTGTGACACATTAAATCACGTGACCACATGTGTGGTTGATGAATGGCTAAAAAAGAAACTGTTCCTAGTCTTTCACTATCAGTTTTACCAGTGAGGTCAATTAATACAGCTATATTTTATAACGTGACACAAAATAAAAACATATTTGGATGTATACACGTCATTTGTGAGAAAAGGTCCTTCCCCGTTAACAGATTGATTAATGCTCAATTATGATGGATGTCAGAAAATAAGCAAAGGCTGCATGGATTCAATATAAAGTACTTTAGGTACAACAAATATATAATATTGTGCGTCTGGGCTACATCTAGATTGTGGAAATATTAGCCCGTACTTATGTACCGTTTCCTAGGGGACGTCCGAATGTACTAACCGTACATACTTTCAGTGGAGACTCTTTCCATTTCCCGATTAGATGAGGTGATGGTGGCAGCGAGTATGTGGGTGTGAAACGAGTAGAAACGCTAAACTTAACTTAAACCTGATCAACTGAACTCTGGGGACCCTGTTGGGAAAAATAACCAAGGAACCATCCGGGAATCGATCCCGGGACCCCTAGGTTCGTGGCCAGGTGCACTGACCACTACACCAAGGAACACCTAGGTACATTGAAGCAAAATATTTTTATTAGCAAAAATATATCAATATAAAATACAAGGGTGGAATGTCATCTTCGAAATGGCATCCATGAACAGGGATTACTGAGTGCGGTGGGCTGGGTTTGCTTAGGATGAGTCGGAAGAAGCACAACTATGGCTTAGAAATAATTGTGTTCTCTTTAGCTATAATAATCATATGCTTAATAACCCGCAGTAGAGCATAAAACGTTTACTGGCTGTAATTGGGTCGGTACTATTAGCTGCAACTGCAGATAGAACTGTTAACCAGATGGATTATAAACCATTTAGAAAAAGAGGTTATTCAGTCCCACATCCGCAAGCAGTAAGATATACATAAATAACTAAATCAAATACATTCTTGGTAAATAACACCAAAACACCATATTTATGTCATCGCAATAAATAAGTCTGTTTTAGAAGCAATAATTGTTTTTGTCGTACACAGATTTTTAATAATATAGACTGATATAGTATTAAAAGAAAGTTACAGAGTCCAGGATGTCCAGCTAAAGTATATTTTATTTAAAGCTCCCTGACTTTTCCAGGTTTTCCAAGTTCAGTGGGATAATATTGAGAGATTAAAAGATCACCTTAATGCTTACACCAGTACAGCTTAGTAATTGTTGTGAGACACATTCTTTTTTAGTTTCTTTTTCTTATAATCAGTTCTTGCACATGCGCATAGCCATGACTCACCTTTGGCTAAAGACATGCGGTGGAGGGGTGGAAAACGACTATAAAATCACATGTTGACCTTGAAAATTGAGATTAGCGTGCTCAACTGAGACATCTTTGTTAAAATAAATTTGAGGTGAGTATTAACCGGAAGAAATTTGTTATTTTTACTACTGTAAATAAAAGTTGTGTTTTTTAAGGATATGTGAAATTTCCAGAAATTGGATAAAAATCCCTAACTTTTACATGACTTTTTTTTATTGCCAAGCAAATTTCCTGACTTTTCCCTGTTTTCCAGGTCCCTGAATGCTCTGCGAGAGCTTATATTTACATTTTACCAAAACATAAGACGCATTTAGGCAAAGTTATGAACATATGAGTCATTAAAGGTTTTGTTATGTTATATCACGTCATTTTATGTTTGTTCAAATCCAGTTTATTCTAAGTGTAGCCTCTTACTACTCGTCCAGACAATCCACATATTATACATAGGCCTACTGACGGGATAATGATGAGAGGGTATAATTCACAGGAAGAGTATCCGCATTTGCGTGGAAGGATGGTGGTAAGCTTTTTTTTAACACTTCAGTACACCCGACCTGGATTCGAGCTCCGACATCCCACCAGTAAGACAGACACGATGACACCGATGCCTTTGCCCGAGTGGCCAAGCTATATTATATTAAGCTATTTTATTGTGCACCGTGTATTATTAACCTTTCAGGCTATCTTCAAAACTAGGTCAACTAACGTTAAGTTAGATATATTAAATCATCAATGTAATGTCAATGTAATCATCAATATATCATAGGCCTGTATTTTATTAAATAATCTATAGTCAACTATTAATATATCATAGGCCTGTATTTTATTAAATAATATATAGTCAATTATTAATGTAACATAGGCCTGTATTTTATTAAATAATATATAGTCAATCATTAATGTAACATAGGCCTGTATTTTATTAAATAATATATAGTCAATTATTAATGTAACATAGGCCTGTATTTTATTAAATAATATATAGTCAATCATTAATGTAACATAGGCCTATATTTTATTAAATAATATATAGTCAATTATTAATGTAAAATAGGCCTGTATTTTATTAAATAATCTATAGTAAACTATTAGTGTAACATAGGCCTGTATTTGATTAAATAATCTATAGTCAATTATTAATGTAACATAGGCCTGTATTTTATTAAATAATCTATAGTAAATTATTGATGTATCGTATTCCTGCATTTTATTAAATAATCTATAGTAAATTATTATTAATATATCATAGGCATGTATTTTATTAAATAATCTATAGTCAATTATTAATGTAACATAGACCTGTATTTTATTAAATAATCTAGTCAATTATTAATGTAGCATAGACCTATATTTTATTAAATAATCTATAGTCAATTCCTTCCTTCACCTCTGACAAGACATCTTGTGAAAGTGGGGAATGCCAGGCCTCCACCGTGGTTCGGATTCCACGTTAAACTGTAGGTCCTTCATTTCATCTCACAATCGCCCTACCATTACACATTAGCGTAAGTGCGTATAACCCGAACGGGTAGTAAGACGCGGTGCTAATAATAATAATATAGTCAATTATTGATGTAACATAGGCCTGTATTTTATTAACTAAACCAAAGTCAATTATTAATGTAACATATACCTGTATTTTATTAAATAATCTATAGTCAATTATTGATGTAACATAGGCCTGTATTTTATTAAATAATCCGCATGGGAGTAGGCCTATATGATGTAGGCTAATAAGACATATTTAATCTAAAAATTAGTGCTAGAATTTAAATGAAATACTATATATAATATAATTTTTATTTGATTAATTAATTTGAACACATCTAAAACTGGTATTATGAACGTTGAAAGCTATGCATAAAATAAATATTTGTCTACGGGAAAATGAGCTTCTATTATGCACTAGCTATGGCCAGAAAAAATAGGTTTTTTTTTTCATAAGGTTTGGCTTATCTTAGACATAAGTTTAATATAATTCAATTTTAACTATTTTGTTTAAATTATAACATAGCACGGTTATTTTAGTAAAAACATGTTTTTGTAAATATAGTCATATTCTTAATGTTTTTATTTACGTTACAAAATATATAGTTTTATAAATAGTTTTTAATTTCTTAAATAAGTTGGACCCGTGGGTTGGGTTATATTGATGGTGAAAATATTTTTTTTAGAAAAAGCAGAACAAAAGAATATGGCAATAAGGAAACTATTTCTTCAGTATATAGGTTACAAAAAAAGGAGAAAGGAAAAAATCTAGTGAAACCCAAGACCATTTGTTAAAACTCCCTTTAATTAATAATTCAAGATTTTAATGAGCTAAATCAAGTGAAATATTGCTTAAAAACCATTAATATCATCGTAAAATTCAAGGCAAAAATATTATTGTCAAGAAAAATTCTGTTCGTACAGAAACATAAATAAATTTAAATTTAAACTTAATTTTCAACTTTCATTATTGAAAAGAGTGAAATTTCTTGCTCTAGCGCTGTTAAATTGGAAATATTATTTTTTTGAACTAGGTAAAAAATATAATTATTATTATTATCACCGCATCTTACTACCCGTTCGGGTTATACGCATTTACGCTAATGTGTAATGGTAGGGTGATTGTGAGATGAAAATGAAGGACCTACAGCTTAACGTGGAATCCGAACCACGGTGGAGGACTGGTATTCCACACATTCACAAGTTGTGATTAATAGACACCCTATCAGAGGTGAAGGAAAAGTTTGGCAATCAGATAAATCTGTGACGGGGCCGAGGATTGAACCCCGGAGCCCCAACACAGAAGTCTGACACCTTACCCCTAGACCGCCAGGTCTTCCAAAATCTACTTCAGTGGCCGCATAGTCTAAAGCGTCACTCTCACAATAGACTAGACTGCCAATGACAGGGAGATCGGAGTTCAAATTCCGGTTGGGTGTACCGGTACTAAGGTTTTTTTTTCAAAATTGTTTTCCACACTTTCTTCACGCAAATGCGGGTAAGCGTCCTGTAAATTCAACTTTCCTCATTTGCGTTATTAGTATAAGTGATACAGGTAGGAACTAATACAATTATGTTTGAGCAGAGTAGTGTGTGAAAATTAATTTTGAAAAAAATAACTTAGGCTACTTATATAATCTAGTTTTAATTTACTAGAGCCTAAAATTATACTATTTTAAATTACTGACGTATTCTACTAGACTTTTATTTTGAAGTATCTACTATATGTTAGTTATATCTCATTTTTATATTGTTTGAATATTTTTACAACTCAACCCTTGT
The DNA here is from genome assembly GCA_902141385.1 of Timema californicum. Taxonomy (NCBI): domain Eukaryota; kingdom Metazoa; phylum Arthropoda; class Insecta; order Phasmatodea; family Timematidae; genus Timema; species Timema californicum. The sequence continues at coordinate 147,431 of CABFOW010000651.1, forward strand.
TACAAAATGCTCTCAGCGTGATTCCTAAATCATTTAAAGATAACTTTGAACAATTATAGCTCTGGATAATGGACGATGACAAATTTTATCGGGGAATACCCAAACAGGTGCACCTATAAGACCTTTGTTATTGTTGAACTATATGTATTGAATAACATCCTTTAATGTGTTATTTTATTCATCTACGTCTTATTTGAACAAAACTAACAACACGAGAGCCTTATCTTGATTTAATTCCAAACATTCTTAAGGTTGATTTGATATTTAAAGTTGTTTTTCCGGTTTATAGATATTATTATTATTATTATTATTATTATTATTATTAGCACTGCGTCTTACTACCCGTTCGGGTTATACGCACTTACGCTAATGTGTAATGGTAGGGTGATTGTGAGATGAAATGAAGGACCTACAGTTTAACGTGGAATCCGAACCACGGTGGAGGCCTGGCATTCCTCACATTCACAAGATGTCTTGTCAGAGGTGAAGGAAGGGTTTGGTAATCATATAAATCTTTGCCGGGACCGAGGATTGAACCCCGACCGCCAGCATAGAAGTCTGACACCTTACCCCTAGACCGCCAGGTCACCACTTTATAGATATTCTTTAGTTCAAAAATCAAGTTAATTATCAGAGTAAAATAAAATTTTGAATAAAAAATCATATTGATGATTTATATGGTATTATCACATAAACCCGCGGGAAAGATACGTCATTTATCTCTGCCGGTGATAGGGAGGTCGGGGTTCGAATATCGGCTAGATACAATGAGATATTTTCCTGAATAGTTTTTTATCCTTCTTTCACGCAAATGCGAGTACATTTCCTCTAAACTATGCCTTCATCCTTATCTAATTAGCTCAAATATGCATGTACCGTGGTGGATATAGTAAGAAATGGAGTGAAAAACAAAAATAGCAAAGCTTTCGTGGTTACAGGTGCAATGAAACACCCCAACGATTTATAAAAATGCGCGCGGATTAATGCACAAAGCGCGAGGAATGGCTGTTTCGTTTCAAACGGGCGATCCCTGGAACAGCAGAAGCACAGTTTGAATTCCTCGTCCACTGCGCATGCGCACAAACCATTTCTACGTCTGGAATGGCCTTTACTAGCGAACCACGGGTTCTATTAAGGCTTCGCGCGTGACTCATTTCATAGAAATACTTAACAAGTTTAGAGCAGAGACCACGAGATTCCTTGAACCAATCTAATTAAATAGTCGTAAATTATATTGTTATTAAATGTTTGAAAGTAAATAAAAACATATTCCATAGTGTAAAAGTAGTTTTGTGTAGCGATATTCGTGTATTCTTACCTTGTCGAAGAGGTGGTGGAATAATTTGGTATGACACTTTGAAACTGTTGTAAGATACCACCTCTTGAAGTGTAATACGAAACACAAATTGAGTGCTCCAATAATTACACAAAAGCGACGAAAAAACTTCTTCTTAAACACTTCAAAATAATTCAATGCAAACACAATAAGATATTTTTCTTTTAAACTGGTCTCAGTTATATTAATGAGACTTAAAAAGAACACACCAAATATAGTAAAAAAAAACACACTTTCTATCACTTTTTTACACTTGCACTTACAATATGGTATTTAAAAAAATATTTTTAACCCTTTCAGGGGCTGCTAGGTACGAGAAGGTTGCCTAGACAAGCTGGTAACAACACTACGGTGGAAATACGCGCCACAGGCTACATTCACTACCAAACTTTTTAAAAAAACACCTGATGCACTTTTACAAAATAGCAATAATCAACACACGCACACACTTTAATCCAGGGAGCAGGTGTCACAAAGCGGACGCACGTGACGTCCTTTTTTTTGTGTATATATATATTTGTATAACAATTACAAGCCAATGGGAAGCCACGCGTGCGCGTACCGCGAACACATGGAGGAACGTGCGGTCGTTGATTCAAAAGCCGAGCGAACCTAGAGTCGGTTAGAGCGCCTATAACCTACCTGAGCACAATGGGGCAACGTGGCCAGGTAACCATGAGTTTAGGAGGGGGAGGGGGAATAAGGCGAGGAAGGGGGTTACCTGTTAGACTAGTCACTGCGGCCAGCAAGAGTTCAGCCGCGCTGTTGCCACGTTTACCGGCTTCGGCGGAACAACCGGCTAAGCTCATATTCGAGTATTACGCATTTATTTATTTATATTATCTATATTTCGGCTCATATCTGGTCTCACCATTCGAGAGTTATGCTTGGTATTACATAAGGTGGAGTAGTAAAATAGTAAAACTTATTACTGTTATAGTTAATTATGTAGAAAATTAGATGTCCAATTTTAAAAAAATGTTTGGTATTGAGCATACTCCCTTCATATTTTCCTCAAAATATATGCCGATATTAAATAATAAGATTTAGCACCGCGTCTTACTACCCGTTCGGGTTATACGCCTTTAAGTACTAATTACGCTAATGAATTAGGAATTTGGAAGGTTGAATTAGAGGAAGTGAACCCGCATTTACGTGGAGGGAGGTAGAAAACCATTTAGGGAAAGCCACCTCCAGTTCACCCGACCGAGATTCGAATCTCGATCTCCCTGCCCTCAGGAGTCGGCTCAACACGACTAGCGTGTTAGCCAACAACGCCACCGAGGCGGGTATCCGATATTAAAGTTTCTGACGACAAAACATTCTAAGATGTTTGACAGGTAAATGATTTCCCGAAGTGTTTGTTTCGATTCCTGGGTACTTGTAGGAGACGATCTATTTTGTTTTTGTGTGGTAATGAATGGAAATGATCTGTCACTTCTTAGTAGAGGATATTTTGAACCTGCAATATTATTAAGCCATTTTAAAACTTTATTTTCCATATTGAATCATTTTAAGGGCTGTAATAAAATATTTTTAGGTTGAATATAGATTTTACGCATTAGTTGGGATTTTTTTTAATGCTATGTTTTAAACCTTTAATTTACGCAGATTACTGTCTGAACTTTTCGCAACGTACACTAATTTAAGGACACAGGATGAAAAAATTGAATTTGAAGGGTATGCACCAGAATTCTCCCGAGGGAAGTTTTTAAAAAATAAAACTTACGTACATCCTAGTGGGATTCCAGCCCGGATCTACCCCTCAAACTTTAAAGACTGAGTTGGTTGAAGAGTACGTGGAAAAGGTGTGGATTAGGGTGTGTTTGGTGAGGAGAGGAAAGAAAGTCCATAAAGAAGGTTTGTGAGCATTGTTAGAATTCAATGAAGGGAGGGGTGACACACTGAGGTGTGGTTGAGGAAGGGTAGGAAGTAAATCCTGCATTTATTATTCCATCCAAGGGGATGTCTTGAAAACTAAACCTGAAATAACTTGTCTTACGGTATTTATTAAGATTTATTTAAAATTACGGGACTTGACGTAAACATTCTACACATACAATTTATGTAAGCACAAAACTTATACTTACTTAATTTAAAACAGTGTTTATTAATGTACAGTCTGATTTTAATAGGAAGTCCATTATTTTAAATTTGTAAACTCATGTTGCCACAGTAGCGGAAATAAAATTATTACAATATTGTATTTACATTAATAGTTGGTTTTATTAACTATTTAAAGGGAAACAATACAGTAATATGTAAGGAAGTAGTAATGAAAGCTCGTGATACATTTTTAAAGGAACATTTTAATTATACTTTACTTCTTTTATTGTTTGCAGCCTGTGGCCTGGATCAGTTGTTTTTTTCAAGCCATATATTTTGTACTACAAACTTGCTAGGACTGTCGTAGCTTCATATGCCTTATAATCTAACTTAAGACTCGAACAGTCACTACATCCAGTCCCCGGCCGTTAATTTATCACAGTGAAAGGGTAAACCCACATTTCAACAATTATACATTTTTCAGTCATGCCAGGAATCGAGACCGGGATCCTTAGCTCAATAGACAGATACGCTACCGACTGAGATAAGGTGTTGGCATCGGAGATTTTTTAATTAATAAATTAAATCATGTATTTATAGAATGTTAAATTTGAATAAATTTCAATCAATGTTGGTGGTCAAAAGAGGGTTGCCTGTAAAAATAACAGGTACGGTGCACCGCATAGACTTCCTTCCACTTTTCTTTTAAAATAGACATTTACTAAAAACTCGTAAGATCTGTGAAACAAAATAGTTGGTCTATATATTGTTGTAGAAACATTACACCAAAGATCATAAATTAAATAATATACATTGTTACTTACTCTATGGCATTACGAACTTGGGCCACATTCATTTTCAAAGAATTAAAAAGTATATACAGGCCTATTATGCATATATATAATTAATTATAGCTCAGAAACGATTGGTTTCATATAAATTTAGGTCAAATAAAATATTTATATTTTTAATAGTAAGCCTACTATAACTTTACGATGAAAAGTTACTTCCTATGATGAAATTTGTAGTATTTCCTCATTTAAAGTACCCTCAAAGTCATTTTCATGAGAAAATGAGAACGGCCCTCTTGTTTATAATGATAAACAAAGTCAAAATCGTTAAAGCTAATTTCGAGAAAATCTTTTTATTCTTCTGTTTTTGCCCTTCAGTAAACTACCCTTAATTTAAGGGTGAAATATCTAAAACTAAAAATCCCTCGGGGGGACCTTATGAAAAACCTAGATACCAAGTTTTAGCCCAATCGGTAAAATAGTTTTGGCTCTAGGCCGAGGTACAGACAGACGGCATTGCAAAAACAATATTTTTATTGTTTCATGGGGTCATGAAACGACTCGGTGACGAATCACCAAATAGGCAAAGTAGGCACCAGCCTATGGACCCCACGACAACGGATCAAAATAATATTGATTTGATCTTGAAAGAAGATTACAATCAATATTTCTTAAATTGTTTCCAAAAGATAAAATATTAATTAACTCAAATAAACTAATACTTTACATTAAAGACGCTATTGACTGTATTACTATAATGTACCCATCAACAACTTAAAACAATATTACGAGTGAAGGTAAAATGAGAAAATCCATGCGCAATACACTGATATAAGCAGGCGTGTGCGTGTAAGAACAAGTAATCACGATGATGATGATGCGGAAGAGGCTGTGCTTTGAGGAAGAGAAAAGTTCCAGATTGAAACTTACCTACCAACAGTGGATAAGCTATGTGCAGAGCTCTCCCGTCGTATGGAAGCATATAACAAAGTTAATTCTCTATTTGGGTTCCTCATTGAGTTCCCATCGAAGACAGACGCCGCAATTAAAGAAGCTGCCCAAAGACGTAGATATAGTTATCCTGAAGACATCGAGTTGGAGTTTACAGATGAAATGGTTCATTTCAAGTATTTCTACCATGTCACCGGAGATGTAAAATCTTATGAAACAGGGCCAGCATAGCGATCTTACAAACTCATTTTTGAAAATATGTAATGACAGCGTTAAAAAATGATAGGTGTTTCATGATCACGAACGCTACTGGTGAATGAACCTTTTTGAAGCTAGAACTGCTTAAAAACTGTCATCGATCTTCAATAACACAATAACGACTGAGCTCACATGCCATTATGGCCACCGAATATGTTTTCTTGCAAAAGATATCCAAGATATACTTAACGATTTCACCACAACAAAATTGAGAAATGTGAAAGTTTAAAGATATATTTGTTTATTTAAATTAAATTTTCTTTCTCTTTGTTAAGTAATATTGTTTAATAATATTTAATAATTATTTGTTTAATAACATAATATGTATATTTGTTTAGTAGGCTTAACATTTATAGCTATTAATGTTTGTTTTGTGTAATAAAATTGGTTTGTTAAAAAAATTTGTTGGTAAAATCAAAAACGTTTTAGGAGATCATTTGCTAAGGGGGCCCTGAGATTTTGACTGCCTAGGGGCCTCCCTACACAGGCACTGTGAACCGTCGACATTTATCAAAATCCCACGTTCAATTTTGTTGACGATAACACTAATTTCTCACCGAGGTATCGAAATAAAGTAATAATCAGGGTTAGCACAGCTCTAATGCCCGGATATTATTTAACTGGTTAACAGGACAAGCTCATATTCGAGCAGTAAATAGATTCATAAACACCCCATGAATCGAACCAATGTCTGTTGGACTACAGGTTATATCCCCAACCCACTTAGTCTCAGAAACGAAAACATTTATATTTTGTATTGTTAGGAATGTTCATAGTTAACTGTACGAACCAAATTAATACAACAAAATACGACTTTTAAACAAGTTATCATTGTTCTAGTATAAATCAAACCCCGTAGCCCCTGGACGTTGCGTCATCACAGTGACACCAAAACCCTCTATTTAACAAATAATACAATTTTCTGCATAGGCATCGTATGATATTAATTTTATATTTCTAAAAATGTCCCGTTATTAGGTGCCAATTATGGTGATACGGTTTATTATTGAGATATTGCCCTGAGATTGAGCTCTATTTATAATGATATCTGGGTTTTATGATGACGATGCGTACATGCCTTACTGCGCACTTGTACACGCTCATCTGATCTGATTATATATGATACTTATAATTATGAAATGAGCAAGACTTTTGATGTTGTACACGATTTATCTGTATGATTACACCTTCATTACTGGAGATATGATATAAAATAACACAGTTTTTGTTAAATTACGAATCTTTTTTGTGTGATATTACATGTTCCGCGTTCTGAGTACTGTGTACTGTGTAGATTTATGTTACTGATACTTAATATATTACTAGCACTGTCTATTCTTATCACCGGCACTGTATCAATGTATCACATTGTCATCACTGTATACATTTATTTTGCTGGCACGGTTTTTCTGTGTCACAATGTTATCACTGTATATATTTATGTTACTATTACAATATTACTCTTATCACCAGCACAGATTTATGTTACTACAACTATCACTTATAGATTTATCACCGGTATTGTATGGATTCATACGCACAAGCGGCTTATATATGACCTACCCCTCTTGGACCCCTTGTCACCAGTTTCCAAAACTAACCAATGGAAAAATTCCTAGCAACCTGATGTGAAGGCTGGCTTCCTATTGGGTAGAGGGAGCCAGCGTGGTACATTATTTTTCTAATATAACAGAGTTGATCTTTTAAAGAAAAAAGTTTTGAAAAGTAGTGTACTGAAATTATTTCTAAAAGCACGTGATTCTCCATGGACGAAGTATTAAAATGATATTTTATATACAGTTCCTTAAATAAAATACACTTCAGCCATGACTTTGTTAATATATGAGAGGGGTCCAAAACAGTATCATTACAATCGCTTTGCTTTTATGATATTTTTACACGCTCAATTATTTTCCACAAATTAGCGGTTAGTGCAAACTTTTGTGTTGTTAAAACGACAATTTGTAGTTTGCGCAAACCAAAGAATACAGTTTGAGCTAAATCTGTCCGTGTTTGATTTTCTAGTTGAGGTTAGCGCAAATGCTGATCGTGTAAACGGGTTTTATTGTTTTTCACAAACCAAGCGCATGCGCAGAGAGTAAATACACAGGAGTTGAGACGGGAAGTATGTAGATAGGTTTCGTCATCCATACGCAAATTGTTTATAAGATCATTGGAAACATCCAGCAATTCACTAACTAAATTAGAATGTGAACATTTTTCTCTTTTTAGCAGCCAATATTTTATCTACCTTCGGCTTTTTATCGATTGCATGTCTTAACTTCTTCTTTATACGACACAAACCGATAGCTGATGAAGTACAGTACTCCCATGGCTTCTTTGGTGCTGACTGACTGCTCATAGTTGACTTCTGACAGTCAAAATTTAGGTATATACCTAAATTTTGACTGTCAGAAGTGACAGCTGATAAGGTGACCTGGTGGTCTAGGGGTAAGGTGTCAGACTTCTATGCTGGCAGCCGGGGTTCAATCCCAGGTCCCGGCAAAGATTTATCTGATTACCAAACTCTTCCTTCACCTCTGACAAGACATCTTGTGAATGTGAGGAATGCCAGGTCTCCACCGTGGTTCGGATTCCACGTTAAGCTGTCGGTCCTTCATTTCATCTCACAATCACCCTAACATTACACATTAGCGTAAGTGCGTATAACCCGAACGGGTAGTAAGACGCGGTGCTAATAATAATAACAGCTGATAAACATATGTTTTTGCAGATCATATGGTTCGGCGTAGGGATTCATAGCTTGGTCTGATAACTTTTCAAAGCCGTCAGCTGTCAGTTGTGAGATGTCAGTCAGCACCAAAGAAGCCATGGGGCTACCGTAACTCTTTTTAGTCTGTCTTGGGCGAGCTTGGAATCAAGTGAGAAGCAACCTTCTACGAGAAGAAACCGAGAACTACTGAAACAAGTAAGAGTTTGCGCTTCTAACTGAACGTATAAACGGGTCTGCTTGACGTGTAAATCAATTTGCACAAACTTATCTGCGCGAACTCGTTTGGGCAGAATGCCGAGCGTTCAAGCCCAGCTTTATGGGGGCGGGGGTGGGATGGGAACATAAACATAATGTAAAACAATTTTCCATTTTCATAGTAAATATAATTTATCATTTGAGGTATTAATGTGAGCTTTATGAACAAAATGATTTTATCATCACACGACTTATAAACTAACTTAAATCTAGAATATACAACACTCAGCCCCCAGCCGTTAATTTATAAAATTGAAAGGAGAAATACACATTTCACTCGGGATAATTTTTTCAGGTAATGCCGAGAATTGAACAAGGATCATCTAGCTTAGCAGGCAGACATGCTACCGAGTGATCAAATAAATAACCAAAATATTATGGTTGTGAAATATATTAAAATTACTATAAGTCATATAAAGAAGCGACCTTAATCATTTATAAATAGCTCAAAACATGGATTTTAAATGGATTTTATGGATAAAACAATCCAGTGTTTCTTTTATGATAGTAAAAGCTATCTATTTAAGCAGATTATTATTATTATTATTATTATTATTATTATTATTATTATTATTATTAGCACCATGTTTTACTAATCGGTCGATCTATATGCTTATGTACTAATTATGATAATGGTTTTAGGAATGAGGAATGCTATATTTAGAGAAAGTGTATCCACATTTTTATGGAGAAATAGTGGAAAACTATTTATGGAAAAATCACCTTCATTACACCAGACTGAGATTCGAACCTTGACCTCCCCGTCATCGGCAGTCTAGTCTACTGCGAGAGTAGCGCGCTGGACCACGTGGCCAACGAAGGGGGTCAGCAGATTATTGAGGGGGACGTGTGTATGTCCACTAACGACCATTTTGGGAATATAGCCCGGAGCTAGTATTGGTATCCAGATCCGCTACCGACTGGGCTAAGATGTCACACCACGTGGTTATCAAATAAAAGCAACATAACCCTACACTTGATCTCACTGGAAACATTCTCCTTGATGAAATAGAATACCAAATGCATCACTGCAGGCATTCCTTCAACTTTATTCCCCTGATTTAGATATTTTATATTAAAACTTTGATTCTAATGGGAGTTCTCGCTGGAACGCCAAGTAGTGCAAGGTAAGCCTACATTAGCTAGAAAAAACATAAGGTTCCTCTTAAAGCCAGTGAAAGTTGTGTTGGTGGTAGAGAGGAAGGGGGGAGGGGAATTGGGGATGATTAGAATCACCTCACGATATCCTGAAAGGGCCATACATAATAAACTGAATTATTGTGCATTCTCTAAAGGATGCAACTCATAATGAAGGAACTATAACTAAAATTAAGCTTATTTTTTAATAATGATTTACTTTAGTATTTAATAGTATTGGTCTACTCCAATAAAAGCTATGGCATTAGAAACTCAAAAGTTCATTGCCGCCCTTACAAAAGTACTCCACCTATCCCTAGAAGACGAGTCTAACATTTTGTCCATTTGCCCACTGATGCGATATATTATAGATTTACATAACTATATATATACAATTTATCACCATGTCTAACTACTCACTTGAGTTGTACGCCTTATATTATAGTTGCAATAACGGAATAGTTAGTAGGAACTTGGAGTTTTAAAGGAAACCTACCCGCATTTGCATGGAGGAAGAGCGGAAAACATTTAGAAAAAAAAATCCCCCCCAAGTACATCCGATCGGTATTTGAACCACGATCTCCCCGTCACCAGCCACTCCAGTATATTGTGAGAGTGACGTATTGGACCAGTCGTCGGCAAGCTAATGCCTGCGGTTCGGATCCGAACCACGGACTGATTTTGTTTGACCCGTAAAATATTTATCAAACAAGCAGTTGTGTTCATAAAAATAATTAATTTATGATAAATATAAAGTTGATGTTTTGTTCGATATTTTTTCAAACCAGCTCACCATATATTTTTTCAACCCATACGTCCCACGATATCAACAAGATGGCCGACATCTAGTTCAGACTATGTGGCCACAGAAGTGTGTTTATCTTTATATTATCTAAACTAAAAGGTTATTCTTATGACGAGCAGACTATATCTTGGGAAGTATTATCATTCACAAGTCCATCTGTGTTCCTGACAATTTATCGGTGAGGTAATGTTAAGATGTTAGTCCGATAACAACAGGAAGTGGTGCTCAGCAAGAGGGCCGGAAGTTGTGACGTGTTTGTTGCTCAAGATGTTTGTTCCCTTAGCTCGGTAATAATTATTTAGTAATTATGATAATTGGCCGAGTGAGGCGGTCTGAAGGACAATTAGCGCCAGTAAGGAACAATAGGGTCACGTGTTGGGTTACTTCAAGGTGAGGTAGTGATCACAAGCGGAGCGAGAGAGTGAGTGATGGTCTGCTCCGCCTCCTACTCTTCTTAAAACCAGGGAGGTACACGATAGCACAGGGTGACACACAAATATAATGATGGACGATTGGGAGCATGTGTTTTATATTATGAAGATATGGAATTTATGTACTAATGATGCGCCGCGATTATGAGCCAATTTAAATGATACGGTTACCCGCCTCGGTGGCGTAGTTAGCTAACGTTCTAGTCTTGTTGAGCTCGACTGCCAAGGACGAGGAGATCGAGGTTCGAATCTCAATCGGGTTAACTGGGGGTGGTTTTTCCTAAATGGTTTTTCCACCCTCCAAGCAAATGCGGGTTCATTTCCTCTCAATTCAACATTCGCCCATTTCTAATCCATTAGCGTAATTAGTACTTAAGCGTATAGTACAAACGGTTAGTAATACGCGGTGCTAAATAAATAAATAAGTGCTACGGTTTGTATATTGTGATATTGCCCTGTGATTGAGCACTAATTATAATGATACCGGGGTTTTATTGAGATGAAGACGCGTGTATGCGTTACTGCGCACTTGTACACGGTGATGTGGTCTTATTAATTGTGATACTTATTCTTATAAAATTAGCAAGACTTTTTAATGTTGCACACGTTTTATTTAACTGATTACACCGTCGGTACTGAATATATAATATTAAATGATTTAATTTAAGGATTTTTTCTGTATGCTATGTAATGGCATATCACTCTTATATTACCGGCACTCTCTTTTTTCTCACAAAGTTATTGTGTATTGCTGTCCACTGTAATGGATTCATACGCACAAGCGGCTTATATATGGCCTACCCTTTGCCTCTTGGCCCCCCTGTCATCAGTCTTAAAACGAACAAATGGAAAAAGTCCTGGTGACCTGATGTTGTGAAGGCTAGCTTCCTATTGGGTAAAGGGAGCCAGCCAGTACGTCACATGATTTTGCTAAATATAACGGAGTTGATTTTTGAAATAAAAATAAGTTTTATGGTGCAATATATTGAAATTACTTCTGAAAAGAGCGTTACTCTTCATAGATAAAGTATTAAAAGGATATTTTATATACAGTTCATTTAAGAATAATACTCTTCCTCCATGACTTCTTAAATATATGAGAGGGGTCCAAAACAGTATCATTACAATATCCACACCACTGAAACATGATAACCCTCATTTTATGAAAACATGTGTTAGCAGTTATTTATGGTAGCTTAACTCTTGAACTACAAGCTTGTTTTATAATCAGTCGATACCTTGAGGGTAGCTAATATCGACAAATATTTTATTTTACATAAATTTCAGGTTTTCAAGTTTAAATAGTGAGTATTAAGTCTCATCTAACCCGCTTCTGTGGCCTCATGGTCTAAGGCATCACTCTCTCAATAGACTAAACTGCCGATGATGGGGAGATATTAGTTTGATCCCGGTCGGATGTACTGAGGTGGTGGTTTTTTCTCAATGGTTTCCCACTCTCACTTTCCACGCAAATGCAGATACAGTTCCTCTAAATTCGACCTTCCTCCTCCCTAACACATTAGTGTAATTAGCAAATAGCCTTATAATATAGATGGGTAGTAAGACGTGGTGCTAAAAAAATATATATATATATATATATTTGGCCCTGAAAGCACACGTCAGTATAAATGGTATAATCTACTGATATATCTACAAAATATACACTCAATGTATTGTCTTGCACGTGGATGTGTGTTCTGAAAGATTGTTTTTTTTTCGAAATGGTTTTCCACTTTTTCGCCACACAAATGTGGATACACTTTCTCTAAATTTTAAGTAATTTATTAGTGAAAATATGTGAATAGTTTAGCCACCATACAATATTTAGTGTAAGGTATGAACCAGAATGAAGTTGTCGATCCTTTAGCTAAATGTAAGAAAATATTACCAGTTTGGACTACCCGTAAAGTAGCATTAATTGCGTACAGAAGAGGGAGGTATTGCTACAACCGAAATATACCTCTATTTTCGTGTAGACAGGGTGGAAAACCACTAGGAAAAACCTCCATCTCAGTATTTCAATCCCAGGTTCCAACCCCAACCCCTCCTCTACTCCGGTCACCATCAAACAGGGTTATAGGGAATAACTGGGTGCATGTAATTTACAATTAATACGAATAAATGTATTAGCAAAAGCTTTTTTTAATGATTTTAATGATTTTCCACTATTTTATAATAAAACCAAGCATCATAAATTACTTTAAAACACGTAGTATCTTTATGAGTTTGTTAGATCCATTTTTCTAAATGGTTCAAGATATGGGAATATTCTTTAGTAGAACACACACACTCAAGACGAGTTTGACGTATTGGTCTTCATAAACATCGGCTAGATTAGTAATAATATTGATAATAATATTCGGACATTATAAAATATTTGTTGGTAGACTCGATTCTCCATTTCTCCTCAAATGGATATATGTTGCCTTGTTTTAAATTTGATTGCACTTCCAGTCCATCTCATTACACCCTATCTCTTTCATGTCCATTCTAATGTTATTCTCCCATCTGAATGGAGATCTTCCAAATGATATCTTGCTCTTCCTATTGGGTTTGCCATTCCGTATCCTGAACACGGCTCTAGATTCTTCCATCCATGCTGCATGTCCCGCCTACCGTGATCTACGAAACCTGATTATCCTAACAATGTTTTGTGATGAATAGAGGCTATGTAACGCATCATTATTTACCTACTCCACTTCCCAGTAGCCTCATTATTTTCCAGAACAAATATCTTACTGAGCACCTTGGTTTCGGACACTCTAAACTTGTTTTCGTCATGTAAGGTAAATACCACGTTTCCCTCCCATAAAGAAATACCGGTACAATTATTGTTTTTTGTATTTTGAAATTTACATTCCTGGATCTTCCGGTGAATTTTTCAGAAAAAATGTCTGCAGTAGCAGCTTACATGCAACTTTATTTGTAGGATTGGATTAGGGGAGGTGGCACCTATTCTATTACATTACTATATACATACCCAATAACTAGTGTGTTGGAGGACGAGGGGGGTATATGGGAAAAAATTTATAAACATACTTAAGCCTACCTTAAAATAATTTTAGACGTCATGCTGTACTAAAAATAAAATCCAAACAAATATCAATATTTAAGGATGAACATTTTTCAATACAATTTTTAAATGTTTGAATCCTAGGGGAAGATGTATTTTATTCATTAAGGCTTTCATTATAATATTAAAGCATTTTCATATCTGGTTTACAGTAGTACCGAGGTTAGTGACACATTCAACCACCGAGCGTTGTAGTGCGAAAAGAGAAGAGAAATGAAATTGTATTGTTGTTAATGATTTTTTCAAACTATTTTGATAATTAAGTTGAAATTTAAGCTTTAAGACTTGAGATATATTTATTGCATTCGTTCCATTAAATAGTTGTACATTTTTCCAGAAAAAAAATTGTAATTTTAGCGGCTCGCGTCTTTAGCTGTGGCTTTCTTGTTGACCCTTCTGTGAAAAAACAAGAGAAATCGCGTATACTTACTACTCCTAGACTGTGCATCGAATTCCCAGCCAGAAGGAAGTTCAACCCAGAGGTTGTCACAACCCATTAGTATTTAATGACGTAACGATTACAAAGGGCCATTAGGTAAGTGTACTCCTGAGTGGGCGGCTACGCGTGCCCTGTCTAATAGTTAAGACCCCAAGTATTTGCAGGTACAACTTACATCACAGCCAAAGAGAACGGTTAGCCACGTCCGGTACAAGGAACACGAATAAGGTAAAACGGTTTAGGAATATTTTTATTTTATTTTTTATATTTATTTGAGGTATTTTACGTGCATTTTATGAACCAAGTGATTATGTCAGCAAACGAGAATGATATGAGCAAGAGCGAAAAGTGCTACCAACTTTGCTGGGAAAGGTATTTTCACATACCTTGCAGGTTTATTTTACATACCACAACTAATATGGGCCCGACTACTTTACTTCCCCTCCGAAATAGTTGTGCTATGGATTTTTATCGCTCAAGAAAAATCCGTTGACCCCAGCTGGGTTTAAACCCATGAACATCGGGTTCTAAGGTGATCACTTTACCCCAAGACCCCGTAGGTTGACTGTCTTGGAGTAGTTAAACTAATAAACTGTAGCTCATTTCCAAAGTTGCACATCCCCACCCAACTGATTCTCTCTCTCTCTTCTAAGTTGTCCACAACCTTAGAGGGCGCTGAGACCTTTCAAGACAGAAACTACCTAACCACCAGTTACGAATTGTCTTTTAAATTTGAAGGTCATTTCAAAGTTATTTGCAAGTAAACTTCATTCTTAAGTCAGTTACTAGCTCATTGTAGAGAGGCACTAAATATTTTAGCTTGTCATGGGTTAGTTCAGCGTTTCATTGTAGCTTTGGCAGACATTTAATACTAGAAAATATTGGTATAGATTTCACCACTTTCCCCAAAATTGGCAAGTCATTAGATTAACATATCAACCATATATTAGATACTATCAATACCTATAAAATAATACTAATAGCGTAGTAAAATGGTACGAATGTTGATCGCGAATATTTTTTATGTGTATATTCTAAACATTTCTTTATAATAGATGGTGACCTGGTGGTCTAGGGGTAAGGTGTCAAACTTCTGTGCTGGCGGCCGGGGTTCAATCCTCGCTCCCGGCACAGATTTAGCTGATTACCAAACCCTTCCTTCACCTCTGACAAGACATCTTGTGAATGTGGGGAATGCCAGGCCTCCACCGTGGTTCGGATTCCACGTTAAACTGTAGGTCCTCCATTTCATCTCACAATCACCCTACCATTACACATTAGCGTAAGTGTGTATAACCCG
>CABFOW010000651.1:163502-181451 GCA_902141385.1 Timema californicum
CCCACCACTGAATACAACACACGTTGTTCATTCACGAGTATGAGTCAGGGGTGGGCTTGTTGGCACCGATTTGTGACGGTCCTCAAAATCTGAGAGTCGCTTCATGTGTTTCCTGTCAGTATAATCCTCCCCTAGACGAGATAGTAGTACAAAGACAAATAGTGGCGCCTCCATTATCCTCTTTGAAAGGAAAGGTTCGTGGGAGGGAGTGGCGGGAGGTCAACTACATGGGAAAATACTCCAAAGTCTAGTACGGATCGGCATAAAGTGAAATATATCGATGTTAAAGATCGATTCTCCTATCGATAATGTACTATCTTTAGCCAAACGTTGATGATATAAAACAAAAAACTGAAATTGATGTATTATAGTAAACTCATAGGTGATTTGGTTATTTATTTTCAAACCCATTTATTGACTTGATATGAATTTTAAAAAACACACAAATACTTTCATAAATACAAATCAAATTAAAAAATAGTATTATTTTAAAATAAATATATTAAATTAAGTGAAACAATGACAAATTGGACATGGGAATTGAACCCGTGACTCAATACGACTAGTGAAAAATTGCCCTGGATATGAGACGAACCAGGATATATCAGAGGATTGACTCGCCTAGAAAAAGCTCCTGTGCTAGGGCTTTAATTTTTTTTCTTAGTTGAATCAAACTAATCTCTCAGGACTGATCCCTTGGACAAGAACCACGTGTCAGTTTGTGATACACATGAATAAGTTGATGTATGGATATATTCAAATTGTTTTGGTGAGTTGTGGGGCCTCTAACTGTCAAAGAATGTATTCCTAACTGAATATGACTGTATCTGACATTAATTTTTAAATGTCTCAAAATGTTCGTCTTACGGCGATACAATTGTAGGTCAGTACCAGCAATGCCATTCAAAAATATGGTAAGTAAATGAGTTGGTCAGTTTAAAGTTTATTTCAAAGTAATATACGAGTACATTTCTTTAAAATACATAAGAAACACGCACACAAAAACTAAGAACAGCCCATGACCGGTATTTTTGTGTGTTTGTCCAGGCTGTCTACATATTTACCCTGTGGGTATAGGGATGAGGAAGGTATAATCTAGACAAACTGTAGCTGAAATTGTGTGTAGGGAGAGTGGAAATATAGTTAGGATAAAACCCACTTTAGTACAATACATGATTCGAACTACTTTGACATTTTTGTCACCAGAAAATCAGATTACAATGGCGCCTTTGTACATGTGCTCATGAAAAAAAATATATATCATAATTTCTAAGGTTTCACAGCTATTTTTAAATAAACCTAATCAAAAGTGTCTGATGATTAATTAATCTTGTTTCAAATTAAAAGATAATACCCAAATTAGATAAAATTCTTTAAGTTTGTCTCAGTGAACCAAAGCTTTGAGCAATTATATAATTATAAAGACAAATGTCCTGTGTTCAATTCACGCTTAAAAATACTATTTTAAAATTTGAAATATTATATTTGAAAGTTATTTAGTCATAAAATGGTGATTTAGATTTGACATAAAATGAGGATAAATATGAGGTATGTCTCAGAGTTTAGTTGAGGACAACCAGTGGTCGCATGCTCTAACACCGTGAATTTCAAAAAGACATGCGATTTGAAAACATATTTTTTCCATCCCATCCCTCCTTCGTTATCCTTTACGCGATTCTTATCTGAGCAGCTAGTTGGCAATATTATAAGCAGTAATATATTGTTGTTTAAATAGTTCGACTCTCCTTTTTTCTCATCTAAAACTCATTATTTAAGCCATTATTTTGTTCTTAATTTATTTAAGATCCAGCTTATAGAATATATATAACATGCATTATGCACAGGCACTTTTGGAATACAAAAATGACGAAAAAGTTATATCTTGGGGTACGCGGCCAGAATAGATTGAATACCACTGGTATAACGCGTCACTATCGCATTAGACATGATTTCTGGGGACGGAGAGACCAGGGTTCGAATCTCCGGTGATTGTACGTAGGGTGGTAAATGGTTTCACACATAATTTCATCGGTAAGTGAGGGTAAACTTTCTTTAAAATATTACCTGCGTAAAATCCCAACAGATACTAAGACGTGTGAAAAAAATAATGGTGAGGACTTCTTAGATTAATAGAATTTTTTAATTTAATTCAGAATATGTATAAAAAAATGTATAATGTTCAACTACTAAACGAATATGTTTTAAGTGTTATTTTATTTGTTACATTTTTAAAAAAAATCACAAATAAAGTGTCAGAAATACTTTGAAGAAACGTCAATTTTACAAACGCAATCGGTAATTAAATAAGCTTATCTCAGCTGTCGGGTGTTTTAATGAAGGTAGGGTAATTTTCTGCACGAAGGGACACTAGTTGTTGACGAGAGGAAGTTTGTGCCTGTAATGTTGGCGACAATGGCTCCAGTGTCTCGTAAAGGATTTGATTGGTGTGTGCAGGATATTGGAAATACTGGCAGCGTGTGAACCAGAGCAGAGCAGACAATGCATTCCGCAGTCATATGGCCAGGAACAAGAAAGGTATAAGGGACCCCTGTGAGACTTTCGGGGGGCGGGGGGATATTAAATTCAATAATTTTTTTATTTGAATTCATATGTACAAATTTAGAAAATATATTTTTGACCCATATTTTCTCTTAATATTAAGTATCAGGATGCCGACTTTTAGCGACGAAGCTACTTAATTTTGTAGCACAGCATCTTACTAAACGTACTTACCCCATTTACTAATTAATCTAATGTGTTCGAGGCGAGGAAGCTTGAATTTAGAGGAAGTATACCCAAATTTAGATGAAAGGAGATTGTAAACCATTTAGGAAAGCCACCCTTAGTTCACACAACAGGGATTTTGACCCCAATTTCCCCATCTTCAGCATCCCAATATATTGTGATAGTAAGGCCTTAGACCAGTGGTTCCCAAACCCAGGGTCGCAAGGATGTCCCTGAAGGTCAAGGGAATGTCTTTTAAAACAAAAAAGTCAAAAAAAGGCCTTAGACCAGTGGTTCCCAAACCCAGGGTCGCAAGGATGTCCCTGAAGGTCAAGGGAATGTCTTTTTAAACAAAAAAGTCAAAAATTATTAAATATTACAATTATATACTTCATAAAACTGGTGTATTATGAATAACTACAGCAATACTAATAATAAGAACAGTGTTGAACGAACATTTCGAAAGACTCCTGTATTCGGAATTTTTTTCCAAATTCAAGGACAAACCCATTCTTACTCAGAGGACTCTTTTCTCTCTTCTGATAATATAGGCTATCTCTGTGAACAAGGATTTTCAGGTCTTGTAGCGATCAAGGCTAAAGTAAGGAAGCACCTGGATAGTCAGAATGATTAGAGTTACACTCAGTCTGTAAACATAACAGGCAAACTCGGGACTCACCAAAAAAATTCAGGGTGTCCAGAAAACTACATTTAAAATTCCTTGACTTTTACAGGTTTTACATACCCGATTTCCAACTTTTCCAAACTCTATATTATATTGCAAACATTATATTTCTAGTGATTCCGGTTTTTATATGATGCGGATGATGACCCGTGTATGCCTTACGGTTGAGCAGTAATTTTAACGATACCGGGTTTTTTGATGATGAAGACACGTGCATGACTTACTACGCACTTGTTATCACACGGCTATGACGATCTGGTTTTACGTGTTTCTCACTGTAGGATTACTGACTGGGTAATTGTCGAAATTAGTCGAGATTTAATACTGTACACGATTTATTTTATTAATTTCACTTTCACTATTATGAAATTGGCATTTATGTGATACCATTTTTGTTCATTTACGAACTGACGCGGAGAGCCTGAGCTAGTGCTGTTACAGACTGAGATTTTATCTCTGCTATTAACAATTTTCTGTAGATATTACTATATGTTTCTGTTAAATTACTATATTATGTGTGATATTACTAAGTTTCTGTTTGGATTCATACAAACAAGCTGCTTATATATGGCCTACCACTTGCTTCTTTGGCCCCTTGTCACCAGTGCTAAAACTAGCCAATAGAAGAACTCCTGGTAGCCTGATATTGTGAAGGCTAGCTTTCTATTGGGTAAAGGCAGCCAGCTCATCCATCACCTGATTTTAAAATAGAACGGAGGTTTTTTTTAAACAAAGAAAGTTTTAAAACGTGATATATTGAAACTACTTCTGAAAACGCGGGATTCTCAATGGATGAAGTATATAAAATAAACTTTACATACAGTTCTTTAAAGAAAAATGCACTTCATCCATGACCTTTTGAATATATGAGAGGGGTCTGAAACAGTATAATTACATTTTATATCATACAATTTAATACAATAAAATTTTAGACACACATATTCTAAAGTTGTGTGATTCTTATGAAGGGGTTAAGGGATTTCAAGCGAAAGCAATGTGCTACTGAGTAGTAATATCTAAGTTAGTCTTCAGTGAGATCATATTGAGCATTTAAAAGATCTCCTTACATCAGTACAGCTTAAAATAAATGCGAGACATTATTTTTTAGATCAACTGGTACAACTGTGCTAAAAGAGATTTGTGATGACTGATGAGTATTATCTAAAAATAAAAATAATATTTTGACTGTTGTAAATGAAAGTTTCACATTATTTTAGCGAACGTGTGAACACTTAAGAAATTTGATCAAATTCCCTGACTTTGCATTACTTTTCCCTGACCAAGCAAATTCCCTGAATCTGCACTGCTTCCCAGATCGTTGGGCACCCTGAAAATGGAGCTAAATCAAGGGTGTCACTGAAAAACTATTTTTGTAACTTACCAATATTACAATGAAGTCACATTTTCAGGCTAAAATATCACTTAGTTTTTTATTTGTAATATTAAAAAAGTCACTGAAATTGATTCAATTTAGCTTATAGGATTTTTTATTCTTTAAATTGAAACATGACACCTATACACGGGAATCGAGCCTAAGAACTTTGAATTACCACTCCAAATATATAATAGTTTAGCTATTTAATCCATAATATTAAATTTAACTACGAAATAAAAATACAAAATAACTCTTTCCAAGAGTGAGACAGCATTATAGTAGCCTCCTAAAAATTTTTGGTCACATACCAAATATTATAATAGTCGCATTTTCATTAAAAAAAACTGTATATTACATTTTGTTAAATTAAAATGTTATTGAAATTAATCATGTTTTAGTTTTTAAATTAATTTAATTAATATAATTAATATGAGAAGAATAAGCAATTGAAACTACATGACTGTACCTGAGGTCACTTAGGGTCGTCAGGCCGTGAAAATATTATGTTTAGGGTCACGATAAAATAGGTTTGTGAAACACTGACTTAGACCATTCGAACACCAAAACTCGTAATATACTAATTAATTTAGCGGAAAAGTGCAAGGAAGGTGAATTTTAAGGAAACGTACCTACATTAAAGAATGGTAAAGAAGGTAATATTGTGGAATAAGAAACTCTAAATGCAACCAGTCTGGCACTAACTGTAAGCCAGTAATCCATCTTATCTAAGAAAATAGGACGAAGAGGTGATATAACGATTTTCACCAGCACTTTCCTGGAGGGTGGAGGGTACAGCAAACTGTGCTATCATCACTCCTGGTCTGTCGTGGAAGAAGGTAGCACGCCAGCGCACACCTAACGAAGCCAGTTTTAAATAATTAAACTCTTGTCTAATAGTTGGCTACCAGTCCGAATTCAAATTAAGTTGGTGATGGTTAAATAAACATTGTCTTTATCTCAAACTTGTTTAATATTGACCAATTCTGTGGTTATTACACTTCCTACTAACCAGTCGGGTTAACTGCATTTCTTAGGCTGACGTTCACCTGCTTATGCCGAGTCAAATCTTCTCTAATTATACCTACAGAAATATTATTTTTATTTTTATAGTGAAAATATTTTAAGTTTTTAAGATTAAGATATTCAAGTTTAAGAGTTTAACTAGGGATCATAAATCTTCCTTAGTTGGAATTATTTATTAATTATTATCATTAAAAATGATATACCTATGAGTTTTGGTTTCAATTAATAAAAGAAGGATAATTTAATACCTTAAATTAGGTCATTTATATATTATTTTGTATTAAAATGGAAAATAAACTATAGTAGGGAATATTTTCTGAGCTGAGTGCGATACTCTACTTTATGCGGTTATCTTTATACCAATAGGGTAGGGACAGTAACCATAAGATATAAAAGGAACTGCACTCACATTTGCTTTGAGGCAAGTGGAGAAACCAAGTGGGAAAATACAACTAATTAAACCTGCCAGAGATTCAAACCTTGACATTCTCATTGTGAACAAATTCGATTATACGAGACTTGTTCCCTTATCTTTATGATCATCCACGTGAGTTTGATCATATTAAAATATTTTTAATTCTATTGCTATTTTGTAGAGCCCTCAAATATTATTCAAACAAAAGTTAAAAATTACTGAGTTCTAAACGAAAGTTCTTTGAATACCTGTCATTTGTGACAGCAGCCCCCTTTTCAAATAAAATTCTTTATTTAAACATTTGAAATAGTAACTAGGTCAAAGTATTGTACAGACACTGGTCTTCAATTCGAGTTTTATTTTCAAAAAGAGATCCATTTCCTAGCCGTTTTAACTCGCCACCAAGACTTTGATAAATTTTACCACCAAGTATTAATTTCTTCATTTTAACTAAATACAAACCCGCTTCGCTGGCTGCGTGGTCTAACACGCTACTCCTGTGTTATACTAGACTGATGAAGACGGGGAGATCGGGGTTCGATCCCGGTCGGGCGCAAAGAAGGTGGTTTTCCCTCAACTGTTTTCCATTCTCCTTCCACGCAAATTTGAACACACTTCCTCTCAACTAACCCTTCATAATCTTTAACTCATTAGTGTAATTAGTACATATGCGTGTTAATCGGATGGGTATTAATATGCGGTGCTAAAAAAACAACTAAATACGCTCCTAGTAATATAAAGCCTATAACATTTTAAGAAAGAGACAATACTATACTAACAGCATTACTCCTATGCACATCGGTGGTCAAATGGTCTAATGCGTCACTCTCGCGTTAGACTAGAGTACGGTACTGGTGATGGTGAGATTGGGGCTTGAATCCAAGTCGGATACATTGAGAATAATTTTTACTAAAGTGTTTCCCTATTTTCCCTAAATTTTACTTTATTTATCCCTACACCATTAACGAAAATAAATAGATAGCTCAAACACAGGATAATACGTCGCGTGAATTATCAAAATCATTACTCCTAAGTAGGATCAACTTTGATATTTCAATATGTCACTAGAACTACTTTCATGTAGTCATAGGCCAAGATGTGCGTAGTCAGCACTTTTGACCGGTGGTTTAAATTTGTATAGTTGTATGACTAATATATTGGTCTCTGTTAATTTTGGTTTCTCATAATTTATTTCATTATGCGCTAAAAGGTCATTTCTATGAATTTAGTTATATTTTATCTCAATGGAATGCTCTAGAAAGAATAATAACAATAGCATTCAAATAATAAGTGAAGTACTAAACAACATTTGATAACATGAAAAATATTTCCTCAAATTCAGTAAATATTAATGATAATGAAAAAGAACGTACTAGAAAAAATACGTTATATTATATACAGAATATTCTATTATTAATTACGCGCCTCGGTGGCGTAGTTGGCTAACGTGCTTGTCGTGTTGAAGCTCGACTGCTGAGGACGGGGAGATCGAGGTTCGAATCTCAGGTCGGGTGAACTGGGGGTGGTTTTTACTAAATGGTTTCCCCCTCTCCCTCCACGCAAATGCGGGTTCACTTCCTCTAATTCAACCTACCCAAGTCCTAATCCATTAGAGTAATTAGTATTTAAAGCGTATAACCCGAACGGTTAGTAAGACGTGGTGCTAAATAATAAAATATTAGTTATCAGGCAACGAGTAAAACAAAGCTACTAAGATGAACACGACGTATTATAGACAGATGGGCCACGGACCTCTTGTCCTAAAGCGTCAGAGCCTAGTTGGGCCGTGTTCACTGGCCAGGAGGATTATAAAATGTAATATACCTGCGGGGGAATACGAATTCGGCCCCACCGATCCTTTTTACATTATATTAGGCTAAGTTAGGCTATGCTCGTGTTGTGCCATAGGTTGGGTTATGTTAGACTATTTTATGGTAGGTTAGGTTAGGCTAGTTAAGTTGGGTTAACTTTGTATTTTTATAATTATTATTTAGCACCGCGTCTTACTATCCGTTCAGGTTATACGCTTAAGTACTAATTACGCTAATGGATTAGGGATTGGGAAAGTTGAATTCAGAAGAAGTGAACCCGAATTTACATGAAGGGAAAGGGGAAAACCAACTTGGAAAAACCACCCCAGTTCACCCGACCGAGATTAGAACCTCGATCTTCCCGTCCTCGACCGTCTAGCTCAACACGACCAGCGCATTAGCTAGCTACGCCACCAAGGCAGGTAGCTTGGAATTTGGTTGTGTCTTACTACCCATCACTTGCTGTTTTTCGTTCGGCTTGAGAGAACAATTTTCAACCATCCTAAGCTAAGGATCCCGGGGTTGAGTCTTGGCTTAGCCGAATTCCCAAGGATGGACTTGTGGCCCAACTGAAGTGTAGGATTAACGCAGCACAATTATCCATTCGTAGAGAAGTAGTCATAAGATGTGTCGAGGTACCGCAGTTCACTGGCGGACATACTTCCTGCACAACAGGGGCGCTGCAAAGGTTGCGTGACTCTCAGGATGATTACAAAGAATGGCAGGAAGACGGTAACATTATTTTGGTAAGGGACTTCATACTGAGTTAAATGCTCATCGCATTTAGATTATCAAGTTTAAAGCTTCTTTATTTTTACTGCCCCCACTGAAATGGTAAAATCACTTATAAACAAACCCTTCCGTCAGAAACATGGCAAATTAAAAAAAAAATCTAAGATATATATTTGAAACATAAGTTGTAAACTTAATAAATAAAAATACTAATTGAAATAATATTTATTATCAATTGGTTTTGTTTTAAATTACGGATAACTAAATTGTGTTTAGTATTAAATGTATGTTTTATAATTACATACAACTAAATTGTGTTTAATATGAAGCTATATAATTATAATATTATTTTATCTTTCTCTCTCTAATGTTTATTCTGTTTTTGAATCAATCTTTCAAACAATTTATTAAGGAATCAAAAAGTATGTAGGTATATTAAATACATCAAGGATATAGCAAGTAGTGATCATAGCTAGAATATTTTGTCTGCCGCCTGGTGCTCGTTTTAACCAAGTTTGATTGTAACTACACCACCACCATCAATACTAGTGTCTATATTTTGCAAACAGCCTGCAGGTATTCAAAGCAAAGAGCGGGTTGTAAGAATTCCGCACACAAAAAACTTATATATTGCTTTTATTACTAGCACGCGGCAGATGGAAGTCTAGAGATTACACGGAATCCATTGACGGGGAGTGTATAAGTGGCAAGGGGGGTTTCATTTTGCACCCGGCAGAAAGAAGGTTATACTTGTTGTTAAATAAGTTTAATACGTTTTAAAACTTTAAGTGTAGTAATTAGCTTTTCGATTTAAAAAATATGATTTGTTGATAGTAAATACTCTCATTTTAAAATAATAAAAATGATTCAAGAAGGAATGTAGGGATAATTAATTAATTATATTATCTATAGATTGACAACTCAAATTAGTTATTCCATAATAAAGGTAATTTCAGGAAATTGTATAATTTTTAGCATGCTTAACCATCATTTCTGAAAAAATATACATTTTATTTTACATTTTACTAAACAGAAAACTTCACAAAGTATCATCGATATCAGTAATTTATTATTAGCATATATTTTGAACTTAGAGAATAGTTTGGATTTTAGGTTGAAAGAACAACACTAAAGCATAACTTTTAAAACAATTTGAATATTGATACAAAAATTGTACTAATTATAATAGTTTTTGAGAACAAGTTTATGATATTTTCTTCCTTTTTTTGTATGATTTTTTGAGTTTATAAAAGTTTCTAATGAACTAATCTTTTAAACGAGTATTTTTTTAAATAATAAAAGCTAGAATGATGCTCATACCCTAACATTCTTCCTCATGAGCTCATTAAATAAATATATCAGATTGCGACCTTGGGGTCTATACATTTGTATGTAGTAACTAGACCGTATCGTCAGTAGTAATAATAATAGTAATAATAATAACTGCAGAGTGTCACAAATTTACCATCATAAGAATACGTTGGTAAAACTTGTTCAAGCGCAGAGACTTTTGAAAAGTACCAAGTGAAAATTAAAATATAGCTATCAATTAAAAGAGAGAGAAAAATCTGCGAAGGAAATTAATCATTTTTTAATTAAAATTTTACAAAGTTCAAATTACAATTTTATTAAGTAAAGAAGTACCCATATTTGTGAGAGGACCGCGTGCTTTTAGCTAAGAACATGACTTTCAAACTATCTAAATTAAATTCCTAGTATTACATGATCCACCTTAGCACCTATATATTACTTAATTTTATATCAGGCTCCGTTATCAAATAGTAGCTATATTTGTCAGCACTTTACGAATTTTGACCAGATTTATAGTGCATGTGAGCGATCAAGCTAACCACATAGCCAAGTGGATATTCAAAACGAAAGCATCAATCAAAAGTGATTATCTTACAAATATGTAATATGACTTATATGTTTAATAAATTTGAAAGCTTTTAACACTTTACCGAATATCTTTAACTCCTAGAAGTTCTGTGCTAAATTAAACAAAAGTGAAGTATCTTATTTTATCTCTGTTGTGTGCATACATTTTTTTAATATGTTTTTTATTTACCCATACACTTCGATTTGCAGCTATAGTAAAATTTCAACTCAAAGCCCCAAATCATAATGGGCCTATAAATGTGTAATCAGTGAGTTAAAAGATTAACAGAAGTCCTTAATGCGTAGTAATGCAAACTAAAAAATACAAGCGCTCACCAATGTTTAGATTTCAAAATACAAGAGCCACTAATCGTTTGAACAGTGCAATTTAGAAATATAAGAGTCCTTGATCGTGTAAGCCCTGCAATATATAAAAAAAGAACACTAATTATAAAAACAGTTAAATTTAAAAATACAATAGCCCTAATAATGTAAACAGTTAAATTTAAAAATACAATATCCCTAATAATGTAAACAGTTAAATTTAAAAATACAAGAGCACTAATCGTGTAAACAGCACAATATAAACGAGTACTGCTCCAGTGGCAGCATGGTCTAGGGCATCCCTCTCGTATTGGACTAGACTGCCAATGACAGGGAGATTGGGGCTCGAATTCAGATTGGGTGTACTAAGGGTGGTTTTTTAAAACGTTTTCAGCTAAACCTTCATTCAAATGCGGATACATTTATTCAAAAATTCAACATTCCTCATCCCTAATTCACTAGCGCAATTAGTACATATGCGGATAACCTGAATGGGTAGGAAGGCGTGGTGCTAAAAATGTATTTAAAAGACCAAGCACCTTCCGCTTGTTATGGCCAGCCCTGGACACTGTTCCGGAAAGGTGAACCTCAATATTAGAAAATGAAAATGCTCTGTGATTGCAAAATGTATTGCTAATTTCTCTACGTTAATGCTTGCCAGCTTGTAAATGCCTATATGGATTGCCATGTATAGTTAAACCATCATATTACCAGTTTCAATTATCTCGGCTAATTGATATCCCAGGGAAATTGAGAGAAAACATAAATATGGAAATACACGTGGCTGTTGAGCACTCGAAGCTTATATTTACTAGCGCACAACGGTCTCTTGAGGATGCTCCACTTGTAAAGGGCACCGCATTCTTGAAGGGACAGATCCCCAAACTCAATATTTCTGGGAATGGTGGTTCTGAAGCTTCAAAACATTAGAACCATGTTCACTTATCTTGCCTTCTATGTTTTGAACATAGTAAATAGAACTTCAATTGTTTGAGAAAGGCTGGATATATTTTCTCTTGCCATCTAAGATGAGTTAAATTTGTTGTAAAGTGTCAGTGAAAACGAGCTAGTTTCAACGTTCATGAATTCTTTTAAAATTGTAAAACCTTAAATGTAATCCTTTAAGGGTAATCATGTGTTTTATAAATTGGTCATGGGCCAAACTGGTTTCCAAATGAGTAAGTATGATCAAATGACCCCTTCATAAACCTTGAAATACAGCTGCATTTGTCACAATTAGTTCAATACAGAATAGTTAGAGAGCTCTCAGTGGTAATATATATTCTGGTCGTAAGATCAAATAATGCCGCGCGTTAAGAAATATGTTCTTGGGCCATGTGTGAGCAAGCAGGAAAGAGTTCCAAGTCCCAGTTTCACTTGCACGGAGGCTATTCCTAACGGCGCATACAGTTGGGATATGGGGCTGCTTGTCGCAAAAGGTTGATAGCTTAATTGAGCTACGATCACTGACCAGGAGGATTATCGTCGTAGCTTGGTTGGGCCACGGTCACCAACACCAACTAGGAGGATTATCAGAATAGCTTAGTTGGGCTGCGTTCACTGACCTTAACATATTATAGACCTGTGAGTAAAGATGAATTTGGGCCCACTAACCTTTTTGCTTTATATTAGGTTAGGCTTGTTTAGGTTAGGTTGGATTATCTTATCATTTTGTTGTGTCTTACAGTCAATCAATTGGGAAGCAAATCGTAACCCAACTGTGATATGGGATTAACGATAACCTTTTAAAGGAAGGTGAACTGTTATCCCAACTGTAATGTGGGATTAACTCTCACCTTTTAAATTCAGGTAGGCTCTGGTCACACGACGTGTATTTTCATCAATTGTCCTAAAAGCTATTAACATAGAGATTACACGCGTAACTATTGTGTTATACTGGCCTGTTGATGACTTTGAGATCAGGGTTTTAATCCCGGTAATGTTTACTGACCGTCGTTTGCAGATTTACCACTCTACTTCCACGCAAATGCAGGTAGATTACTCTTAAAATTCTCCCTTCGTTATCCTTACCCCATTAGAGTAGTTGCCATATATGCGTTTAGCCTAAACAGATAGTAAGACACGGGGATAAAAAAAAAGCAACGCGTTTTTTTTTAGATGTTTGCAACGCGTTTCAGTGCTTCAATAAGTGAGCCCTTGGGTTGTTGTGAGCTATGCCCTTCTCGCACTGCCCACTTTATACTCTGCCTTGTCCAAAGTTTCAGCGCAAGATGCCATAGGTCAGATTGCGCGTTCAAAGTAAATTTAAGATGAGGTCGGGTCATTTTAAGGCTTCTTGTGTGATCAAGACTGGCAAACCCCCGAAACCCTAATCTTGAGTGAGTTTACCTAGAGAAGCAATTAACGTGGTTGTTGGTACGGTAAAGATTGCAGCTCTAGCCCAAGTAGCAGTTATACGTGACTTAAGGGGGTAAAGCTTAGTTGGAGTTATTTTTAACATTTTGTTATAGTCCGAATACTTTTTGTACTAGATTGATCAAAATAGGCAACTTCTCTATGTTTACTACCATATAAAACATACTACCAATATTTTTGAATTTGAATGACTTATTTTTAATACCTATCCGACACCTTAACTCAGTCGGTAGCGTGTCTTTCTACTGAACTAAGGGTCCTGTGTTCGTTTCTGGGATGTAGAAAAAAGTATAGTTGGTGAAATGTGGGTTTACCCTTTGACATTGATAAATTAACGGCCGGGGACTGGATGTCAAGATTTTCCTAGTTTTATGTTAGATCATAAGGCATATGAAGCTGCGACAGGCCTAGCAATCCGGTGGGGGGAAAATATATGTCTTGAATTTAAAAAAACTGACACAGGTTGGAAACTGTAATAGATGAAAAAAAATAGTAATATCTAAAAAAAAACTTCATTTAATACGTCAACATTGTTTTTATAAAATGAAAATGTTAAATAAGATCCCAAATAACGTTCAATTCTTAGAACATAAAAGTTTGGTAATCAATATAATACAAATGGTATCCAACAAAATAAATTAAAAACAATTTAAAACTATTTTGAACACTTTTAAACTAACCTGCATCATTGGTCACGGGGAATAAAACGTTGGTATAGTCAGGTTAACTTGTTAAAGGGAGGTCAAGGTTCTTATCTTAATCGTGTATTCCAAGTTGTTATTTTATCTAATAGCTTCACACCTTCCTCTCACGCTCATGTGGGTACATTTCCTTCTAAAACCATACCCTCCTCATTCGTACTCTATTTGTGTAAATAATCGGATAGCTCGAATGGTGTACCGTAGTATAGATATTAATAATCTCTCCAAAATGCATATAGCTCTCGCTCCCAGAGTAAGACATTTCGGCCTTTATTTTCTCACTTTCCACTGGTACAGCAACAGGAAGTAAAATGTTTGTTTGTTGTTTATTGCCGTAGCATACAAAAATCAGTGATAAAGTGACCTGCAAAAATATTCAACCCACCCACTGGGCTACGCTAATTTTTTAACTGAAAGTGTAGCCCTTGGCACAATTTGTTTTTAGAGGAGAGCTCGTGCACCGGATTTGTTGACCCTTCCTTGAGGACCGGCAACGTGACTCTAGGTCAAAAGGAACGTCCTCTGTGTCGAAATCAATCAATACGGGGGGTGAATTGAATAATATATTGATAGTATTTATCGACAGCTACATATAACATGGCTTGACGTGTAAACACGTTAAAGCAGATGTCAGATTAGGCCACTCCAATGAAAATTGGTTTACAGGTTAACTAGCTTGCTTGGATTAGAGCCAACACTAGCAATGGAGAGTACGAGCACATAAAATAGGAGAGGATTTTATTAGCGATAAAAGTAATAGCATCCATTTCCATGGTCATATGGTCTGAAGAGTCATTCTCGCAATATACTGGCCTGCTGATGACAGGGGTATCGGGCTTCCAATCCCGGATGAGTGCACCAAAGGTTAAGCGTTCACTAGCTCGCATCGGACTGACCGCACGAATCGGAGTTTGGAATTATTTACGATATTTTAAATGAGAATGCGTTCACCTATCCGCATCGTACGCATCAGAAATCGGCATTACCGATAATAATTCCGGGAGACGGATTAATATCCAATCCGTGCGTTGCATGCGGATGACGTCATCTGTATTTCTTAGTATACGCCCTCCCCAGCATTCGGAACTCCCACCTGTATTCTCTCTATTTTTTTAGAGGTGGGAAGTACAGTTAACTATTGGGAACAGTTCAAAGTGATTTAGTTAACTGAAACGATCAGTTAATTTACCAAGATCAATATTTTGCGAACTACTTCTTGAAGTTCAGTCGTTCGCAAAATTCATCGTTCGCGACCGATAGAAATACATACAGCCTGTAGTTCAGTAGTTCGTGACATCTTTCAGTTTAGTCCTACGACAGTTCGCGAACCACCTCGTGTAACCGAGATATTATTTCTTCCTCACATCCCTAGCTAAGCAGTAAAGCTCTGACGTCTGATGGATTTTTTTAAAGTTAATTTAAGTGTGCTCACGAATCGAATCTAGAACTTGTCAGTTTTGTCAAAATAGCTGTGTTAAGCTAAAAAATCAAATGAAAAAATATTTAAATAAAATTAAAAACATATTTTTGATCAGAAAAATAGTACTTAGAAGTCAAATCAGGTTAATTACAACAGCGCCAGCTGTTGGATTAATGATAGCTTTGTGGGGTGCTTCTAGAGTATATGTCCCTAGTAGTCGACATCCTAACGAACGACCACCCATTCCAGTGAGGTTATTATAGATATTAAGACAAACAAAAGGCGAAACGATAGAACTGACGGATATATGTTGGGGGCCGCCTCCTTCAGATATCCGAGTGATCCGAATGCAGTGGACGCAGTACACTAAATAAATCTGATTCGTGCGATGCGTGCGGTCCATCCATTGCGGGACAGTGGGCGCTTAGCTTAAGGGTGGTTTTCATAAATGGCTATCTACTCTACCTCCATGAAAACGCTTGTACACTTCCTGTAAATTCAACATTACTCATCTCTAGCACATAAGCGTAAGTATTAGGCCACATAGGCATAAAGCCCGAACGGGTAGTAAGGCGTGGTACTAAAAACAATAAAATCAGTATTATTTCAGCAAGGGTAATGCAATTTTATGGCTTGCCTTGTTTGAAACAGTTTGTGAAGGGGTAGGTTCGAATAGAAGGCTACAAACTTCATTAGTGCTGTTGATGTCAAAGGTTAAGAGCTCAGAGCAGAAACAAGTTGGTTGGAATCCTGTTATGAAACCAGTCAGTCACCATCACAATACGCACTCGCCATTTTGTGATTAGACCTCTACAAATCTAGATGAGATTGTTTAATAAAATCCTACCAAGTTTGTCTATCTCACTTTTAATGAATCGTCTTCACGCTAACATCTTAAAAAAAAAATGAGCTTAAGCAATTCGGTGTTTCTATTGATTTTGACTGAAAGGGCTATATGTACCCCTGAAACTAGTGTGGAAGGTCACGGTTTTGGTCCTCCCCATTGTGGGTTTTCATCATTTGTCTAAGAGGATACGAGTCCAGTTACTAAGGACGTTGCCTACCTATGACGTCATGGAAAGTCTAGATGGGATTTTCCGTATTCCTAGTTACGTTTTTATTCAGCGAGCTCCAAAGATATAACATTGGAACAAAAACCACGCACTCTAAAACAATTCTAAAAATAGTCTTACATCGTCACAACATTTTTAGTTTTATTTAAAAGTTTGTTGTGAACGTTCTTTTTTAAATGTCCACAGTTCAGGGCTATTTTGTTTATTTACGAAAATGCCCTGTACGAGTCTTCCTGCTAGGATGTAGATTAAAAAAGTCTGTGGGAGTATTGTCTATCTAGAATAGGAAGCAAGTAAAAGGTAATCATTTTCAAATGCTAATTAATATTATCCAGGCGCAAATAGTAGAGTAGGCCTTTATGCTTGTCATTGGAAGAGGGAAACGGTCATCAGTAGGTAGATTAGAGGCCTCATAGGATGAACTCCTCATTTTCTTCCCTCCCTTTATATTTTGTATATTGGTGTTTAAGTCTAATAGGGTTCAGAGTGCTTAGGTGCGTCAAGTTAAGATGCAACATAGCCTAGCCTAATTTACAAAACATAGTCACCTAGCCATAGCCATGCTTGTATACATATATCGGTCCCAGGTCCCAATGACCGCGGACTTAACGTCACCAATTGTTACGGTAAGCTATTTTACGTTTCTAATGAAGGCATTAAAATGTGAAAATAAAAATATTTTTTTTTTTATTAAAGCTCGTTCTAGACATAAGTTTTTCGAACAATATTTTAAGCTAAAGTCCAATTTTCATAGAAAAGGACTAGTAACAGCTAAAAAAGTTATTGGATCTACTTTCACGTCAAGTGATCTTTAGATGTCACTTTTGTAAGATATTGTCTATACCTGTAAAATTCATGCCGTAAGAATCTTTGCATTTTCTGAAAGGCCCTTTTTTTTTAATAAAAGTCGGACTGCACATTTGAAGCATTAGAATGAGAGTGTGGTAAAAAAATTTGAATAAACTCTAGTTTTACCAGTGAACAGTATTATTTTGTGACACAGGGACGAGAAGGGAAGCCATGTAACGGTCCTCCCTGTCCCCCAAGTAACGTGGGTCACCCAGATGAGAGCATGGTTGGTCGATCCGCCCTCCCCTTCTTATCATACTGGGGACAATCCCCACCAAGACAAAACTCATTATATATATAGCACGTCCGTGCTACATCAGTTGTAGCTCAGTAGTGGAAAGATTAACCAGTACTAGTGTATCGTTGTCCTAGGAACTCCTGAATGTACTAATCGAACAGCCTTCCCACCTTCCCGTGGAGGCACTTTTCATGCCTCGATGATATGAGATGAGATGAGGTTAGTGATTATGAGGGTGTGGAACCAGTAGAAACACTTAAGCCCAATCAACCCCACTATGGTGACCATTAAAGTACCTCTTCTTCCGACCCCCCCCCCCCAAAAA
>CABFOW010000651.1:181512-227965 GCA_902141385.1 Timema californicum
CCCTCCAATATACCAGACCGGGAATGAAACCGGGACCCCTAGAATTGCAGTCAGGTGCACTGACCCCTTCACCAAGGGATGATTATTGATAGTTATGAGCACTGTCAAATGATTTAAACTATCAAATGATGAGAACTATTGTCTCCAAACTCTCGAGTGTCCAGTCTATTCGATAGTCACCAAAAGCAGTGTATTCGAATGAAATGATAAATTTGTTCTCAGCTGCTGATCGATTCAACCTTGCGAGCGTCATAATATATAGTGGGTTACAAGGCTGACTTCTCAAAACAACAAGGTCTATTATGACCCGCCTTGGTGGCATAGTTGGCTAACATGCTAGTTTCGTGATGAGCCAGACTGCCGAGGACGGGGAGATCGAGGTTCGAATATCACTCGGGTGAACTGGAGGTGGTTTTTGCTAGGTGGTTTTCCACTTTCTCTCTCTCTCTCTAAGCAAATGCAGGCTCACTTCCCCTTAAATTAAACCTTCCCAATTCCTTATCCATTAATGTAATTAGTAGTTAAGTGTATAACCCGAACGGGTAGTAAGACGTGGTGCTAAATAATAGAATAAATAAAAGGTCTATTATCAATATAATTGCTTCTTGCTTGTGCCGTGGAATGCAAACAAACTTAAAGAAACACAAGATAAATTAATAATATTTCCTGCTTTATGAACAAAATATTCCAAATTATACATTGTGTATTATTCACTCTAACTTATTCCTATAATACAATAGCATTGATGTGTTG
This sequence comes from Timema californicum, assembly GCA_902141385.1. Taxonomy (NCBI): domain Eukaryota; kingdom Metazoa; phylum Arthropoda; class Insecta; order Phasmatodea; family Timematidae; genus Timema; species Timema californicum. The sequence continues at coordinate 182,266 of CABFOW010000651.1, forward strand.
TCGCTATGTTAGATATGTTTTAAAAATATAATTAATAATAGGTTATTAAAAGCATTTAGTAGCCACATAAAATTATGAAAATTTGATAACTAAAGGAATTATATCATTCAATTTGGAAACACCAGTGATCTTTATATAATATGAATGGATGGACATCATGTGGCTGAAATTTTCGTGCTATCATATGCAAGCCTATGCGCGAGAAAGAAAGAAACTTTCAGGTACTTATTTCTCTTTTTTACACATAAGTAGTCGATGAGCCCTTTGGATATATGATACTAATTGTGACTTTATAATATATATGAGTATATTATATCTAATGTGATAAATGGGTTACTAAAATATCTAAATATCATAACTATATAGGCTACAATACCTATGACTTTATGAACAAAATAATTATATATTCCTAATAATTTCTAGCCAATAACCGTTTCAGTAATACACTGGCACCACGAGGACAACGAAATCACAACCTGGTTTATCTCCTTTGTCCCAAACATGCAAGATTTAATTTAAACGTCACGGTTTGGTCAGTGGAAAGTGGAAAATGGTGTGTTAATGTCATTAAAGTTTATTTTAGGACTGATTTATAGTAAGAACCTTAAGAGCAACGAATTAATACAAATTCGTAAGACCGACTATCGATCAGCAGAGAAGAGCACGGGAGTGCTCCCCAGAAGTATCGATTAGCACCAACGCGAATTACTTTGAATATTTTTCATTCGAATTATTTCTAAACAATAAAATAGGTTGATAGTCTATTACTATCAAATTATTCGATAGTTTTAATTCGATAGTGCCCATCACTACCCATTATGCAGTGGAGCCTGTTGAACACCACTCACGAGAGAATGGAGCCACTGCTCGGATGACGTCACAATCCAAACTGATGAGATCCATTCACAGGAGATTATTAAATAACAGTAACAAACCAGATACTACTTGAGAGTTGGGGTTTTACCATCCAAACCACTTGGCATGTGGACAATAACGTAAGTATTATCTAGTCTGGTTTTACAGTAAGGGTCGGAGCTCGAATCCCTGCTCGGTATGGTGAGAACTTTTTCCCTCATAAATAATCTCTCCACTTTTACTCTAAGTAGATGTGTATTCTATCTTTCTTACACCTACTACATAAGTGTAAATATGTGAATAGCCCGAAAGGATACTCAGACAAGAAATGGTATAAATTATTAACTTTTCATAATCTAAGGCTACATCTGCACACAATTCTATTCCTCCCACAAAATAGTAGCCAATAATCTACGTACCCTTCGTCTACCCGGTAAGGTGACAATTCTACCTTGCATTGTTCCAATACTAATTTAAATTTGTTAAAAAATGATACCTTGACATGGAAATTGATCCAGGGACCTCTGGCTTAGTGGCACCCCAGGTTCGATTTCCATGTACAGCTATCATTTTTAAAATAATTTACACCTTATGTGTTTTGAAAAATGACAGCTGGACATACCTCTTAGGGTAAACGGAATATTCTGTTCAAAGCTTGTAGGGATTTTTTTTTTGACAGTTATTCCTTCAGTTATTACTAAATGATTTTCATAAAAATATGAATGAAGAAACAAACCAAAGATTATAATTTTTTATGACTGCAGCCTATGTGGGTCTACCAAACCAAGTTTAATTTTACTATAAAAGTATTCGAAGATTAATATATTATAGTATAGAAAATTTCAATAACAAAGATTCAGTCTATATAATTATAATTTAAGATAGTCGGTGAAAGTGTAGACGGTATCGAGAGAGAATTATTAACGTGATAAACCAGTGGTTCAGGCCTCTAAAAATTGTTTTAAGCTGTAGACTTGAAAAAAAAAATCTGTTCTGTGACAAGCAGGCAAGATTACCTTGGAGATTTTTCGCCTGGGCACAGCTCGATAATACAAAATTGTATTAATATGGCCACCTCAGTCAGCGAGAAAGTATCAATCGTTGTCAGTCTACAAGTTTTTGGAACAAATTTTCTATTTTATCCAATCTTATACTCCCGTTCATCCTTCACCTACAACCACGCTTTGTCATTCCAATAAGAGAGGCAAGAAAACTACACAACTTCTTATTTCAAGGTCAAGCGCAAGATCGCTGCTAGCTCTCAACTATCTTAAAATTTATGTTGTACCTAAAAAAAACTTTAGTTGTTATAGGAATGTTAAATCTAGAACCCTATTTAATTAAGCGTAATCTCATAGCTCAGCAAACATGTTATAAATACGTTTAAAATGAGCTGTTATCACATTTACGCATTTTTTTTCTATTTATTAAACTCAAACTATAGGGCTGCTAAGGATAAAGAGCCCTGCTGGAATATCTCAAATTTATTTTTACGGGAACCATATTTTTAAATACTAACTCATCATAGAATTAAATCTCACGTCATAACTGAACGATTGCACAGCAATTTTTCAGTTACCGAGTTAATTTCTTATTATATATATATATTTCAAATGGCTTTTTTTAGTGTCAACTATTTTTTTCTTTAAAATTTCAGCAACAAAAACAATTAACAAGACAAAAACAAATACCAAAAAACAACTCTTTCAATTCAGTTATAGCTCAACTTAAAAGTAAAAACAACTTTATATCTGTTTAATAACTTCTTTATTTGCAAAAAAAAATAAAAAAAAATCCACTGTTACTGAAGACTCCTCTATTCCTAAAAGTGCTCTAGCGGTGTTAAATACAAGAAACACTTAGATATGAATGAGAACTTTCCTGAGAGAGAAAATGGATAAAAAGTTGAGAGGAAAGGCGTACATTTAAACTCATAGTCTCCCTGGGAATGGCGCTAAAATCGCGAGAGTTCTTTTGTTCGTTCATCCGTTCTAACTGTCGGTAACCGTTCTTCCTACTTTACCGACCACCAAACACAACAGGGCCCAAAACTTTCTTTTTCCCTCTTTTTCTCTAGTTTACTCGCTTTTCTTTAACAAATTGATTTTCAACTTCTCGGTTGGTTCCCACTTGGTCTCAAACAACTTTTTACATTACAGCCGAGATGGGATTGAGTATTGTCCCATTAAGCAAGAAGACCTCGAGTGTTGTCCTAATCATTTTTAAAGAAGACTGCCATATTCATACTGGCGGCTTGAGTAAATATATTGATTTCCTTACGAATTGACATTTGGAGCACCTTTAAAAAATACAAACATAGATTTACTGCTCTTAACATTGATAACATATTATTAAATTATAATTATTGTTATTTTATAGGTACAGTTAATAGTGTCAATAAAAAATAATGCCTGCAGATAACATTACTTGATTTCCGAACCCGTGAAAGTTCTTTTTAGCACTGTGTCATATTGATTACTTTAACATGTTAGAGGTATGGCTACACGGAGCCGACCCGAACCGCATTTTCTAACAATTTTTATATTCGTTATAGACTGAAATCTATTACAAAATAAGTTTGTATTTTTAATTTTTCTTGCACAGATTTCCACCTATTTTCATAAAATTAACCCGCCTCGGTGGCGTAGTTGGCTAACGCACTAGTTGTGTTGAGCTCGACTGTCAAGAACGGGGAGATCGAGGTTCGAATCTCGGTTGGGTGAACTGGGGTGGTGGTTCCTAAATGGTTTTCCACTCTCCCTCCACGCAAATGCGGGTTCACTTCCTCTAATTCAACCTTCCCAATTCCTAATCCATTAGCGTAGTTAGTACTTAAAGCGTATAACCCAAACGGGTAGTAAGACGCGGTGCTAAATTCATAAAATTAAGTTAGCTATTAATTACAAATAATAAAGTTTTAAGTAAGCCAATAATTCAGAAGAAGAATGTTTGTTGTTCAATAAGTTGTATATGATATTGTTTATGTTGTACGTAATGTTGGAATAAATGACTACAGCGTCACACGTGACACGGCTGTGAAAGAAATACCGAGTTTTACCATGAACACAAAGTTCGGAAGCTCTCGAACATTTATTTCCGGTGGTAGGTGGCCACACGGTCCGCGCCGCAAAAGTGTGGAGCAATGATCTCTTGACGACTCGTCCGCGCCGGTCCTTTAGGCTAAGGCCACACGAGCGATTTTTCCCGCTGCGTTGAAGCTGTTTTTGCCGCGAAAAAAATTGAAACCATGAGTTACAATGGTGGGATGCTACACGAGCGGCAAAAATCGCACGACAGTGATACGTCACATGCGGCTTCAAGGTCATGTCGCGTTGGAATGCGCCGGGGTCCATTTTCCAGGCGACATATCTCGCCTCTCTACCTGCCACACGTGCGACAAAAACCGAGGGATGTTCCCCCACAAGGGTTGTGTCTCCACGTTCATCTGTCATTAAAGTGCAGTCACAAACGTTTTGATAATTTATATATTTCTTTTCCTTAAAGAAAACTGTTATATTTTTTTATTGTGAGCTATATTCTATATACAACATGAGCGAGCATTACAATTTCATCGATTTTATTGATAGTGAAGCAATTATAATTCACGTCGAAACGTTCCCCTGCCTGTGGAACACTAAATCTCAAGATTATAAAGACAAAAATGTGAAAGTCAATGCTTGGATGAATGTTTGGAAGGCTTTGATAGAGGAGGAGAAATGGAATCTAATGAGTGCGCAAGAAAAAAATTAATTTGGTAAGTTGAAATATTTTATTTACAATACTTCATTTTTATTTTTAAATAAAATAAATAATAACAATATGCAGTGTACTCAGGCCCAATTGGCACTCAAACCGAGCCCAGTACATGGGGAAAGGCCCCTCCCCTCTTTGTAATATTTGCCTTATTTGTCTAGGGCTAATTAGTAAAAAAAGAAAGTTTATTTAGGGGTCTGGAGACCCTCGATCATCAAATGCTTGGAAAATAGTGGTCTTCCTCTGGAATATATTTGAAAATTAGACTCTTGTATAGTTATTTGGAGTAAACCTTACCCATTATAAACCTTTTGATATTTAAATGCTCCTCTTCTATAGACGTTATTTTAAGTGGTCTTTTCCCAGCAAATTTTTGGAAATTAGGTGATTCTAAAAGCTATTTAGAGTTTATTCCAGGGGAGGGAGGAACTTATTCCGGGGTCGTTGGTGGAACAGGTTCTTTCCAGAGGATAAAAATTTTCTGCCCCGTGTGCCTATACCATTATTCTTTACTTTTGTTAGTACATTTTTTGTTTTATTGTCACTTTTACAAAAGAAAAGCATGTAAAAAACTAATACGTAACTTCAATGAACATTGAAATATTAAGCACATGATAAAGTAAGCTATTTTTCTAAACTCGATTTAATGCCAGACTTTATTTGTGTGCCAAATTTATTTTCAGTAAAAAAATAAGAGGCTCCGTGAAGTTTCAAACACCTTGAAACGAAGGACAAGACTATGCCTAACCAATGATATAATTGTGACAAATACCAGTAAGTTCCTCCGTGGGCTGTGCTTTAGTATAAATAGGCATTTTATTGCTTGTCATTCATACATTTTTTGTATTTTTTTCATTTAATTTAATTCAATTTTCATTTACCCACTTGTAAAATACATAAATTAAAAAACATCTCATTACGAAAGCATATAATAATATTGTAGTTAATTAATATTATTACACATATTTCATAATCAACCAATATATCCAAAATTAATCTACATTAATTTACATTGACCTTCTATGAGTCTTTGAGGACAATACCATTTTGCCACGGTACTGAACCTACACTTGAAACAAAGTATTGACAGTAAATGTCTCTGATTGAAACCCCAGTGTTACAGCCCCTAAGTCCTTGCCTAGCCATAGAATCTATGCCTAGTCATAGAATCTAGTGAACAAGTCAAGGTGTCTTCGAACTTGAAACCATCACGCTTTCGTACGAAGTTGTGAAGCACGCAGCATGTTTTCACAATTATTTCAGCCAAGTCAACTTTAACATCAATTGGCCTATGAAAAATGCGCCACTTGTTGGCAAGAATACCGAAAGCACACTCCACAAAACGTCTAGCTCTCGATAATCTGTAGTTAAACACTTTCCTTTCAAAAGTTAGACCTTTACCTGTATATGGCCTCATCAAATGTTTATTGATGGCGAAACCCTCATCGGCAACAAAAACATAGGGCAAACAATTACCATCAGGGTCATTAGGAAGAGGTCTTGGGTCTGGTAGTGTCAAAGCACCATTGTATAGGTTTTTCCCGAAGTCTGTACCTTTGAAAATGTTGGAATCACATTCATGACCATAACCACCTACATCAATCAAGGTGAAGCAGTAGTCACTGTCCGCAATTGCCATTAAAACTATTGAAAAAACTTTTTGTGGCAGAAATATTCACTTGCTGTATTCCAAGGTTTGACTAACCTCACATGCTTGCCATCAATAGCGCCTAGGCATAAAGGAAAATTTGCCCTACTTTCAAACTTCTTTGCAATTTCTTTCCACTCATCCATTGTAGGGGTTTTCAGATACTCAGGCTTGAGTGCGTCCCAAATAGCGATACAGGTATCATGAACTATCATAGCAATGGTTGCCCGACCCAGGAGATATTCATAATGTAACGATTTGAAAGAGCATCCACTTCCAAGATATCTGAAAAGAGATAAAAAAAATTAAGCTGAAAGTAAATGGTAACATGGAATGTGTATGAGTGTACATTTATTTTTGGTCTAATTTCAGGGAAGGAAATTCAGAAAAGGTGTAAAAACCTGCGGGATTCTTACAGTCGCTGCCTAAAAGAAAAAGAAAAGGAAAATAAAAGCGGTAGCGCAAGTTCAAGCAAAAAGCCTTATGTTTTTCACAAACAGATGGCATTTCTACAAGTAGCACTAGAATTCAGACCGTAAGTACACTTTTCTTTTTAATGTTTTTTTAATGATCTATTTATTTCTTTAATAATTATAGACTTTCTTACTATAAATTTCAACATAATTATATCACACGTTTATTATATTATTCTTTACAGAAGCTCTGGCAATATGAACGTAAGGATTGAGAATTCCCAAGACATCGAGGACATGGAGCAGGAAGAGCAAACTGTGGATAAAATAACTAGAAATATTCCGGCAAAGAAGGCACAGGTATCCTCACGCAAGAGGAAATTGGATGACACGTTTGAAAAGGAGTTGATTCAAGTCCTTTCCAACCATGGATCAAGTCATCAATGCAACACTCGTCCGAACACCAATCATGATGAGATGTTCCTGTTATCATTGCTTCCTCATATGAAGCATATGAATGCTACGGATAAATTAGACTTTCAGATAAAAACGATGCAATTGATTCAAACATATAACAAGTCTTTAGAAAATGAATCAGTATTGTCATATAGTGCCTTGATTCCCCACCCATCAACATCACACTTATCTTCAGTTAGTAATTTTAGCACTCATACTGCTTCATCTTATGATAATCATAGTGTGGTTTCCCCAGGAAGTGATGCTGCAGGCGACGATGTAGAGTCATTGCTTTCATTCAAGGACTACTAAATTTAAATTTTAAGTTATAAGCTTTCCACTTATTATGGGACTCACATGGAGGAAAAAAGACACACAAAAAAATTAGAAGATGGTTAAAAATGTTCATATTATTTCAAAACACTAATGAAGTAAGCTAATTTTTTTTTCCTAAGCTGTATTTTATGTAATATATTCTATGAAATAATGTTATTTCATAGCTTATTTTAATATTTAAGAGTATTTAGACTTTTAGAAAGAAATTTTAAGTCTCAAGAAAAACGAGAAAAGCATCACCTGATGGCGAATCCTAGTACTTAGCCATGTGAATTTTTCTAGAAAAAACCCTAGATATTGTTTAGTTAGTTTAATGTTTTAATAGTAACACCTTAAATAAGGATTAATTTTCGAATTGTGTAACTTTTCTTCCAAGTGAGCACTCTTACTTCATTACGAGATGTATTTTTAGTCAAGACAATCATTTTTAGGTTATTATTTAGTATATTTTAAAGTATCAATAAACTTACCTCAATGTGACTGATAGTTTTTCTTCTACACCCACACTATCCCGCATTACGGTGTTGTACTTTTGCAAACTTTTTTGAATCTTGGATAAAAGATCATCAAAAGAGTTTACAGACATCCGGTAATATTCAAAAAACTTGTTTGGATATTCTCGTAGCTTGATGTGTAGTAACACATGCTTCCTGCAGTTAGTCTATTACTGATTATAGGATGAGCCCACCACTGTCGGCGGCGATATCATTGCCTACGTCGACGGACTACAATCAATGCTGTTGCAGCTACACATACATCACACAGCTTGGTTTGGCAATTCATTTTACCTGGTAGGCCTATTATTAATAGGAACGATGTTTCCCAGACTGAGATGTATAAAATACTGAAGAGATGTGACAAGCGGTTTTTGTCGCTCTGTGTAGCCTCTCTCTTTTTTTTAAATACATTTTGCAGCTGCGACTACGCTTCTTTAATCGCTCCGTCTAGCATCCCCTGTTCGACTTTTGCAGCCGCGAAATTTGTAGCTTAGGTCTGGGCGGGAAAAATCGCTCGTGTGGCCTTAGCCTTAAAGGTGAATTAGATAAGAAAGGATTGATTCTATTATTGAGTTTAGACTAGATTATCTTGTTCATTAACAAGTTACGTTCCATTTCGTTGGTTGAATGGTCAGACAGGGACGGTGAAACTTTTCAAACCACTTTGCAACTTAACGACTAACTGAATTTGTAACTAGACTAGGATGCTACCACTTATTTGCGTTTACAAATGAGTATTAAAAAAATGGTTGGATATTATTAAATGTAACGAATTAATCATCAAATTGTAAATATTTTAGTAACGATTAAACTTTAAAAATTCAATAGATTGTCTAAGTAAGTGTTTTAGACAATATTAATTTCAATAACTTAAAGTAATAATATAATAATATTTAGCACCGCGTCTTACTACCCGTACGGGTTATACGCTTTAAGTACTAATTACTCTAATGGATTAGGAATTGGTAAGGTTGAATTAGAGGAAGTGAACCCGCATTAGCGTGGAGGGAGAGTGGAAAACCATTTAGGAAAAACCTCCCCCAGTTCACCCGACCGAGATTCGAAACTCGATCTCCCCGTCCTCAGCAGCCGAGCTCAACACGACAAGCGCGTTAGCCAACTACGCCACTGAGGCGGGTAACTTAAAGTAAAAGCATTGAAAGTAGTACATCAGTGATAAAAAGACAGTAAACTGATATATGTGTTACATAATCAGCTTCTTCATATTAGTTTGAAAGATGTTGCTAGTCAAGCTAGTTATGTTCGGTTCATAACTTGTGGTCTTCAACAGAACAGCCAAGACTATTTTCAAACAGTTGACTATAAATACAGTTCAATGAGACGTGACACTTAATGATATGGCAATGACATGGCTGTCGAAATATTATTTACTAGCTTCAAAAAACTATACAACGTTGAGAAAGGTTTTATTTTATGTTTATTTTCTTATATCGGCGTGGCACCGATTGGCACGCATGCCAGAGTGCTGCCCTCACTGGTCTAAGGTGTCACTTTCGCAAGAGACTGGACGGGAAGTTTGTGGATTAAAATCCTAATGAGGTGGTATTCCCTAATTGTGTTTACAATCTACTACCAAGCAAATGTGAGCACACTGCCTCTAAATCCAACCTTATTATTCCTTAACCCATTAGATAGCCTATTTAATAAATACGTTTATAGCCAGAACAGGTAGTAAGACGCACTGCAAAAAAAAGTATTGTGCTGTTTCAAGTAATGAAATTATATAGTTTTTCAAAAAAGTGTACACAAATGACTGTGCGATTATAAAAATATCAATATGATATGAATGGCACATATCAAAATTTAAATTAAAAACAACATTCGTTAAATAGTGTAAAAAAAATCTTTGATACTTGTTTATCTATTACAACAGGAAATCTATGGCAATTTAAAATGGTTAAATTGATAATCATTCAATTATTCAAAATTAAAATGATGTAACATTTTACATCACTTTAATAACGTGGGTATCTAAACGTGGTTTCACAATAATTTAAACGCATGATATTTTTTGCATCAACTAATGTTTAATTACTAAATGATTTAACGACCATAAGGAAAATTCTGTTGCACATTTTAAAAATTCCTCCTCCTCAAAACATACATTTTGTATCATATAATAAATGATTATCATCAGTAATCTGCGCTGGTAGTCACGCAGTCCAAGGCGCTAAGTTCACCAGATAAAGGATTGTTTCTGACGATGTGGTCAAGGTTTCATGTACACAGTATTTTATTTTCCATATAGTCATCACCATCATCATCAACTGTTTCCAGCCTATGGCCGGGCCAGTTGGTAAGTTGCTTCCATATTCCTCTATCCTTTCATAACTCTTCCTCCTTTAATTTCTTCCATTTTATTCCTCTCACTTGAACACTTTCTTTTATCTGCTCCTTCGATCTCTTTATTGGCATCCCCCTGTGGTATTTTTCTTACATACTTCATTTCCAACATTTTCATCGGCATCCTTTCTTTTTCTATCCTCATTCCATGCTCATACCATCTCAGTCTTGCTTCCTCTATTCTCTCATGTACTACCTGTACCCCTACTATTTTCCGGATAACTTCATTCCTAATATTGTTTCTCCTCATGACACCTAACATGCTCCTCACAAACTTCATTGCCATGGCTTCCACTTTGCTAGTCTCTCTTACATTCACTGTCCATGTTTCTGCTGCATATGTGACAATGGTTGCAAAGGACGCCCTGTTTTACATATAATATATTTTAATATATTTGACATTCTCATGTCCATACTAATATGGTTTAACTTCTCCTAATATACCTCCTTACACTCTTTGTATTAAACCATTAATAACCTTGTACGACAACACCAACAACGACAACTACTACTACTACTTCTTCTACTACTACTACTACTACTAGGTTACTACTCCTATTATAATTAATATTGAATTAATAATGGAACTAAAATCCACCAACTGTGTTAAGGTTTTGATGTTTAGACTAACATTGCTATCTAAACAAAGAGAGACTCAGATAAAAATGAAGACCACTAAATCGGTCGAATGTCACAGAATAAATCAACACCTTGTTTAAATAATGGGACGGAACAGCTTCTCTCACTTCTTCAATTCCACTTTCCAGCGTGTGTAGGTATAAAATGGGCCATTCGACGGACGGGGAGTGGTATAGGGGCGAGAGGGGGAGGGGGGTTAGAGCACCTTCCTCCTGTATGTTCCTCACGCATATATTTCTCATGAGAATGTTGGTTCTGGTGTTTCAAATCAACAAAAAGAATTCTCAAATAAATGGTAGTTTTCTGTTGTAATTATAACAACAAAATACTGCACTTGTGTGAGGAAAGTATGTCTGATTCAATTTAATAATGGAACGTAAACACTTACGGTGAAACGTCTTTGAAAATATGATAATGTAACATTTTCCCTTATATTTTTAAAAATTATTCGGCCCAAACTGTAGGTTTATGTATGAATCAGATAGCCTTGTTGGTATAATTCAACTTCATTTTGAAATCATGATGATATCGGCCCCCCGATTGGGCGCCAATTATAGTGATACGGGTATTTTTTATTGATTATGCTGATGCGGATGTTAATAATGTAGACACGTGCATGCCTTACAACGCACTTGTACACAGTTACAGTAGCACCATGGCTTCTTTGGTGCTGACTGACAGCTCACAGCTGACTTTTTACAGTCAAAATTTAGGTATATACATGTTTTTGCAGATCATTTGATTCAACGTAGGAATACGTAATTTGGCCTGGTAACTTGTTTAAGCTGTCAGTCAGCACCAAAGAAGTCATGGGGATACTGTATGTGATCTTATTATATGTAATTCTTATGAAATGAGAACAAACTTTTAATGTTGCACACAATTTATTTAGATGATTAGACTTTCGGTACTGTAAGTTTTATATTAAAGTTATACAGTTATTGTTCATTTACGAACTGACGTGGAGAGCCAAAGCTAGAGCAGTTAAAATTTATATTTTCCGTCTGAAAATTTATATGTTTCGTGTTAAATTACTAGTTTTTTTTGTGTGGATTTAAATTCATATATTCTTTATTTATGATATGACCTACCCCTTGCTTCTTGGACCCCTTGTCTTCAGTGTTAAAACCAACTAATAGGAGAACTCCTGGCAGCCTGATGTTGCAAAGAATAGCTTCCCACTGGATAAAGGCAGCCAACTCACCCATCACCTGATTTTCAAATATAACGGAGTTTTTTTTCTAAAGAAAGAAAGTTTTAAAACGTAGTGTATTGAAATGATTTCTGAAAACGCGTGATTTTCCAAGGATGAAATATTAAAAGGAAATTTTACATTCAGTTCTTTAAAGAAAAATAGACCTCATCCATGACTTTTTGAATATATGAGAGGGGTCTAAAACAATATCATTACAAAATAACAAACAACAATTCAAATATTGCGGGAAGGTATTAAATCACCAATAGGCATATAAATAAAAGTATTAGTAAATAATAAAAATTAATGGTGGTCAGGATGGACGTTTGAAGATCTTAAGGACTAAGGTTAAATCCAAAGAAAATCCTGCAGTAATTTTTATCTGTGGGTGAATAGGATATATTTTACGGGTAATACACATATTTTATGCTAATGAGGTTAAATTATATAACCTATAGGAAATATACCCTTATTTGTGTGGAAGGAGATTGGGAAACAAGTGATGAAATGCCACCCAAGTACACCTGACTGGAATTCGATCTCTGATTTTTCCATCCCCGCCAGTCCAGTCTATCTAGAGAGTATCACTTTAGAGTTAGACTATTCAATCAAATGAAGTGGGCTGGATATACTAGTATTCAAATTAAAACGAGTGAGATTGGGTGTTTTTTATTTTTAAACATTCTTTAAAGGCACTTCACAATTCAAGATTATTACTACTTAAAAAACACTTAGCTACTCACAAATCACCTGCTTCAACACCACATTAAAATTACATTTGTATCACCTTTTGAATTCCAACCAGACTCCTAACACTATTTCACATGGATAATTTCTGATTAAACATTAATGGAGATAAAGATTTAATCTAATAGAAGTTCCTATTATTGAACATTGTTAAAATATCAAATAATACCGGGATAGTAACTGCATTGAAAATGCCGTTTTTGACTATTTTAGAATGACCTCACAGATAAGCATTGTGCACAAATCTTTATTTTCTATTAATAAGGATGTAAGTCAGTTTAGCTTTTAATAAGAAACATTGTAAGATGTCCTCATTTGTGGATAAGCTATAAGTGACACTGACAACCACCTTGTTTCAGTCCAGGTAACGCTAAATAAATAGCTCTCCAAGCCTAAGGTCGTTTGTAATTCATGCGCTTGTTTAAAAGATAGATTGCGAGTCTCACTAACAAAGGGCTATATACTCAAGTAAACAAAGTAATTATCTACGACTCACTTCGGTAACCACGTGGTCTAACGAACTAATCTCATGTTGGACTAGATTGCCGAAGACGGGAAGATCGGGGATCGATCTCGGTTGGGTGCACTAAGATTAATTTTTCCTAAATGATTTTTCATTCTCCCTCAACAAAAATGTGGGTGCACTTACTCTAAATTAATCCTTTCTTATTCCTAACCCATTAGCGTAATCAGTACATAGTCGTATAACCTGAACAGGTAAAGTACAATTTTTATAGGAAGAATTCACCAACATTGAACGAAAGTTACTAATATTTGACATTATAGAAATATGTTATATTTGATTGATTTACTATATATATTTCATAAAAATTATAATAACACTTTTAATACTACCTCCTTATGGATTAATTAATAGTTTGTCTTTATTTTATTAATTATATGGACCTATAATGTAATACAAATGTAATATTTTCATTTACACCATTGTGGCAACATGAGCTACAATAGCGCAAAGAGTTATAAATTAAATGTATTAAATTTTCACTTTTATCTTATTAGAAGCGATCATTATAAAACATAAGAAAATTATTTGTTTGTAAACCTTATAAAAAAAGGAAAAAATATATGTTTCAAATAAAATTTATTTATTTTTTATAATCCAGTGAATGAACATTATTAGCGTTGAGTATTTTTGTCATAAAAATAAGCACAGACTCTTTACCAAGTCGCCATATTGAGTTCTTAATTAAGGCAACCTTGGAAAAAGCTCCACTTTGGTTCCTTAATTTAAACAAAGAAGATATATTTAAATCACAAAAATAAAGTTATAAAATGGTTATTTTTATAACCAACATTTATTTTTAAAATATTTTCAAATACTGTACTAGCTTCATTTTACATAAGTTGAAAGAGTAAAGTATATCGCGTGCTAGCCAACGAGATTAAAAGAGTACGTTTGTTTTCGTGTTTGTTTAGTATGTATCGTATTGATTTTTAAAAAGATCAGACGAAAATTAACCAGATAATATAGTATATTTTTTAATACCAGTGTTTTTTTTAGAAAAAGTTACTCTTCTTTTGAACGTATGATCTGTGAGATAATTGTAAAGTTTATTTGGCCGTGGCTACTTTGCTCAAATCTTTTTTTGATCTCTTTATTCTTGTGTACGATTAGTTACAAAGCGTTTGTGACAGTGATGATAGATTTAATTTTCAATTTTATGTTAATTTATTTTCTAAACTTCATATTGTGTGTATCAATAAAAAAAAAGTGGGCCCCTAGCCTTATTATATCCTAAGATTGTTGACTTCTTGACTAGGCCTAGGTTTGGAAAAATTGGTGTTAATATAGTATTAATACAAAACATAATAAAATAAATTTGTTTTTAATAGGAGATATTTAATAGGTTAGATGTTTTGGAATCAATATAATTTATTTTAGTGGTTTAACTTTATATTAAAATATTTTTTAATAGAATAGTTTTAATTGATTAAAGAATTCAATATAATTCATAGATTAATGAAACAATTAATTTAAATTGATAACAGTGAACCATAAATAAGTTTCTAAAATGCCATTGTGAATCCGTAAAAGTGAATGATATTAATTTTCTTAAATAAATTAGACAAAAAACATTGAATAAACACATTAAAATGTGAGTCAAGTCGCACCATACACATTAAAATATAACATTAAAAGTTAACATGAATTCATATATTGGAAAATCGTTACACTTGGTATAATGTTAAATGAAATATTAATAAGATTGAAATTGTAATAAGATTAACTGTAAGAACTGACAATTGATACTATAATATTGAAAAAATAAATAAATTTTATTGAATTCTAAAATTCCTTAGCTTATTCCCTGGAAATGAAACTTACAGAATCTCCAATATTTTCAAAAAACACAAAATCAACATAGCTTATAGTACCAACAACAATACCAAGAAATATATCAATAATTCCAACCTCAATACAACTAGTCAATTTCAAAAAAGTGGTGTCTATCAGCTCACTTGCCAATGCAATAGTGTATACGTTGGCCAAAGTGGTAGGAATTTTTCAACTAGGTTCTTCGAACATATCAATGATTTCAAATATGACAAGAACAAATCTAAATTCTCTGAACATCTCAAAATTTCAGGTCATCAACCCACCCCCATGGAAAACTGCATGAAATTACTTTATAGCTCTTCTAAAGGTACAGCCATGAACACTGCTGAAAACATTTTCATTCAAACCGCACTGCTCAACAGCAAAAACGTCCTTAATGAACAAACACAATTCGAAAATAAAATCCTTATAAACACCTTAAGAAAACTACCCCAACATACCAGACTAAAATAACCTATGTTCCAGCCCTTCTTTCCAGTAGATAATGACGTGTTCGGGCCAGCGTCGAGAAGAATTTGGACCTTCCATTTCCTCTTTTTTCTCAACTTCATTTTCTCTTTCCAAATCCCATAAATATCTATCTATTCAGTACCAACTTACAACTTACCCTCACATAATGTCATTTCGTACCTCTTATATTTATCATTATCTTTGACTGTCCAGATGTTTCTAATTACAAATATTGTCTTCCTTTATTTTTGCTGTTCTAATTCTAATCAGTTTTATTCTGGTTTCCAACCAGTAAAGCTTACATGGCAGTATACACTAGTAAATATGATATTTCATTCATCACATTAGTTTAATTTTAGAGTCAATATCTATTTGGTTTCACTTTATCTTTCTTTTTGACCAACGCCCATATTCTTGAACCTTAACCTATCATGTTTTTCTTTGGTTTTTTTCTGATTTAGTCTGAGGATGGCGACGTTGCTCGCCGAAACATGTCACATGAATGTCAATCAAGGCCATCTCTCGGATGCCACACAAGGAGCAAGGGAATAAGCTAAGGAATTTAGAATTCAATAAAATGTATTTATTTTTTCAATATTATAGTATCAATTGTCAGTTCTTACAGTTAATCTTATTACAATTTCAATCTTATTAATATTTCATTTAACATTATACCAAGTGTAACGATTTTCCAATATATGAATTCATGTTAACTTTTAATGTTATATTTTAATGTGTATGGTGCGACTTGACTCACATTTTAATGTGTTTATTCAATGTTTTTTGTCTAATTTATTTAAGAAAATTAATATAATTCACTTTTACGGATTCACAATGACATTTTAGAAACTTATTTATGGTTCACTGTTATCAATTTAAATTAATTGTTTCATTAATCTATGAATTATATTGAATTATTTAATCAATTATATCTGCTTCCTTACTACAACTTCATCATGTTTTTCAAGAAGAATAGTTTTAGCTAAGAACTTTTATCACAGAGGTTATTGTGTTGAATAAAGGTTTAGTTTTATTAATCTCAATTCACCGCCCCCCCCCCTTCCTCCCTCTGAGAAATGAGTCTCCAAATCCAGCCAACAAGAACGAAGACTAGAAGACCCTATCGGTTCCAATTTATCTGCTGGATTACCACTCAAGTGCGATGTCCCTGAATTATCAGCTAAATTGCTCCAAATCAACGAGAGTGGTGTGAGATGGTGAGTAGGCCTATTTTTTACATTTTTTTTATCTTTGCAAGGAGTGTTTTGCCTATGGCTAGTAATTTCCACCATTTATCGTTCAGAACAGGGTGGAATGTGTTTCAACATAGGCTGGTTTTCTTGCTATTTACATAGTTTGTCAAGTACAGTAGCCCCATGGCTTCTTTGGTGCTGACTGACAGCTCACAGCTGACAGCTTTGAAAAGTTACCAGACCAAAGTATGTATCCCTACGCCGAACCATATGATCTGAAAAAATATGTGTTTAACAGATGTCACATCTGACAGTAAAAATTTAGGTATATACCTAAATGTTGACTGTCAGAAGTCAGCTGTGAGCTGTCAGTCAGCATCAAAGAAGCCACGGGGCTACTATCGTTACAGAAATTATAAAAGGCTACGGGAGTAGTACGTAAACAAATATCAACTTCAGATAATCTGTGATTATAACTCAAACAACTCTAGGCCTATTAATCACACAAAACAGTTGGATAGTGTGTTTGTGGTATTAAGACTTATTTTCCGACCACACCTGTTTGTATACTAAACTCGAGCCTTTAAAATATATTTTAACGATGTTTGGTGCGTAAAAATTTCTAAGTATAGTTCATATTTTTATATATAAAATAGTAAATAATAAATTATCTAATACCGTAATCCCGGTCACAAGAATACGGCGAACCTAATGACAATAAAAGCATAATTATAGAAGATAATGTATAGCTCGCAATTGAATCAAAACTAGGCCCAACTAGGTCCCATGTTGTTGATGCTTGAAAGGTTAGGTTTTGCTAGTTTTAAAGACTTTGAAATAATAAAAACTATACCTGACTATTGCATATAGTAATACTTTACCACCACAATACTTACCAACTTAACCTACCTTTAATTAGTAGGCTAATAATTAATCAATTAAACAATATAATGGTGCTAGGAAAGTTATGTTATAGTATATCAGGCAAACATTTAAAGGTAGAAACACATTTTTGTAAATAGGTGTAAAATTTTAGCCAGTTATTTATATGTTGAAAAAATAACAAACGTTTACAAATAACCAATTTTATTATAATTTTAATAGTCATTTATTGATTCTCTTGGTTTTTTACTGGTAGGAGGAATTTGTTATTTTCTATAAAATAAGTAGGCCTATCTTATATATGTATTGGTTTTGGCATACCCTCTCATCCTATTACACTTTTATTCTAGAAATTATTTCAAGGGTTAATTTTATTTATAAACAGGTTTGATTAAGTAAGTTCTTGGCTGAATATTGATTTCAGTTACTGTGAAAAGAACATTGATGAAGTTTAGACTACTGAAAATAAGAGAAACAGAAAACCAGAGACTCCTGGAAAGAAGAGGATCGGAAAACCAGAGACTCCTGGAAAGAAGAGGATTGGAAAACCAGAGACTCCTGAAAAGAAGAGGATCGGAAAACCAGGGACTCCTGAAAAGAAGAGGATCGGAAAACCAGGGACTCCTGAAAAGAAGAGGATCGGAAAACCAGGGACTCCTGGAAAGAAGAGGATCGGAAAACCAATCCCTGGCGTTTCAGCTAAAACAGTAGATGAGTTTAAAAAATATTCCATGCATAAAGTTATATATATATATATATATAGTTATGTCAAGGCTGGTTCCAGTGATTATTTACAAAACTCCTATTTGGATCTTTACCCCTCTAAAGCTTGCCTTTATTTACAAATATAAGCTAATATGACCCTCAACAGCAATAGATGCATAAATTGTACTATACAAACTATTGGACATGTTAACATAAACTGCAATTTGTAAAATATTTTTATCGAAACGCAAAATACCCAATTATGTGCCTTTTATTGATAATTCTTAGGAAACACGTGTCATTGGATTGTTGGCCATCAGAGACAGTCACATACATTTCAGAGGAAGCAAGTCTTCATTGAACAAATCGCTTAAATTAAATTAATGAGCTTCAAATTATTTGTGTATCTGGGTGAAAGTCTCACTGAGCACATGTGTTGAAAGTGTTAAACATGTTTGCATAGGTCCAATTCTTGTGTAAAATTGTTGTCCTTAGCTAACATATGTACACCTTTACGCCTTGGTTCACATGATTTGATACTCTAATAGGGTGAGATGATATTGGGTAACCTTGATAGGTCACACGATACTTGCACACATACTAATTCGCAATCACTCCTAACTCCCTTATTGACTGTTGGTTTTGTGTTATAAGTGAGGCCAGTATGTGTGAATACATTGGCCTATAAATGTTCTAGCTGGAATAATCATGTGGAGCACTGCGAGAAACTCATTGAAGAAAATTAGGACAGAGAGATGAAGATGGATGCGAATGACAGACACCCACCTTTAATAATCAACTTAAGCGACAACGATGATGAAGATGAGTCCAACGCTTTTGATGATGAGGAAGAAGTTCTTGCTACACCCCTAGACAAGTTCAGGGGTAATATAGCTAGTAACTAACTCCTAAATTAGCTAAATTGTTTTACGGACATTACATTATTCTAAAAATCATTACCTTATCAAAACATTAAGTCAAGTTAAGCTCTTACACATCAAATATATTACACTGTCTAACCATTAATAATACACATATACCATAGTGGATAGTCCAATCTGTGTTTTACTCTCTAATGCTGAAGATCAGGACTGTTGCACTTCAAAAATTACAATATTATGTGTTGTAGTATGTTTTAATTGTGAACTTTGAAGCCTAAAGTTTCCTGGTAAATGTGTAGGCCTTGCCCTTATAGCCTCCTTTCAATGTTGAATTCAATATACATATGAAAAAAATGAAAATATTGCATTAAAAATATTTTTAGTAAAAAGTTTAAAATTGTCATTTACTTTTATTATTATAATTTTTCTTTTTTTCAAAACTTTTCTTGTCAAAAGTGACAGCTGCTAAACATAATATGGATTTCCAAATCATATTTTTGTCGTAAAGATACATTTTGAAATCAAGTAACTTTTCCAAAAAAAATTCTACTGTTCTTCCTACCGAAATCAGACTTTAGTAAGACGAGGTGCTAAAAAAAAATCTACGGTTATGCTATTTGCCCTAGCTACCGCCCTGAGAGTATGCAACACCTCAGATACTTTCAGTGTTGCGTGTTGTAGGCATTTAACTGCGCAGGCGCTACCAGGAAACAACACGACAAAGCTACAAAAAAAAGTCATCATATACTTACTTATCAGCCCTCCTGGGTCATCATCATTATCATCATAATCATCATCGTTAGGAATAAATCTTGCGATTGGTTTGCTATAACTCCCCACTTTTTCCTATCCTGAGCCAAATATTTTACATCCGTGTATCTTGTTCTACCAGAATCGTCCGCTATTTATGTCTTTTTAAATTAGTAACAAATTGCTAAAAATTATTTTCACAACAATCCACTCCATAATCTTCGG
Source organism: Timema californicum (assembly GCA_902141385.1). NCBI lineage: Eukaryota > Metazoa > Arthropoda > Insecta > Phasmatodea > Timematidae > Timema > Timema californicum. The sequence continues at coordinate 202,614 of CABFOW010000651.1, forward strand.
TAACAAATGAGCATCTTAAATAAGCTTAACTTTTTAATAAATAGTTTTTACCATAGTATTTTGTTTTTGTTAAAATTCTGTGTCTTTGGGGTTTGTATAGCTAAGCAATGTTTGACCAAAATAAATCAAATATTGATTCAGTACAAACCTAAAGTTTGATTGTCTTCACAAGGTAATATAAACATTTCTTGAATATCTGTCAAGGGTACCCTAACATTTGATGAGAACTGTTTCCTCTTCATTTAAAATGTTTCTCATCTAATGCCGCTATGCTCATAAAAGATATTCAGGAACTGGTGATATTAACATGTGAAAAAAATTAAACTATATGTGCGTGCTGGAGCAATATTTTCTTTATTTTCTCCAAAAAATGTTTTTCTATAAAAACTGGCAAAATCCTGGTCTTTTCTCGAGTAACGTGCATCCCTGCCTTAAGGGCATAGCATAAGGATAAGTTTTAAGAAAAATCAAAACATTCACCTGAGAGAAGGGTAGAAAACTACTTGTAAAAACACCCATCCAAATAACGTGGTCAAAATCTAGTCTTATCTGTATTTAGAATTATTATTATTATTATTATTATTATTAGCACCGCGTCTTACTACCCGTTCGGGTTATACGCACTTACGCTAATGTGTAATGGTAGGGTGATTGTTAGATGAAATGGAGGACCTACAGTTTAACGTGGAATCCGAACCACGGCGGAGGCCTGGCTTTCCTCACATTAACAAGATGTCTTGTCAGAGGTGAAGGAAGGGTTTGGTAATCAGATAAATCTTTGCCGGGACCGAGGATTGAACCCCGGTCACCAGCATAGAAGTCCAACACCTTACCCCTGGACCGCCAGGTCACCCTAGAATTAGTAGTACCTACAAATTGACAGTGCTAGCTAAACCGAAACACTACTTTTTAAAGATTTTTATCAAACCAAATAGGCTTACAATTAATTTTAGAGGCTTTAGAATTTTAGGTAATAATTTTATAAAGGAAAATTAAACAATAATTAAATTAATACTGCAAAGTAATAGTTAAATCACGTATGACCAATCACTTAGATGAATACAGGAGAACGTAATCCATTACGTCTGCGCTGAACAGCAACAGTAAAGAAGGGCGTTGTTTAGTAAATCTTCATAACGTCGTCTCATGAATTCTGAGAGGCTTGGGACCACAATCCGAATAATGCACCACGTTACTGGGTCACGTGGGGGGCTAATTTAGGAGCCATGGACTGCCAGTTAACTAGGTGCTTACTAGGCCTTACACTGTCCTCAACATAGCATGACACATGGCAGATTGGGGCTAATTTAGAAACCGTGGACTGCCATTTAACTAGGTGCTTACTAGGTCTTACACTGTCCTCAACATAGCATGCCACATGGCAGATTGGGGCTGGTTTAGGAGCCGTGTACTAGATCTTACTGGATCTTACACTTTCCTCAAGATAGCACGATTCAAGGTGGTATTTGAATAAATTTAGAAATCATGAAATGTATGTAAGCAAGGAGCTCATTTGTTTATATACTCACGCAACATAACAAGCTACTAGTATTGTATTACATATTCTCACCTTGACAAAACATATTTTATTTAGTACATAATGGGCTTTGAGGTTCAAGCATAAAACACTGTATTTTTATGTTTTCAATACTTTTTTAATTTAAGAATAGTAAATGTGACCTAAATTAATATTGTATTAGAGATCTAAATTTGTACAATTCATGTAAAAATATTTTCCCCAGGAAATTGAATTTTAAACAAATTTTGGGGGATAGACCCCACCATGCCCGGCACTTGAGTCTGCAGATGTTATAAATTGTGACTTGAGTGGCAGGTGTTCGAATCTCAACATGCTTCACTGGAGGTTGTTTTAGGTATTGTGAGTTTTACTGTTATTTATTTGTTCGGCTTTGGAGATATACTAGTTTTTATATATAGGGCAAGCCTGGGCAATTCCAGAGTATTAAGGTTAATTACTCGAAACATTCGCATTAAGGCCTAAAAAAATGTTACAAATAAGTAAGATGTTAATAAAATACACACTAATATGTTTAAAGCAATTTTTAATTTATTTTCACAAAATAAATATATCTACAGTAGCCATATTAAAAAGTGTTTAATTTCATGCTTTTTGAAGACCTGTTTAGTTTCGCAATACCTTTATAGAGGCTATTCTATTAATATAGTCTAAAAATTTTAATACATAGGATATTACAAATGGATAAATGTTTTTAGTTAATGAAAACAAAATTCAATTTACAACAAAATCCTAAAAAAAATCAAATAAGCGATTATTAAAGACTAACAAACCAATGAAATTAACATTTATCTTATTTTAAACTTCTTCTCAATTGGCAACACAAATATATGAAAATGTAAATAGTTTAAACATGAACTAAAAACAAGCTAAAAACAAAAGGTCAAAATCTCTAATCATAGTCAGCGTTCGTGCAAAAATGGCATATAAAATTACAGCGATAAGATTTTAATCTTTGACACTTATCATGAAACCAACACTTGCATCTTTCTTACAACCTAAACACGTTCTGCCCCTTTCGGTAAAACCGCTTTGCTTGGTTTTGTCACAAAAATAAACCCTGACTCATCTAAGTTCCAAATTCTATTTGGCTTATCTTAAAGTCCTGTTTTATCGAAAAAACACTTTCTAATGAGTCATAAAATGTGTCCAAATTAGTTCTTGCAGTGGAAGCTGCTTGTTGCAGGACAAATTTTCTTGTTGACGCAAGCTCAAACCATATCTTTTTTAAATATACTTTATCAGTTCCAGCCAGCTTTATCTGTGTCACTTCTAAAAGAAATGCCTTGTGGACGCCGAGATGTTATTTTTATAAGCATACTGTCTCACTTTATTTACAGAGAGTCCGAAACCTATCTCCTGCATTTGTATGACAGAGCAGTTCAAACTCTTCTTCTTTTGATAAGAAAAATGGCCCTTCATAACAACTGGCATGTTTGCAGCGTCAGGCGTTACTTGTAAACGAACTTTTAGCTCATTGTGGTGTATCTTAAACCCTTTTGCTACTTTTATAAGAAGACTAACATACTTTTAAAACTTTATTTAAGGTTTTTATCATACTAATATCGCTGTACCCCTTTCCATGCTGTCTTCTTGGTTTCGACATATGTATCATTAAAAGGTTTCATCTTGTAAGTCTAATGATAAGCCACCACACTCCCGTTTGTAGGCTAATTTGTCCAAAAAGATAAACTATAGACCTATATATTATTTTGTTGGTTTTGATTTGGTAGGCAATGAATATAATTTAAATAAATTAAATAATATTAATTAAATAAATGTTAGAAGACTTTGAAATCACCTGCAGTTCCATCCATCCAGAAAAAATAACATTAAAAGCTTAATCGAAAGCAAAGATTTACAAGCTGCCTTCTGTTTTAAATAATGCAAAATATAGTTTAAAATAACTAGCTTGGGGTAACTAGAAGAATAATACATAAATTGTTACTTAGATTTAACAAAATTATGTTTAAAATGTGCAAACGATTCAACAATCTCTCACAAACAAGTACAACATACAAATTCTAAACATTACATAAAATTGTAGTTTCAATAACATCCACTATAGTACACCAAAATTAGCGCGAAAAATTCATGTTGTTCAATGTTCAAAAAGGTGCTGCAATCTAGTAGAATTATTTTCTGATTTCAAACTCTCCGGATAATACCATAATAAAATAAATACTAAATATCGCGAAATTAGAAGTACTGCGAAATTACCCTGGTTTTCCCTGCATATGTTGTTTCTTCAGACTCTTGTAAAAGGTTTTGTATGTAAAGTACATATATGTATATATCAGTGGCGTATTCTCTGGGTATGCTAGTCCTGCGCCGCATACCCAAAATTATATGGACTAGTTTTTTGTTTAATTCAATGCTGTATGTGTGAACTGTGTAAACACTGTTTCGATTGTTAATAAATATACATGTAATGAGTTATTAATTTTAAAACTAATATTGGTTCATATTCCAAGAATACTGTGTTTTAAGTAATTATTCTTCCAAAAGGTTCTACTTAGCACAATAGGAAACCCAGCGCTTGCTACTTGAAAAACGCAAGGCAAGCTAGGGAGGCTCTAATAACCTTGCCCGATGTCTAGGGGCCTAGGGGGTGGAACATATTCCTTTACGCTCACCCATAAGTAATTGGCCAATGAGCTCGGGTTTTTACACCTCAGGTCATGCTGTTCATGTGAAGCAAGCTAAGCATAGTGCCAATTATTGAAAAAATATTCAAGATCACAATGTTTATTTATTAAGCTAATTTAGTATAGTTTAAGTAAATTATTATTTGCACCGAGTCTTATTACCCGTTCGGGTTATAAGCACTTAAGCTAATGTGTAATGGTAGGGTGATTGTGAGATGAAATGGAGGACCTACAGTTTAACATGGAATTCGAACCACAGTGGAGGCTTGGTATTCCCTACATTCACAAGTTGTGATTAATTAACGTCTTGTCAGAGGTGAGGGAAGTGTTTGGAGACCTCTGCTTACAGCAAAATATATGAGTAAATATCTAAGCAATAAATCAATGACGTAGCGCTAGAGTATTAATGGTCCGAAATAATCTAACCTATGTTAGTCAGGGTTTATGAATCTAAATAGCTTCTGGAGCATAAATTATCAAGTTGGGAGACTCGTTTGTTTCCAAGCAGCATTGTGTGAGATAAGTTAGGCTGTATAAAATAGTTTTAATTGCAACGTGAGTTGGACAATCCACCTGATTCCCTCTGACCAAGATCTGATGGACACTTGATCGATGTATCACATGTATTACTCTTATTATGATTGTTAAATGTGTGATTTTAATTACACTAGGCTAACTGAATAGGATCTGTCTCTCTTATTCATTCAGAAATGTGCCCATACCACTCTTAACCCCGACATTAATATTTACTTAAATTTCTAACCATGTAGATATCATTACAATTTGAGGACCGCCTATGTGGTCTAGTAGTCATAGGCTCTGGCTAAGAACCCAAGGGTCCTGGGTTTGATTCCCGGCACATCCAGATTATCTGGGAAGCAGTGGGTCTGGAATGGGTTATATTCAGCCTAGAGTGGATAAATAAGGAGATACTCGAATAAAGTAGTAGTGGCTCCGGTATAGAAAGCCGAGCTTAATGGCAGGAGTCATCTTAGTGCTGACCCCATGACATCCCCTATCCGCAAGAGTTGGCAATAATTCGCCAAACAGTTTGGTAGCCACTCGGTAGGTATATCCTGAATGCGGGCTGACACCATGGAGTTACTTTTATTACATTTTGAGTGGATCGTAATTATCGTTATGGATAAATGAAAGAAGAGAGAATATGGGAGTGGAAGAAGGACATAAAATTAAATTATTTAAATCAAATACATTGTGTAATTAAATAAATAACATTTACTCTCTGTTTAAAATTGTATTTACAATTTTTTTTAAATTCAAATTCTATCTAAAATACATTTATATCTAACATTTTTGAATCACATTCCATTTATTTTTACTATACTTTTTCTATAACTAATTAAATTTACTGCTTTCTAAACTATTTTGTAAAGTTAAAAGTGCCGTGATAATGGGTTTTTTCTACCCCAACTGGTAGATACAGCTTATATTAAATTATATTCATGTTACTTTCCTTAGTAGACATTCAGATGCGCCACCAAGCGGCTGCCGTATTTTTGTGAAGATAGTGCCGATGTTTGTGGATAGAGGGTGTCATATGGTCAGCACAATGAGCCCTCAGGGCCATTAATTTCAGATTTCTAGACCGGAGCCGTCACTTCTTTATTCAAGTAGCTCCTCACTTGTTCTCACAAGGCTGAGTTGACACTATTCAAGACTTATTGTGCAGGGGATCGAGCCCGGAACCTTGGGATCTGCAGCCAGGAAATCTGACCACTATATCACTTTATGAATATAATAGAAACTGACCCACCCATATATATCAAAATACATTTACATTGGATTGTCCCGGCTAATATTCAAACTCAAACCTCTGGGCACGTGTATAAAAAAAATCTGTTCGTCCTGATTAAGCAATGACTGGCCCGAATCTTGGCTGCGTGTGATTTTTTCTAAATGATTTTTAAGTTTCCATACTCACAAATTCAGGTGCACTTCCTCTAAAGTACTACCTATATCTTCCTCACTGCACGTGGATATACCTGAAGGGGTAGTGAGACGCATATATCAAAAAACAAATTATATCAAGAAATCTGTATCTAGTATTGTCATTTGAATACACATATAACACATCGACAAACACACGGAATAAACTTAAAGATAATATTATTTGGTGTTTCGGTGACGAGGATGTTAGGGTTTGATTCCAAACTGGGTGTACTGAGAGTGGTTTTTCCTACATGGTTCCTCACACCCTCCACGCAAATTCCAGTACACTCCCTATAAATATTACCCTCCTCATCCCCAACCTGGAGAGTCTATTTAAATCATAGTCTGTTCCACTCTTACTCTGCAGTACAGGTTTTATGGAGCGCGCAGTTGCCAGATCTCACCCACTCGAAACAGATGGACAACTTTTACATTCAAACTTAGCAAATTATACAAACTCTATACACGCTATGGCAATCAATTTGAAGTTTGGGCTGTCAAAAATTGTGTATTATAGTAGACGCTAAAACTCAATAATCATAATAATAAAAACATAATATACAATAGTTTTATAAATTAAATTACTGGTAATTATAAAGGAGGGAGGATTCTTAAATATATTCAAGGTACATTTAAGTTCTCCATGTATAGTAAATATCATATTAGTTTAAACATAAAATATACATTTATGCTTCATCGCTGTCCCAGTGGTTCCATCAATTGTGAAGTACTGTTTAGTGGATGGCCCAGGTATCTCAAAGTTTTGAGAGTGAGTAGGTGGACCTATGGGTGGAGGAGATGACACAAGGGACGATGAAGATGATGAAGTTAATCTGATTAGAAATTGCTCCTCGTCATCTTGCAACTCGTCTGCTTTTCATATGTCATTTTCAATTTTGTTGACGTGATTTATATAATTGAAACAGTTTTCTACAGAAACCTTTTCATACGCGGCAGATATTTATAACTTCATATCTTTAACCTTAAAACTAGCATTGTTCATTGTAATAAATGTTTTTACCTGAGCCCACACCATCTACAGTAGCCCCACGGCTTCTTTGATGCTGACTGACAGCTCACAGCTTACTTCTGACAGTCAAAATTTAGGAATATACCTAATTTTTGACTGTCAGAAGAGACAGCTGCTAAACACATGTTTTTTCAGATCATCTGGTTTGGCGTAGGGATACTTAATTTGGTCTGGTAGCTTTTTAAAGCTGTCAGTCAGCACCAAAGAAGTCATGGGGCTACTGTATATAGGGTTAAGTTCACAAGAATGACTTTTCGATCCACCGCCTTCACCATCTCATCCACTTTGTATTTTTCAAATTTGTGATTGTGTTGCGAAACCAAATACAGCATTTCCCGTTTCAACATTTCGTCATCAACATAAATGTTCTTATGGATAAGCCACTCGGCTATTTGAGCTTTACGTCATGATTTGGTCGGGATCGCTTCACCCCTTCAGCTGTGATAGCCTGCATTATCGATTACAATAACAGTTCCTTCAGGTGTATTAAGGAGTAATTGCAATTTTCTTGTCACCGTTTCCATGATAAATAGTTTAAAAAATTAACACTAAACACTATGAATCAATAGTAAATAGAATATAAAATGATCATCCGATATAAAGTAAAATATATTATAACTAAAAATAAAAGGAAAAAATTAAAATATGTTATGAACAAACGTTTGTTACAAATGACGGTTAAGCCACCAAACACTCTTAGCACTCTGTAGGCCCACGCCAAAATAATGACTGTAACCCGTAACACATGAATAATGGATCACAACTGGAGATGGATGTCAAACGGCTGTGTTTTTCTTTTCCAAGAGGACTGTCATCAGTAGGATTCATTGGTGTGAAGTCATCAGGATTATATTTATGTTTACACGGCGTGCTACGCCTGAAGACTGTTTAGACTTCCAGCATCTTACACTGATTTAAATCAATAATATAACGGAGTAAATTGGCTAAGAGAATGTTCACCTGTATTTTCCTGAAACTATGGAAAAACAACCTGTTAAAACCAACCTCAGATAAATATTTTGTATTAGGTAGATGTACTTTTCTAACACGCTGATTATATCAACACACGACTTACAAACTACCCTAATACTAATAAAACACAACAACCAGTCCCCTAGCTGACAATTTACCAAAGATAAATCTCAAACCAACCCAATATCAGACCTCTATCTCAATTGGCTCACGCGTTACCGACTGTTCTAAAGTGTTTAACTAATGCCAGTGAATTACGACCAGGATTTGAACCCGGGCCTGATTAGAAACGGTGGCAAAGTGTGAATGCGAGTGTAAAACCTTACACTGCCCAGCTACCTGCCCATGTGGGTAGCTGGTTTCTTAATTCAAAGCATGGTGTACTATAATTTGGAGTTGCATATAAAATGTATTCTCGAATTGTTAAAATTGTCTCAGCAAGTACAATAAAACCATGTTTATCAAACTATAATTACAATCTAAGAAGAGTATAATGAGTGTATAAGTGAATGAACCTTGTATTTTGTGAAACCAATATTATCAATTTTGATGTGGATGGGATGAACTAACGCTTCAGTTCATCAACGCTACAACTGTATAACATTACTCTGCTCTTCAAGACCGGACAGAGCTTAGAGTGAACTACACCCTCTTCAACTTCAAAACGCTACCACACATAAATGGGGGATGCTATTGGCCCATAGTTTTTTTTAAAAATAAATTTGAGCTTTTCTTATAATTTCCTAGACATAATGTACCTAATCAAAATCAATAGAAAAAAAGCTTCCAACAAGACAACTTTTTCATGTTTTACTTTAAATATTTCAGGAGGTATAATACGTTACAATTTTTGTATAGCATTATATAAGATATATTCCTTTCAGACTTAGCAGATGTTGTTCATAACTATTATAACAGCCACCATAAAATTACTGGCTTTTCCATACAATTGTAACTAGACTTATGACGTGATACATTGGAAACCTCATGAAACATTGACACAATGCATATTTTAATATTTTGAAAGAAAAAGTGATTTAAAATCATCTATGGCGCTTTAAATTGATTTCACAAGATGCATAAATGTATGTTCATTAATATGCCATGTTTATTTCATAAAAAGAACAACGTTCAAATTTAAGATACAAAATGGCAATTCCGCTTGTTAGGAAAAGGACAGCGCTCACGGAGAAACCAATGGGTTGGAAAGAGATGGTAATAGTCCATAAGAGCCTGTACTGCAATTTGAGAGTGGAACGGCCTATAGATAGTCCAGTTGGGTAGCAAGAAGTAATAAATAAAAAGCCTTCATTATTTTATTTTAGCACTGCGTCTTACAAAAGATAAACATTTTCCGGTAAAATTTGAATAGGAACATTTCCAGCAGTGGCGGCTTGCGGTGGAGGGGCTGAATTGTAGAGGTGGCAGGCATCTAGAGCCTATTATACTTCAAAATATAGTGTGTAAAGAGACGAGTGGGTTATCATAAGGAGGCTGAGGAAGGGGGTTAGTTAGGAAACCCAGAGAATAGGAGGGGAGACAAAATTTGGGTCAACTCTAAAATTATTTTAGTTAACTTAGTGGTAATAAAAATTGAAGTATGATTAATGAACATAACGGGTCCACAAAGGCTCGCCCTTATTTGTGTCTTAACTATTTTTTAGCACCGCGTCTTACTACCCGTTTAGGTTATACGCCAATGTACTTATTAATTTAATGTGTTAATAATGAGAAGGTTGAATTTAGAGGAATTGCACCCGTGATAGCGGAAAAGTATTTAGGAAAAATCGCCCTCAATGCAACCGACTGGTATCAAGCACCAATCTCCTTGTCATCGGCAGTCAAGTCTATTGCGAGAGTTGCGCGTTAGACCATGAGGCAAACAAATCTCGTTTAATGATGTTTCTGGAACTAATCTTAGTTATAAACGTTGACATTTGAGATATCTATATCTAGACTACATTATAATTCTATTTAATCAGTTGAAATTACTTTACAGAAATAATGATTGAACATTTTCCATTTTGGAAAATTTTACGGAAAAAAGTAGGCAAAAATTTTCCATCTTACATCTCTACGTCCTACTAACCGTTCAGGCTATACGCATATATATTAATTACGCTAGTGGATTTGGGGTGAGGAAGGGTGAATTTAAAGGAAATGTACTTGCATTCACGCTGAAAAAGATTGGGAAACCATTTAGGAAAAACTATTGTCAGTGTACCCGACCGGGATCGAACCACTATCTCTCCATCATCGAGAGTCTTGTATATCGTTAGAGTAGCGCCTTAGATCACGCGGCCACCGAAGCGGGAGACGTCACTATTGATAAATAAGGACATTTTTTCTCAATAAAGTTTCTTATAAGAATTTCATCATTACTTAATTTTCCTTCTGCTCAAATACAACCCTTGTGAGTAATTGCTATTATTTGTCAGAGACAGACGAGAACAGTTAACTCGCGTATCCATGGAAACAAGGAGAATAGTTCCTTGTTTGGTAAATTAACTTTGTTAGCTCTCTTATCGGGCTTGGCTGCCAGTAATGGAAACAAGAGTTACTGGTCCAATGAGATATATTACCCCACGGATAACGCAAAACTTAGACAAGTAATACAGGTCCAACCAGGCTTCGTATTGTAGTGCGGTAACATAGGATATTCATTTTAAGAGTGAAATGAATATAATATGTTACCAGATTATTAAAAAATAATAATATTAAAAAAATAACCAAGTGATTAAACCAAACCATTTCATTCATCATAATTATTTTGTCATCAAGTGTAGAATGTAGATAAACTCGCCTCTATGTAATGTCTAATGCATGCACTTTGCTTTGTAAAAGGGATGGTTGGTAATAAAAATGAAAACTTCGTGTTTAAGAAACAAACAATCTTGTAAGAGTATACCTTGAGATAACCACCTGACTTCAGTGTGAGACGATAATTAGTTGTAAATGCTTCCCATTTTCTCACAAAGTGTTACAAAAATCCGGCATTACAGAAATATTTTAGTGAACCCCTTAGAATATTTCGTGGAGCCCCAGGGGGTTTGCAAACCATGTTTTCTGTGTCTAGTAGTACCCTGGCCTAACATAATAGTTGGGCCTAAAGGCCGGTACACACAAAACGCTAAACTTAGCTAAGATTTGCTCTGATAACCTCTTAGAAAAATAGCGAACCACATATTTAAATGTGCTGGTTCACACAGAAAGGTAAGTTATGCCTTATGTTTTTTCAGAATGATGGCCGGGCAATTTTTCCATCTTCCATCTTGAGCCATCTTAAGTTGCGCATGCAGATAACGTAGCTTGGGCTCCGTGTTGAACAAACGCAGTGCTGGTTTGGTGAAAATAACTAAACAAGTGTTGGAGTTTGTTTTCAGTTTGTTTCACGTGTATTTAAGTAATATTATATTTAGGTTTTATATTTAATAAATGTTTTTATATTAAAATGTAAGCGTTAACTAAACAAGTCAAACCTCCCCCTCCTAAATGTTCTTCATCTTACAAAACAACTGCTAACAGCAGCATCTTTCTTCCTCAGTACTATAGCCCTGAACTCAAACAAGATATTTTGGAGCACGCCTTCATAACTAAACTTCACTGGAGCAGACCAGAAAGAAACAACACTGAATTTGGAAGGAAAAGAGGGAGCATAGCTTAGCTTAGCAACGAGTATGAAACCAAACTGACAAAGTGACAGCAAAGCATATCTTAGCTTAGTCTAGCTTAGCATAGCACTCTGTGTGTATCGGCCTTAAGGAGTCGCCCGTCGGATGGGAGTGTCCGTGGGGACTGGATGCTGATAGAGCCCCCTTAACCACCACCCGTTCTCATGGACAGAACATAACTTTAACTATTTGTAAATGTGATAATATATAAAATAGAAGATATAATTAATTTACCGGACAGGAAAAAAACTGAAACCATTCCTGATGTAGAAGCATTATATATTTAATGCTTTGGCCAGATTCCTAAGGCCTTATCTAAAAGTGACTGGCCAAAGCCCGAAATGCTGGTCAATTATTTTATATTTCGTGCTTTGGCTGATTTTAAAGGCCAAAGCTATAAGTGGCCAGTAATTTCGTAAACTAGCTAGATTTCAGGCTTTGACCATGGCATATTCATTTTATTTCCATGGTTTCTCACTAATGGTAGGACAATGGGGTAGGAATGAAAAAGGTAGATTTTTGTACAAACATACCACACTTGTAGGGATGGAGAATGGGAAACCAGTTGGGAAAAACCACCCTTAGTTCACTTGGCCGGGATTTGAAAACGGACCTCCTCGTCACAGTCATACAAGGAACAATTATATTAACATTTGGACCACAGGGCCACTGGCATGGGTAATCGTGAATCTATTACTACCGGTAAATCGGGTGTGAGGTAGGATCTTAAAGATACAACTCAAAAGTTTAAAGAGCGAATACAAAGGTGACAGGTAGACGTGAACACGTTTAAAAAATTAAATTTTCGTACCCGGCCCGCAGACAACTAATATGTGACCCCTGGCCACAGACAAAAGTACACCCTATCCTCAGAGCCTTACCGGAGGTTTCTCTGCACTCCTTGAGACAGGGTGAGTCCATCAACACCAGGGTTCGCTAGTGTAACAGCTCACTGATAAAATCACTTCCAAATGTGCAATTATTAAACGACTCGCCATCTTTGTGGAAGCTGGTCGATTGACTCGAGAGGGATATTTGTGTCTTGTATCTAGTGAAACTATGTGTAAGATGAGTTTTTTAATGCCTCTTGATGGTACTTAGTGAGCGATACCCACGGATCGCAGCCATTTTAACCTGGGGGCTGTGGGTATGGTGTATACCTTGTATGTGCCCCTGGTCTAGATTCATTATTAGCAACTAATTGCCTCTTTAAGTAGAAGCACACTTACAATACAATGAGAATACCACATTATGGTAGGAATCTGACAGTTACAAAACCTTACTAGATCTACTCTTATATATTCAAACGACAAATTCTATATTCTAAAACTGTAATTATTGATAAATAGTATCAATATCAATCAATTTGTGAATTATGGCATCTACAGTACATTTTGTATATGTTCTAGATTTACAATCATACCATGACTATACCATGCTCATATTGTGTTCTAGCAAAACAATCTATATTAAGATGGCGTAGGGTTTGTGGGCTAAGGGCAGTGTTTTCGCAGTTTTTAAAGCAAAACATATATGTATTTCGGTAAAATAGATCAAAAATTTGTCCATTAAAAACATAAGAGTTTAATTTATTTCACATGGTGACCTCATCATTTCTTGAATATCGTTCAAGAGTGTCCTAGAGTTAGACGAGAGCTTTCTTTCTTAATTTTAAAAGTTTCCCCTCAAATTTCGCTATCCTCGTGAGAAATATTAAGTTACTGTTGAGGTTACCATGTGTAGAAAATTAAATTATATGTTTCTACGGGGGGATTAATTTGATTTATTTGATCCAAAAAAGCTTTTTCTATGAAAACTGAAAAAAAAAAGCCACCCCACTTTACGGGGGCTGCTTAGATGGCCGAGAGAGTGCGTGTCAGGTTAAAATCTACTAAACCTTTAAGAAAGCACGAGTTTGCTGTTTACCGGGATGAATACAACATTATTTTACATGGTCCTATACACATATTGACTCGTAAACATAGTTCAAAATTTGACATTTTTCACTCTTAAAATTTAAAAAATCAACTTTGTGGCTAATAGTTAAAAACCTAAATGCCCGAGAAACGGAAGATAACTGGTACAGGAACGTAAAATGTATCTTTGTTAATGTAATGCTGTCATTTAACAGAGGAGTCACAAAACAATTGGTATAGTAATTTATTTGACCCTTCCTCTTCCCTTGTTTGTTCTCCTAAGCTGGGCCGCCCCGCCTAATCCCCCTCCGCCAAGTCACGTTATAAACCCACTTGTTTTCTGACGTGTATGCACTTCTGCTCGAGTATTCTAGAGCCACAGTGTTTGGGCCGCTTGTTTATAATATTATAACAGAACAGGTGGTTGACAGTGAGTCCAGTGAGCTTTTAATTTGTTTCTCTCTCAGTCTTCTCTCCGTCCTGGTCTTGTTTAGCAGGTAGGCTAAGCCAAGGGAGTTAGGAGCATATTTGGGAGTAAAGCTATGTGAATGGAAGGGTCTGGGTTCAATTTCTTTGAGTCCAGTCTTCTATCGATCAAGGTTTCAAGATTATTTAAAGGTGGGGTAGAAGGGAACGTGAGAAAAGACCCATGTTTTCGGAACTTTTTATTGTTTATATTGTTAATATTTCAGCGTCTCAAGAAGACTAGCTTTGTTCGAGCTGTGGGAAGTTTGGTAATCTCTGACTAGAGATAATCTGATACAGACTTATAATCTTGGTCTTACCTTAATATTGATCTTTCTCTCACCAGGAAGATCATTATGTATGTACATCCTTTCTCGAACTTACCTGCAACAAGATAATATACTTTACCGTTCAGGTGGACAAAGCTTATCTCATTAATTTACCAATGAACTATTGCACCGCGTCTTAGTACCCATACGTTTTACAATAATGGAATAGGGATGATAATCGTAGAATTTAGAGGATGCACCAGTATTTGTGTTGAAAAAACACACTACATCTATTCGGGATTTGAACCTCAACCTCTCTTATCATTGGTGAACTAGACAAAATGAACCTGATGGTTTTAATCTTGGTTCACACGTTCACAGAATATTTACAGACGATTCTGTTTGAGGGGTGTAGTAATCCATATGTTAGCAAATTGTATGTCAACCCATAATGCTTTGCAACGTAAGCTTAAAAACAGCAGATTAAATTCTAAAAATATTAAATTTTGTAGTGAATAAACATATTTTTTAAATTACTATCGCGATGGATATTTTTTGATTAATACGTTGTGTAAGTGAGCACAGAATCAGAATGGTACACGAGCGTTTCATGTAACGAGTTATTTCAAATCGTTTCACAACAGTATACGTAGCTATCTGCTTGTATCTAGGTTTGTAGGTACAGTACATGCGGGTATTGAAAGGGTTGTTTTAGGCAAAGCTCAGATTGTTTCAACAAGTGCAGAAAGAATTACGTAGTTCAAGCTGATTTATTGTGATTGGCTTAGAGCTCGTCACGTGAACACATTTCAGTTCTGCTCTTATTTTTCGACGTGCGTGTGAATATACAGTAACGCATCATTCTCGTGTTGGACTGGATTGTATGTGAACGGTAGATAGGGGTTAAAATCCCAGTCGGGTGTACAGAGGTTTGTTTTTCCTAAAGGGTGTTCCACTCTCCCTCCACATAAATGCGGGTACACTTCCTCTAAATTCAACCTCCTTCATCCCTAACATATTATAGTAACTAGTACATATGCGTATAAACTGAACGGGTAATAAAACGTGTCAATAAAAACATAAAATAAGTAAATATCATAGTTAAATAATGCAAGATATGAGAACTACTTTACAAGGTAAATGAGGGGTACACAGTGGTAATGCAAACAATGTAATGTAAACGATATTGTCATCTAAAATTGCTCTCCTCAGATTATTTGTATTTAAATAATTTGTGAGTATTTTCGAAACACTGTTAGTTTGACGGATTTATTCATGAATATATTAATTTATCTACCTTTAATAAGTTGATAGTTAAAAGGCAATTAATACTAACTTTAGAATTGCTGAGAAAACTACAAAGTTTCTTAATATTTAAGCCTAGCATGTTCCCAATATATTAAACTTGTACCTTGGTATGTATTTTCTACCGTTCACATGTATTCATTAAAGTGTTGTTGAAAAATTACTACTAGAAACGGGAATTTATAACTAAATGTTCAGTTTAGCCCAACAATGTTATCCCAGTAAGCTGCTCAGGTTAGTACCGTGATATGGGTATTTCATCATTTACAGCTTAAGGCGAAATCTGTGATGGACGTGTGAGATCAGAGGATACTTTGTATACATCATAAGCACAGCCAATGGAGACTAGGGAATGGCTTTTAATGTAGGTATTTTAATTTATATTTCAGAATGAAGAAGGTTAATGGTTAAATAAATATCAAATATTATATTTACCCGCAACAGAGAATACACATAGGCGTCAATTTAGTCTTGTCTGGTTGTCTGAGAGTGAAAGGTCAAAGTTCGAATATCAACAAGACATATTGGAGTGTTTTTATTTTCTCGCTGTCTTACAGGTAGAGAAAGTTTTTGTGATCGTCAAAAAAATCGAACTCGAGATTTTGATGAATCTCGACTTTTCATGACCCCCCGAATCCGATAGAGTGGTTATTGAATTTTCGTCTGTCTGTACCTCCGACTAGAGCCTAAACTATTTTACCGATCGGGATAAAATTGGTTATCCAGGGTTTTCATAGGGTTGTCCTGAGGGATTTTTGGAATTGGATATCTAACCATAAAATTAAGGGTGGTTTACTGAAGGGCAAAAAGAGAAAAAGTCGATTTTCTCAAAATCGATTCTAACGATTTTGATTAAATTTTATTTCTAAGCATTTATAAATATTCCAAACAAAATGGCTTCTCTCAATATTTTGGCAAAATGACTTTAAGGTCTCAGGTTTGAGGCGTAAATTATCTTCTTTTTTTTTTGTAATAACTCATAAACTATTTGAGATATGAAATTACTTATCGTTACATATATGTAGGTCTCTTTATATTCCAAATATTCTATAAGAAGTATATTTTTATAAACCCAATAACTTTCAAGCTATACGTATACATAAAACTTTTAGAACACAAAAGGTAAAATTATTGTGACCGCAAAAGAAAATATAACCTGAAATTTTTATGGATGTCGACGTCTCATGACCCCCCAACCCTAAAAAGTGGTCTTTGCAATGAAGTATGTCTGTGTGTCTATTTAAACTTAAAATTAAGAGTAGTTTAGTAAAGGCCGAAAAGAGAAAAAATCAAGTTCCTCAAAAGCTGCTGTAACTATTTTGATTAAAATTCGTATCTAGGCGTTGATTAAGGTTATAAATAGACGGGCTATTTTCATTTTCCAATGAAAATGACTTTTAGGGTACTTTACAGAAGCTTAAATTTCTGTATCTCCGCAACTATTTGAGATACTAAATAACTTATAATTGCAAAATTGTAATACTATTAAAAATAAAAACTTTTATAATAAATAAATTTTTATAAAGACTAAAGGTTTTCAATCAATACACAAATATATATTTATTTTTACTTTGCCAACACTTTAAGGTAAAGTATTACGACCGTAAAATAAAAAAAACTAGCCCAAGATGCTGATGGATGTCAACGTTTCATGACCCCCCAAGCCCTAAAAAGTGTTTTTTGCAACGCCGTCTGTCTAACCTTAAAATTAAGAGCCGTTTACTAAAGGTTGAAAAGAAAAGAAAAATCAATTTTCTCAAAATCGGCTATAACTATTCTATATCTCTCATTTTAGACTCAACAGTCAATAATTACCTATTCGATTGGCCAAAATTTATAAAAGAGAAATTTAATATTAACGCAATAACCATAAGATATCCCCTGGTAAAATTACGAACATTTTAACCGGAAGTAAAAATTTTAATACTAAATATTGCTATTTTGTGTTGATCCAAATATATATATATATATGAAGTTATTTAAAAATAAAATTATGAACTTTAAAATCATGAATAAAAAATCTGTTACGTATGTCTAGCGCAATTTGTTATCGGGTTTGCAAGTGTACATTATATTACGAATTTTGAGTAAATATTTTCATTTATAAAAAATAGAGCGAGAAATTTCTTGCGGATCTCCGTACCATTTATTTTATTCAAATGGTTTTTAAACTCTTCCTACATTCAAATGCGGTTACATTTTTAAAATTTTAACTAGCTTATCCCTATCTCATTAGTGTAAAAATTCGGAGAGTCCTGATGGCATGGACTCGGTGCATGAAGTGTGGAGAAAGAATGTAATAACCCTATATTAATTAAAAAAACTACACTGAACATAACCAATCAGGATCTAGCACAAGCCTACCACAATTGCAAGTCAATAAACCAAATCATAAAAAATATAATTAGTTTTAGGTTTAGCACATATTATCAAATAGTTTATGTAGCACTGTAGATTCCAAGAAGAACCTTATCAAAAGTTACTAGGTATACCTTCCCTTATTCATGCGCCGAATCATGTGAGCTGCAGGTGTCACTTTTGAAAGATACCTATTATCAAAACCTATAAAATAATATAATATGAAAATATATAAAATAGTTTTAATGCAAACATTGTTTTATGGATGTTAATTGTGGGTTTTTCAGGATAAAAACAAGATTAAGGTGAATGCTGTTTGAATGAGATATCTAAGCAATGTGTGTAGAAAAACTCATATGGACATAGTCAGAATGAATGGGTGCTGAAGGAGTGTGGTGTGTAAGGGAGTACAGCTGGTCACTGTAAAAGAAGTGGCTTACGTTGGTTTGGGCATGTTGAGAGGATGAGTGTGGATCGAGTGACGAAGCAAATATATGAAGGTAGAGTGTGTGGATCAAAAGGAAGGGGTAGATAATGTAAAATGTGACTAAGTGTTGTAGATAAATGTACGAAAAAGAGAAACATTAAGAGTTTTAGGAATAAAAGAGCATGTATGATTCGGTGTGTGGATGTTTTTAAAGCGAAGGGAGTATGCAAGGATAGGGAAGTGTGGAGAAAGTTAGTAAAGTTGGATTAAGTAAGGAATTGTTTTTTAAGCTATATGCACAGTTTCTTGCCTAGCCCGTAAGGGAACGGCGTGATTAGATATACATGTATATGTACGTAGTAAAATATTATAAATATTGAACAAAAAAGTAGAAAATATGCTTTTGTTTTCTAAAGGTTTCTTTCTAAGGCATATGTTGGCAAGTAGAATACAAGTTTGGACAGCCTGAAAAGTGTTTTACCAACTGAGTCAAAAGGAATTAAATTTATAATTAATTATTTATAGAAAACATAATTAGTTGTAGTAAGGAACAATATATATTCTAATTGATAAAAATAGAAATCAATTGAAAGAGAAAAATAAGACAAAAAATTAAGTTATTGATATAAATTATAAAGATAATATACTTAAGTTTACTTGTCATAAAGAGTATATGGACTATTTAGCAAAATTGTTAATAAAACAAGAATTAAGTAAATTAATTGATTGTGATAGGGAATAGAGATTGTCCATTGAGTCTAAGAATTGTGATAAAAGAAAATTTTTGAATAAAAGTTAAAATACAACACTTGACTTTATACAAACACATTAAAAATGTGAGTCAGAGCAACACATATATAACCAAAAAACAAAATCATATTAAAATACATCTATTAAAGACATGAGTTAAAGTTAAAAATGAAGTGTATAATACTGATAAATACAATAAAGCTATAATTACAAAAAGTCAATTGAGTTTGTTTGAGAATTGATGCCTATCCTTTTATAAAAACTTTGTAAGTTTGCTTATTCTTGTATTTCAGGAACTTATAATATCACAATTCGATAAACCATAAATATTTAAGAAACATGTGTCCAAAAAAACATGAGTTAATATTAGAGGAACAGATAATACAGTGTAATTATATATATAAGTTAAATTGACAAAAGTGGGATCATAAAAATATAAAGAGGTTAAATGAAAGTTGAGATCTATTCTTATCTGAAAGGTTTTCTTTTTCAATTGATTTCTATTTTTATCAATTAGAATTAGAATTAATTAGTCGAGGATTAATTTAAAGAGATTTTTTAGATACAGAAGGAAGCAGCTATATCTAACCATTAAATGTCCTTAGCTTGATTATACGCACGTCACAGGTCAGGTATTTAAACACAAATCCTTTAATGTGCTGGCTACATTGAATGCGTTATCAGGAACGGAGAATTGTGTGTTCCCAAAATGAATTTAACATGGATTTCCTCTTATTCCGCATAAAGCAACCGCAGCTGTATGCGAAAAATGACAGAAAGCTCCAGGCTAATTGTATTAAGAGGGATGTTAAACACAAATGTAGAACACGCTTTGTGGGATGCTACGTCATAAAGGATGTAATGCCATGAATTAATATGTGCTGCTCAGGGTCAGAGTGGTTTGGTTGAAAGTTCCACATTCGTACAAACGTCGAGGTGGATTAGAACAGGACATACATGCCACTAGTGAGGACAGATTTTATAAAAGAAAGATTTATTGTGTATAAGAAAACTTTATATATATATATATATATATGTGTGTGTGTGTTTTCTTATGCATAATATATCTTTCTTTTATAAAATAAAAAATATATTGGGTTTATATATATAAGATAACACTAAAAAAAATTAAGAATTCTAGATGAAAAATACAAGACTTCATTTTGGGCGTTGATTTAATGTCAAAATGAAGTTTGCATACGAATATCACTATAATTAATTTAGGTCCACGTGATATTTGTAGCATCCGGTATCTCAGAAATTTAGAAATATCATTCAGAACGATTCGTTGTTAGGTTCAATGATGCCAAATCGTAAAGCAATGGATGGATTCGCCTTGTATGTTAAATATATCTAATCTTACGTGTAAAATTGTAGTTGTTTTGAATGATTAATTTTTGCAGAATGAAGTCATTATTTTATGATGATAAAAAAAATTGAGTATTTAAGATCAAATTTAGACGCACACACACCACCAATAGACCTCATAGACCCAAGCTGTAGCAACGTTCCCAGATAGGCGTAAGTAATACTTACGTGGAATAGAAAAGAGCTTTATTTTCTGTAACAAGTTTAATTTTAGATAATGACATCACAAAGGGTTTTCCTAATGTTTATATCCACCTGTCCTGATTTAATAATGATCGTACTATTCATGCTCACGTTATTAGAGCCAGTCTGTTAATTGTGTTTACGAATGATGTCCCAATAGCTCCCTAGTGATAACTTACGCTTAATGAAAGATTAATGTTCTCTGTCACAGGAATACCACAATCACGATTTTAATTTGCTTTGCAGTTACATTCCTGGTCGGATAAATTTTCCTTTACCGATGCTTTCCATCCCCATCCCGAATATGCTCACCCGAAGAAAAAAAAACTGTTGTCCAGTAAGTTAATACAAAAGGTCAGGCACTATTGACCAACTCGTAATTCTAAAGAGAACACAAAGGGCAACTGCGCAGTAGGGGTTTACTC
This sequence comes from Timema californicum, assembly GCA_902141385.1. Classification (NCBI taxonomy): domain Eukaryota; kingdom Metazoa; phylum Arthropoda; class Insecta; order Phasmatodea; family Timematidae; genus Timema; species Timema californicum. Next base: position 223,888 of record CABFOW010000651.1, read on the forward strand.
ATAAAAAACCAGGAATATTGTGTGAGTGCGATACCCCCCAATTAGCATCGCCATACACCAAGCTGAAACAGAAATACCTCAAAGGACAACTGATTGGTAGGAGATTTTTCGTAAACCACAATGAATACTACCTTAATCACAAAAAGAAGAGCATCATTAGCTAAACGTAAACATGTTATACAAAATAAAATGTCAGGTCATCCTAAAGGTCCTAGAAATCTAGCACGGCTCTCACTTAGGCACATCAACCACAATACCAGGCCTACAGGTCCTGGGAATCTAGCACGGCTCTCACTTAGGCACATCAACCCCAATACCAGACCTACAGGTCCTGGGAATCTAGTACGGCTCTCACTTAGGCACATCAACCACAATACCAGGCCTACAGGTCCTGGGAGTCTAGCACGGCTCTCACTTAGGCACATCAACCACATTACCAGGCCTACAGGTCCTGGGAATCTAGTACGGCTCTCACTTAGGCACAACATTTCAACCACAATACGAGACCTACAGATCCTAGGAATATGGTCAAGTTCTCATTTAGGTACATTAATCACAACGTTTCGACGGGCAAACAAAATTTTTTGTTTTTAAATATCTTTCTGAAATACAAATTTAGGTCAGTAAAAATTCACAGATACTTGGGACACAAGGACGATAAGAGAGAGCAACAAGAATATAAATAAAAACAGTAAAATGATATAGCTTCAAACAGTTCGTGTTTGAATGAAACGACATGTTCTACTTTTGAGAACAAACAAATTAAACGTGTACTAAATCATCCCTCCCGCTCCTCTCTTCCCCACAAGCCGGTGGAAGTTTTATGAGTTCATAAAAACCTCAACACGTTCAAAATAAAGTTGGTGATAAGTTAATCCCATGATGAATGATGAAATGGACGCTGAAACGAGGGGAAAATATATAGTTTAGTGCAGCTGTAAACATGCATGGGGTTTAAAAATAATAGTTTTATAATTAATTTTAATACTGTCAGTGACAGACAACGACAATAAATACCAACTGATACAGTTATGTTTAGAATTGAGATTAAAGTTGCAACGGGATTGAGTACGACAGACTTAAATAAAGGAGGGGGGAAACATATTGCACAAGTTCTTTAATATATTTATTTTTGTGTTTGCCACTTCGTATCAGATTAATAAGATTACTTCTTTTAGCTCATGGCCTTCTCCTGAGACTGCTTTATCCATGGCACTCGCTAATGATGAGGAGGGTGGAACTGATCTAAAAACAAGGGTTGAGGGTGGTAAAACTAATTTAAAGACAAAGTATGAGGGTGGTAAAATTACACCTTAAATCCAGAATTAGAATGGCAACCATAATCTAGAAGCCAATAGTAACTATAATAATGAATATAAATTGATACATCAACAATGTATGCAACCAAAATGTTATATTTAACTAATCTTCTAGTTTGATCATTCTAGAATACCTTGTAAGCGTATAATCCAAACGGGTAGTAAGACGTGGTGCTAAAATTGTATACAATACCTTGTAACCATTCATAATTTAGGCTAATAATTAGAATTATTAAGAAAATTAATATTGTTAAGAGTACTTGAACTAATATAGATCAATTAATAATTTCATATTATAATAAAAATATAAAAAGCGCATAAAGATGATTAGGAAGACAACAGCATTTAAAAAGAAACCTAATGAGAAAGGTAATTGAACTGGTCTTTTAAGGTCGAACCCACATTCAAATGGTGTTATTTTTTTCTATATCTTTAATGTTAAAAAATGACTAATGACTCTCATAATACTATTTAATAAAAAAAATGATAGTAATATCTCTAGTTATAATTGATTTAATTACTTAATCTAATTTAGTTAGATCATTTGAAAATATATCAAATATACTAATAAGTTCGTTTTTATCTAACTCATCAATATACAGAAATATGAAGAAAACCGTGGTTCATTGCAGCCGCCGCTGCAGGTTATTGCACTATAATGTATTCTAAACTTTTTATTGGGAAAATTTATATGTAATAAGCTCTCACTAGACTTTCTGGTTAATAATTTACTCGTCAAAGGCCATCATATATACATAGATATTTAGCTCTCAGAACCACTCAAGTGATACTTGAGCTGTTATTATTTTTAATCAAGGATAAATATATCATTTACCAAAATACAATTGTACAAAAATTATGGTTTCCATGGTGATATAAACCAAAAATGATTGTACAGATGAGACACTGCCCACATAGAAGGGAAATATGGAAAATTCACTAGGAAAATCTAGTTTTAGTTTTAAGCTATTGTTTTTACCAACATCCTGAACCCCTAACCTTTAAAATATGAGTGTTCTTTAGTCAAAATTGGCTAAATAGTTTTCTCGTGATTATTTTTAATCAAAGATAAATATTTTATTTACAAAATGAGTTGTTATTTTTCCTAGAAGAAATATTTTATTTATAGGTATAAAACCAAACACAGCACAGAGTTTCCATTGTGATGTAAACAAAAAATTAAAAACTGAGCATTCACTGAAAAAATTGGGTTTTCATCGGAAACTACAATTTTTGGCAACATCCTGAACCCCTAAACTTATAAATTAGTGGTCATTAGTCAAAATCTGCTTAGCCATTTCCTTGTAATTTCTATTATCAGTAACGGGTTTATCATTTACCCAATATATCATTCTAAAAAACGGTTCGACTACACTGACATTCTGCTCTGTCATTTTATGTTTTTCTTATACCATCTGTACGTTCCCAAGCTCTCCTTTTCTATAATTATATATAAAAAAGGGGCAGCAATCTCCTTTTCCTCTTTCAACCTTACAACGTTCCAATCCGGGTAAACATTGATAGCACTGTAATGGACTCGTTGTCATAGTAACATGACGCTTCTAAAGAAAGCGAAAACTGAAACACTAGCGTTCGAAGAGGCTAGTTGACACAACTAATATAAGCCCTCAGGGGAATAACGTTATAAAAATGTTGTTGACTATTTCAGCCTAAAATTTTCTTTCTATGGTATCAGTGGCGCACCCAGGGAGAAAAGGGGGTTGACAAGTGGTCAGTTGTCCCCTCTCCTCCATTTTTTTAGGACCATAAATAATTGTAATGAAAGTTTAAAAAATGAAGTGTAAAGGTGAGCACTGAAAATGTTTTAAAAAACAAGGCTAAATTATAGCTAAAAGTTGCCTCTAAAACTCAGAATGGTACAAAAGTACAGTACTAATAGCTTCGATAGATTAAATGAGTCCCCGCATTTCCCAAAGTTAATTTTTGGGATCGTCACTATTTGGTTTTGTACTTATGTGTTGCTATAGTTTGTTTTACATCCATTAGTTTCCAGCCTGTGGTCTGGGTAAGTTTTTTTATTCAAGCCATATGTTTTCCACTACCGGCTTACTTGTCTTGTCGTAGCTCCATATGTCTTATAATCTATCTTAAGACTAGGACCAGCACAACATCCAGTCCTCAGCCGTTAATCAATCACTAAAAAGGAAAACCCACATTTCACCAATGATAAAGGTTTCAGTCAGGCCGGGAATCGAGTCCAGGATCCCTTGATCAGTAGACAAACACGCTACCGACTGAGCTAAGTTGTATAGTATAGATAGTATGCTCTATAGTATAGAACTGATATCAGTCCTTCGGCTAGTTTTTAGAATGTCAAAACTTAAATATTTGTATTATTTATTTATTTTCAACGAAATGGATCTCATGATTGGATCCATACCAGTAGATAAAAATCCGTAGCACAGCTTCCATTGGAGGGGAAGTAAGGCTGTCCCCAAATATCTCTGGAAGGTTTTATATAATAGAGATTTTCTTCAAAATTTGTACGTTCGACTGAGGGGTCTCTGAGGTGTGAACAGGTTGGAAGGTTGACTTCACCTGGAACAGAAGCCTCAACTCTCAGCGAGCTTCGACTGGGGGTGTCGGGAGGTAGGACGAGGGACGTCCAACCGGACACCTCAGCTGAGGTTCCGGCTATCCTAGATAGACGGTCAAAAGTGAACAAAATCAACGATTGAAAAAGGTGAATATTCTACAAAACCTGACTTTAACCCGACAAACTACTTATTGAGACCAAG
>CABFOW010000652.1:0-75018 GCA_902141385.1 Timema californicum
GCGGGGACCGTGACCATTCCACAAGCCCCCCAAGCCCAATCAACTTGCGAGGGTAGATGTCATGTAACATTCAGTCAATATTGCTGCATAGTGAGCTGGGGCACTGTCATACTGAAACCACATATCCCGGCGCCAGGCACGTAGCCAGAAAAAACTTTCGGAAAGGAGGGGGGAGGGCAATTTCAGATGAAAACTGACTAAACTGGTGATTCGAGGTGCGCAAGCTGGTAACTTCCATATTTCTCAATTAAAATTTTTCAGATCTACCCGAACTTGTTGACGTTTTTACGAAATTAATAAAATATAATCTGAACGGGTTGATTAAATTGTATAGGGTTAGCTTTTACAGTATTTGATTTGAGGGAACGGGTGACGAATTGTTAACCCTTCTTTGACTTACTCCGAATGAGATGCACACTTGTATGTTTGCGGTAGAATACCCTGCAGGCGCACGTTCGGGAGTTATTGGCCGCTGGTGTTTCGTCCAAGAGATCATGTATGTTTTTATGTTTTATTAAGTGCTATAAAACTAATATGGATTTCTCATTTTAATGGTATGTGGTGGGAGATCAGTGCCTGATTGCTGACAAATTCCCCCAGTTAGCACACTCTTAATAACAAACCTTTGTGGCACCCGTTTATATTCCTGACATTTTAAATTGTCATAATAGTTAGTAAATAAAAAATTAATTTTAAAATTCTCAAGCCCTCACTCAGAAAAAAAAAATTGGTGCCTTAAAAATGGCTGGGGGCGCTGTTTGAGTGCTAGCTCCCAACACTGTTGGGCAGATCTTTGATGCCTTTATTTGTTATTAAACTACCTATAATAGATGGCCTCTCCCTGTGAGCGCCCTTGGTTCCCCTCTCTTTGGGCTCCCCTCCTAGCTATGAATAACGTCATAGCCTCAGACACTATCCCCCAACCCGACATTCCAACACAAAGGTCAATACGTTTAATTTTTATTGAGGGCCGTTTTTTGTAAAAACATATTTCATAGCATATAAAGGATCTAGATTTCTGGTGGAGGGCGGGCCCCCCTTGCGCACAGGCAATGGGACGTCCTCATGCAGGCGAGGTACTTTATGACAATGAAGAAACGGTAATACTGTGAATTCAGCCGCCTCGATAGCAAATAGAGGCCCACAAGTGTATTCCCAACAATACCGGACCATACATTTATGCTGAGTCACTGTTGATAGGCATGAACTCGAGTGGTGTTAGGGCTAGCAGGTGCCCACAGGTGGTTGTTGTGAGAGTTAGTCATACCATCACGTGTGAAACAAGCTTCGTCGGTCCGCAGTATGTAACTGACGAAATCCTGATCCACCTCATGTTGTTGCAGAAGCCACTCGCAAAACAGCACATGGCGAGGAAGATCACCTGGCAGCAGATGCTGCGTTGCGTTGCGGTGTAATGGTATTGTTGGTAGCCCTCATCACGCAGAAGATGATGTGCTGTAGACTTTGATACGTTCGTAGCCCCCGCAATATCAAGTGTGCTGCCTGCTGGTGCCAATTGGACAGCAGTTAGTACAGAATCCTCAAGATCCGGTGTCCGTCCTACATCCACACGCCATGCTGATTCCATTTGACCTCCCGGCAACGTAACTCCAACCGGCGAAACACATTTATACTTGGGTGCCTTCTGTTGGAATAGCGATAGTCGAACAATCGTGCCGCAGGTCCAGCTTGGCTGTTCGATGCAGCCATGGCCATTACCATGTCCAAATACTCTACTTGTGTGTACTCCACGGACTAATTGAAACTACTGAACTTCACTAGTTACCTAGCCCTATGTCTTAACACTGACTCTTAATATAAGGCACAGCACTGCCACATAACCTCTTTCTTTACTGTTTTCAGAACTTTCATGTAGCTTTTCTCGGTAAATGAGGGCATAACATATTTTTACCAGAGAGTATTTTATACTTAGTTTGAAGTTGAATTTCCTGACACCCTGTATATACTATATAGTATAGGTGTAGTATTCTTTTAGTGTTTAACAAATTATTATTTCAATCCAGTAAGCTAATAATTGTTTCTAAATAAAGAAAGAAATACATTTTCTTTATCTAATATCAAGAATGTATTTTTTTTAAAGTTTGGTTGATAGAATAATCACATTTTTGGTCGCTATGTTGGCACATGAGTTTGAGCTTTAATTAAAATCTTCCAAAAGTATTAAGAGACAAGGAAGGTTTGATAATATAATATTTCTTCACACCTTTATTAAGGGCGTTGGAGGAATGGGTGTATTTATGTTTTATTTATTGATCTTTTTTTTTGTTGGATAATATGGAAGCCTATTATTATTATTATTATTATTATTATTATTATTATTATTATTATTATTACTTTGCGTCACGCAGCGTGTGTGGTTTATTTATAGCATATAAAATACAGCTGGAGCACTAATTTTAAATCTCACCCACGACTCATGAAATCCTTCAGACAGCCCTCCAGCCTTCCACTCCACATACAAAGCTTAGATTGCTCTTAAGTGTTCAAATACTGAAATGTCCACCGCACTGCCGATTGGCTAATAATTGTTTCTTTTTTGTCCACAGGTAAGTGCTGGAACTCGGATGACAACATCCCCTGGAATATGAACACAATGATGGACTACAGTTGTGTGGAGGGTAAGACCATTTTACATCCCATTATTTCAATTAAAAAATGTATTTATTATCTAAATAATTATTTATGTGATGTAATAACATCATTCCAAAACAAAAACATCAATTTTATGTTAATTAACTAGTTAACGCATTGTATGTCTGGGTGTTTATTTTAGATGCTGTTAGTTTTCATATCACTGGTTTTTAAAAAAAGGGAAACTATCCAATACATACTTATTAAATGTTATTAGATCACGGCAGAGGAGAATCCAACCCCCAAAACATTATGAACTGCACATTTATTATAATGCAATATGTTGTGTATATATATATAATATGTATATATGCATATATACCATTTATATTTATACATATAATATAAATGTATGTAGAGACCATTCACCATAGGCTTGGTGGTAACTGACAGCTAGCAGAAGATCTAAAAATGGGCTTAAGAAAAATGTAACAAAATGAAAACTTAATTGAAAACAAATGGTTTGTTGTGAAAGTTTTGTCTTCCCAAAGTGAAGACACATCAACATATGGTCTAGCAGATTACGTGGTTTGGTCAATGGATATATGAGAATAGATCTGGTAGCTTTTACCTAGCTGTCACCTACGCTCCTACTATATATATATATACATACATAAATATTAATTATGTTCATGTGATTAACCAAAACGATTCTAATATATTTTGGCATACATTTAAACTTTTGCAACAATTTTTCATATTTAAAATATCATTTAACAAATAAAACAATCAAGATACACTCTTTACATGTAGACTCATCGTATTTGTAATAAAAGTATAATTTTAACCTTATTTTAAAGTACAATATTAAACCAAATTGGAAGGGTACATACTCCTTGGAAAATACCACATTTTCCAATGGCTATTCAAGGATATTAAAAGTTTTATAAATGATAATCAGTAGAAAGTAATGATTGACGCAACCTAGCAACACTATTTCTTTCTGATTCTTTCAAAATCTCATCCTGTTTATATTTTTTTTCTCGCTTTACCCTTCCCTCACGACTTTTCTCTTGCCTTGTCTAACACCCATGTAACACCCTTCTAATCTATATCTCCCTCCATCTCTTCAACTAATTTCTTCCCCCCTTTCTTAACTCCCTCCTTTACCACCTTTATTTATTCCCCTCGCTTTACACTCTTATCATTATCTACCATTGTGTCTATTTCCCTTTCTGTCTGGCACTTTGGTTCAGTCGGTGGCACATTAGCAGACTGATTCTTGGGCCCCAGAGTATATTCCTACAGGGTTGAAAATACAAAATTAGTAATTGGGGTTGGCTTTCTCTCAATTAATGGTAAATTAAACACCTTGAGTCTAGTTGTGGCAATCCTAGAATTAGCTAAGAAACGGTCCTATTGCCCCGCAACACTTACACTTGGGCCAGTTTCATAGTCAGATTTAGCATGCCTAAAGTGCGAGTCGATACTAAATACATGACAAAACCTACCTAGACAAGAATGGAATGGGCCAGTTTAGTAGTCAGAATTAGTGCTCCTCAAGTGCGGCGCTATACTAAATACAAGACATCTACCTAGAAAATAATGGAATGGGCCAGTTTAGTAGTCAGAATTAGTGCTCCTCAAGTGCGGCGCTATACTAAATACAAGACATCTACCTAGACCAGAATTAAATGGACCAGTTTAGTAGTCAGAATTAGTGTTCCTCAAGTGCGGCGCTATACTAAATACAAGACGACACCTATCTCACTAAAACTCTAATGGAATGGGATAGTTCTGCATATGAAACTAGACCTAGAACTTACCAACCAAAACCTTACTACATTTTTTCTATCTCTTTCGAATTATATAGATACCTTCCTATTAATCTATTTTCACCTTCTCCGCTTCAACCTTTTCTTCCATTCAATCGTTTTGTTCTATTTTCTCTGTACGCCATTCATTTTTTACATTGTATAGTTCTGACGATTCTTCTTTCTTCGCCGCTTTTTAGTGTTCTTATATTGTCTCTACCTCATTTTCCTCTTAGCATGTTTTGTATTTCCGCTCTCTCTCTTCCCCTTCGCGTCAATATACTTGTAGGACAGACATAATAAATACTAAATACCTTAGGCATCGTCAGTTCTTAATTTCTGGAGGAATGGAACTGAATGAGCCCATTTTACCTTTAAATTACATATTTTTAAATTTGGAGTTTAATTACACGAATGATACGATTAAAGAATTTAATTCTAAAAGTCATGTTACCTTAGTGATATATTCACTTCTCCAATCATGTATTTTCATTAACTCTTTTGTGAGTGGTTCCCATTTGTGCAGATTACTGCCATGTCCTTCCTTATAAAAACGTATAGGATAAATGTCAAGAAGAATACTAGCTCCGCTCGTAAACAGCACGTAAAAATATAGATTCGTTATATTGTATATTGAAACGCTGAATCGATAATTTTATATCCACTGAATAGATGTACATATTTACCTGTTTGTTTGAAAATATTAGAGAAAGAACTAGACTAAGATGAAATGTACTCTTAATTGAAAAATTAACGCCTAGTACATAATGGATGATCCCTTATTTAGGATCGAAGATCCAACTATCTAAACACAATGGAGGTTACAGTGGTAGTTCGTTTATTATATTAACATATTTTTGTATGTTTATGTTTTGGAATTAATATTGTCATAAATAATAATTTCAAATGGTTTTCTATTTTTTTTTCCATACAGTATAACGTAATTACATTTTTAAATGAAAAATAATTAATAATTTTTGAATAATTTAAAACTATTTTATTAATCTTATATTGAATATTAAAAATATTAATATAATTTGTGCTTGGTGAATATATAGTTGCCTATTCACAATGCACCCGACAATGGTTTGATTATAAATATATGCTCTCACTAAGGTATACATACAAAAGGTATTTCTTGCTTGAATTGAAAACTATTTACTTTCCATGTTGTAATTAGTATGGATTTAAGAATTCCAGAATAATTTCCATGATTTTTTGACTATTGATTTTTATTATTTATTAATAAGATTTGTTTTTATTATTTCTGACATTTATAGTTCTAGTTTTGGAAAAAATAAAATATGAAAATGTTATAATATAGCCAGTACTACGATGCTAGAATTCAAACTACATGTAATCAAACAATATATGTTTTAAAAGAGTTTTATAATGAGACATAGCACGTACAATAATGTTAGAAAATAGAATTCGTTTAATATAGCAACCGTAAAATAGAAAATTAGTGAATTTAGAATAAAAAATTGAAAATTAATCAAAAGTATGGCCTAATGCAGGCTAGTGCCTTCGGTGGTGTCGATGAATAAATCTTATAAGCGTGACTTTTTTAAGAGACACATTGAATCATATAACTTGATGGGATTTAAAGACTAACTAGAAAAAAAAACTTATTTAATTAAAAGTAAGAACTTATAGTTTGTAACTTAAATATTTAATCCAACCTTTTAATTTAATCTAATATATTTTCACATTTAGTCTAAATTTCTATATTTTAATATGTTTTATTAATAGTCTCATCTTTATACTGAAAGGTTGTTTTGACTGTTAAAATCACATTTTGAGAAATATATCATCACCCAAACTTTTTGACACCAGGGCATTGCTGAATATTAGAGGCATGTCATTGTTCTAGAACTTTCCTTGTTATTTTATGTAGATACATAGTACAATTGCAGCGGTTAAAGATAATCCAAACAATTTTTTATTGCTAGGGTGACCTTAGCCATTTGGAGCGAAGGAAATAAACAAGGAGTGATAATTCAATAAGGTGAAAATTGACAACCTTGACCTGTAAATTTGAACCCGAGACCTTTGGATTTACACACAAAGGCTCTACAACTGATTTATCCTGATTCATCTCGCATCTGTGGCTAATTTTCCCTCCAACCATCAGTTTGTGATAGTTATGAATTAATTAATAAGGGCAAAGCTACATTAAAGCCAAATGAGAGTCGCCGTGGAAAGTTATTGAAGATAGTGCTAAGTTGCAGATACTTTCAACATCTACCACATTATATTTAACTCAATAACATATATTCACAGGTGGCCATGACTATGAAGTTAAAAGATACCTGGTTCGACTCCCTGAACAGGTTGTCATATTTCACTAAGGTTAATTTAATTCCAGTTTTAGAACTAATCCTGTAGACCACCATCATGTACTAGTTTATGATGCACTTGAATTAGTAAATAATAAGCTGCAATAAACTCGCTTGGATTCGCTTCAGAATTGTTCTTATTGTGGAGCATTAAGAACTGCTACAGGTTAGCTTCGCGCTAATTTATTTTCAGTAGGCAACATGCCTTGGATTACAAGTTTATAGGGAAGGCTCAGTCAAGATATAATAGTGAGTGGTGGGAGGTGAGTCACACTATAATAATAATATATATATATTATATAAAATATAATATAATATATAAAATATTGTAGATACAGCTGAGATAATGAACAATAGCAGAACACAAGGGTCAGAAGCTGTTTTCCAAATGTCCTGTTTATGCCACTGTCAAACAGTTTAGATCAGCCAATTTAGCCCGTATGTCTACTTAAATAAGGGTCTAGGGTTCTATTTCCGGTACAGGATAAAAAAAGACTATTATTGGTGAAAAATAGTTCCCCTTCTCACAGGGATAATAGTACGACCGAGAAACTGCGTGTAGCGACTGTCATATGATTAAGCGAATTCGAATGTTGGGTGTATTGAGTTTGGTTCTAAAATGGGAGGCTTATAATTGTTTAGTAAGTTACAATTATTTCGTAGTAATGATACGATTAAAGATGTATTTTATTAAAAAAATTAATAGCTACCACTTTATTTATATCACAATGTCTTAGTTTTCATTCAGGTTAAATGAATGCCACAACAATTGAATCAGTGATCTGAGAAAGGGGATAAGTTCACCTAAAGTGGTTTTTTGAACAATTTATAAAGAAAATCTTGACGATGCATCGTTATTCATGCTACAATGTATTTTTAACAAAACACATATATTATTGAAGCATGATTCAAAACATTTGTCCAATCAACTTTGTTCTATTTTAATGCATGGAATTGTTTCACTATGCTATACGTCACCTTCGTTACCGGAATGTAAAAGAAATAAGTTGTATGCTAAAACATTAGCAAAAGGACTTAATGGCTTTTGTTTTCATTCCACCTCGTCATAATACCCGTCCGGATTAAACGCATTTTGATTACATTAGTAAATATACATAAGGAAGGTAGAATTTAAGGTACATTTACCAGAATTTGCGTGGAGGAATAGTAGGAAACCATTTATGAAAATATTCACTATACCTGGGCGGATTTGAACCTCACCACCATTACCAAACCAGTCGAGGTGATCCTAAATTTCAATCCGCACGTCCAATAGGGCGACTTAGCGGTTGAAACAACGGGAAATAAAAGTAAATAATATTTTTAACTTATGATCACTTTTAATATGTGTGGGTGATCACTTTTAATATGTGTGGGATAGCGCTACAAGTAGGCCTACTTTTTGATACATTTCGTATTGTGTTTAAGATCAAGAGAGTCTTAAATATCCCACTTAATTTTTGAATTTGTTTAAATTATTATCGGCCATTTTTTATACCCGCTTCTTACTACCTCTTCAGGTTATACGCATATATGATAATTACTATAATGGAATGGGGATAAGACGAGGAATTTTATAGGTAATAATCACGTATGCTTAGCTGGAGAGTGTAAAACCATTTAGGAAGAAACACTCTCACTATACTCGACCGGGATTCAAACCCCGAGCCTAGACTTTTCGGCCATCATAGTGGGTATTTATTTATAGTACGCAAGAAAAGGCCCGTGTTTTTTTGTAGTTTTTATATCTAAATATTTATTTGGTCTCAAGAATTAAAATATTGCTTCAGTACAAATAAAGAGTTTAATATTCTTCACATAGTGATATCAACAGTTGTTGAATATATGTCAAGAGTGATCTGGAATTTAATGACCCCTGATTATATCCGGTTGGTCAAGTAACCCCGATCTCCCCATCACCAGAAAACCAGATAAGATGAAGCCGACCACTGGCCAATTTGTTTAAATAAATAAATATGGCTATCCACAAATACAAATTTAGAAACCAAGCTTCAACTGTAGTTTGAAAAATAACTAAACACGCTATTTACGATTTCTATTGCAAGAATGCAGTATTTTCAAACATAATCTTATCAATTAATACGCAAAATGTACAAAAAATGGACTTAGGCTTTTTTTAATTATCTGTGAATGATCTTCGTTACATAAAGGCCACAATATTTATCTTACAGCAATAGAGATTGATACCATCTGCCATAAACGACAAATTCAGAACACGTCATTGGCGTTTTGATATCTGGAAGTAGATATTGTAGATAAAGGCTTAAAAAATGAGAACATTTAGAATAATTATTGGCCTTTTATTCAATTTTAGCACAACTTATCGTTTTCTTGGGTTATTACTGGCAACAACACTTTATATAAGTGTCATCAATGACTGCACAATGGAATCAATCAGTTCTTAAAACAATGGGTTAGTCTTAAGTGTTGACCTCAAATGGGATAAAGTATTAACATATTAAAACTTTGGGCAATAATATTAATTTAGTATATCGTATCATAGCAACAATTAAATTGTATACATTAAAAGGTCTAGTTTTGATTCACCCTATGTTTTTTCACTATACTTTAAAAAGAATCATCGGCTACTTTGCTCCGTAGATCTCTAACCGGATAACTTTAGAAATAAATAATTAAAATACATAAAAAATAAATATAAAGCAGCCTTCAGTATCCCCTTTGAATAATGGCTGCTACCTCTGTCTTATTATCTTTTATCATTCATCTTACAGCAGTAAAAATGTGTTATCTATCAAAAGTGACATATGCGGGGTGGATAAATTGGCATATGGCAGTAAATTTATTGACATTAAAACATGTATTTCAAGTTCTTCCAATGACTATACAACTATACTAGATTAAAATAAGGTTATTCAACACAAACAGTGTGTCCGACTGTCAACTGGAAAGTGGCATTTCATTGCTTCCTAAGTGCACCGAGTACCCTTTAGATATTGACTTCACCCTTTCTCTCTTAATATTAATTATAATCTTTAAGCCATTAATATACTAGGACAATATTATAGCTGTACTTTTTGTTCATTTTATCAAATACATTATATAACATTGTAAAAACTGTTATTGTAAATGAATCTGGCTCAAATTTTAACAAAATGCATTTCCATGCGAATTATGAATGTGTAAAAAGTTTCGGCCTTCCATATTTATTAAAAAGTGACTGAAAAGCGATCTACAGATTTAATGATAGATGCAGTGAACTAATATAAGGGATAAAAGGCCAGGTTGTGGCTGTCTAAAATTGACATTAGCTGACAAAATAACACTCCCTTTGAAGTGGAAGGAGACTGGGCATAGACACATCAGTACACCAGGTAGTTATTTAAACCTCAGCAGTCCATGATCACCAGAAAAGTGGAACGATGCAAGTTTAATTGATTAATGTCTTAGTCCGTATATACACCAATCCGGTTGATTTATTCCAAGTTGATTTCGAATCGTAGCTTGGCGGACTTAATGTGATTTTCTGAACCCAGTTTCACATTAACTCATACGTACGTACATGTGCTCATGTCGTCCAAGCCAAGGAGCGTTAACGAGTAAAGCGTTGTGATTGAATCCCGACTGAGTTCATACGGGTATGGTTTTTTTCTCCCATATACCTATACATTTCATACACGTGAATTTAATTGTGAAATCAGTTAAATCCTTAGACAATTGAGCTTAGTAGAAATATGACCACTTGTTCTGTGAGTTTTAGAAAATGTGATAGAATAACTGTAAATTGAAAAAGAGTTATAATAGTTATTGAGGTAATATGGAAACAGTCAAAAAACTAGATACGCCCCAAAGTAGTTTATCATGGTCACATACGATTTAGATAGCTATTAAAAGACGCCATCCAAAGCAAATATATTCATTCTTGAATTTGCCGTTAAATGTATAAAATAATCTGAAACTGAGCTACAATGCCGTATATACCGCTTAGCTGGAAGCATGGCTGAATCAAGGTTTGTAAATGCAATCAAGAATCAGAATCGTCAACTTTTAAACTACACATGAACACCTAAGATGGAGTGTTTTTTTGTTTCATGTATCGTTGATGATTTGGGTGAAGAAGAAGCGACCGAAGTATCGCCACTCTCCATATTGTTGGCACTCTTTAATTTGCCCAGCGATCACCCCATGTCTCAAAATTTTGGGAGTAAGAGCTAAGCCTTCTCCTCCCCAAATGTTTTGCAGGGCTTAACCTCAAAATGTCGGGAGGGGTCAGAGGGTTCTTAATCCATGGGGTAGGGTGGGATGGTTGTACTTGGTTGGGGGTGGTTTTAGCGCAAAAATGTCAAGAGGGCAGAATGTTGCCTTTCATCACGGATCAGACTAAGAACCATACTTCCTAGTTGATATATTTCAGTAAAATGACGTCCCAAGTGTGGAAGTTTGAAGATCCAGCTCATTATTGACGTCCAACCCACATTCAATTTTGTCAGAGAATGGCGTCACTCATCACTAGGATGTTTACAACATAACATTGGTGTAACTATGTCTTACCACACATTTTACCTAGTTTGATTTTAATAGGAATACCATTATTAAATAAATGGTACGGGACACCACACGGACTTTCTCACTCCATTGTTTAAAAATGGAGATATTTACTCAAAACTTGTAATAGATGTGAAACGAAATAATATACACTAGCAAACTCAAGCACCAATCGCGCTATAATTACGTAAAACACTATTTGACTCCTGGTTTTAAATTTTATAATTTTATTTCTTTAAGCCCTCACTTGTATATTTGAACCAATAAAAAAGATCGACTATGGTTCACAAGTGTCAACATTTCATATTAAAATTTGACTTCCGGCAAAAATATTCGACATTTTATTAGGGGTTGCACATCTTATGGTTATCACATTGATATTAAATTCCTCAGTTATAAATTTAGCCCAATACAATAGGTAAATATTGACTATTGAGTCTAAAATGATAGAGATGAATAATTGCTGTACAATTTCCCCTGAGAGGTTAAAGGAAAACGAACATAAGCTTTTTGAGAGACTTACTAATATTTAATTAAGCTATGGCATTAGAGAATTATTGCATAAGTAGTATATCTGTACAACTAAATTGTATAAATAAATCTCAGAAACTATTGATTTTATAAAAAAAATATTTCAAGTAAAAGTTTGTTATTTTTAATTCTTATATAATTTTTCAATGATAAGTTATTTACTATCTCAAATAGTTGCGGAGATTTGAAAATTTCTGTTTCTATAAGGTACCCTAAAAGTCATTTTCATGAGAAAATGAAAATAGCCATTTTGTTAATAATCCTAATCAACGTCTATGTACGAATTTTATTCAAAGTCGTTAGAGCCGATTTTGAAAGAAAAAAAATATATTTTCCCTTTTCGCCTTATAGTAAACTACTCTTAATTTTAGGGTTAGACGGACACAGACGGCATTGCAAAACACCACTTTTTAGGGTTCGGGGGTCATGAAAAGTCGATATCCATCAGAATATCAGTTTAAATTTCTTTGACGGTCGCAATAGTGTTCGAAAAGTTTAAAAATATATCTATTTGCGTATAGCTTGTAAATTATTAGTTTTATAAAAATGTGTCGCAAATAAAATATTCGCACTATAAACAAACACAACTTAAATATTTGCAATGACAAGTAATTTCATATCTCAAAGAGTTACGGATATATGGAAAAAATTGAGAATTTACGCATTTGACTAAAACCCTAAAAGTCATTTTGTTAAAAATTGAGAGCAGCCATTTTGTTTGTAATCTTAATGAATGTTTAGAATTAAACTTAATCAAAATCGTTAGAGCCTATTTGATAAAACCAATTTTTTCTCTTTTCTCACTTCAGGCTTAGATATTTAATTCCAAAAACCCCTCGGGGAAACCCTATCAGAAACCTAGATACCAAGTCTTAGCCTGATCGGTAAAATAGCTTAGGCTCTAGTACGAAGTACAGACAGACATACAGACGGAAATTCCAAAACTATTTTTTTGGATTCTGGGGTCATTAAAAGTCGTAATTCTTAAAAATCTCGAGTTCGATTTTTTTTGACGATCACAAGACTTTATCTACCTGTAAAGTAGCAAGAAAGTAAAATCTGTAATCCAATGTTGATTAAATTGCGTTAATTATTATTATTATTATTATTATTAGCACCGCGTCTTACTACCCGTTCGGGTTATACGCACTTACGCTAATGTGTAATGGTAGGGTGATTGTGAGATGAAATAGAGGACCTACAGTTTAACGTGGGATCCGAACCACGGCGGAGGCCTGGCATTCGCCACATTAATTTCGTTAATTAAAATATCATAATTATATATATATTCTTAGTTCACTTAGTTAATGATATTAATATTGATATATTAAAAAACACAGCTAATATATATTTCAAAGTTTATGAAAACTAGGTGATCGAATTTTTATAGTAAAGGAAGGAGATTGGATTTAGACGTTAAAACACATAGATCATAGTTTAAGAATATTTATTTACAAGCTTTAAAATATTTACAGTTCCTTCAATGAAGTCATCACAGAATTTAAATATACGCAGAGTCTTTGTTTCATCATCGTAAAGTGGACTCGGTATTAGAAAAACTTTGACAAATATTTTAGCCGGTACTAGCACAAAATATCACAAACGTAGATAAGCATGTAGTTGGAAGTTTGCACGATCGTATCAAAAATATACCAGGTCCATAAATAAAGTATAAAAAAATATTCCTGTCTCCATGCATGAAAAAAAAATCGTCTTCGAGAAGTGGCATATATAGTAGATAGCTACTATAAATATTGGCCCCTTAAGGTGGGGATATAGGGACCGCGAGAAAAGGCTAGTGTTTTTGTAGTTTTTATAGCAAAACTTTTATTTGGCTAAAATAATTCAAATATTGCTTCAGTACAAACATAGAGATCAATTTTCTTCACATGGTGATATCAATATTTCCTGAATATGTCATGAGCATAGCGGCATTAGATGAGTAACCTTATGAATGAAGAGAAAAAGTTATCGGTAAATTACAGAACACCCTTGACAGATATTTGACATCTGGTAAGGTCACCATGTGATTAAAATTAAACTCTTTGTTTGTACTGAAGCAATATTCGGTTTATTTAGATAAAAAAGAGGTTGCTATAAAAACTGCAAAAATACCTTTTAGTGCGCCCCTTATATCCCCCACCTTAAATGTATGGACTGCGCGACTATTGAAGGACTTGTAAACATTTTAAATGCTCTTTTATATTCCTAACTGTGATTATAATAATATTTTATAAATTTATTACATAGATATCTTGTTTCAGCTATGACAGTTTATTACCAAAGAATGATATTGTTTCTTTAATATTGATGCTGTTAAATCTAGCTGACGTCACCAGCATTGGTAGTTGCTGTGAGCTATGGAGGGTGAGTGCATGGAAAATTAAGTAATCTAGTAGTGAGTGCAGTTGCGAGAAACCATAATTGCTATTTAACCATATTTATTTGTTTTTTAAGTACTATAGATAAGTTAGCTTTTGACCTTTTAACATTTATTGACACTAAATCTGATATTTCTGAGAGTTACTAAAATTACTTTTATGTATTCATCTTCAAAAATACGAGTTTTTTTAGCTGTTAGTCATAATATAGCTGTTAAAATAGACACCAACTGTTAAAACCATTAACTTATGTCGATATTATCGGTTATAAATATGGTTTGTATTACTTATAGATTGCCAATCTAGGTAAATTTTAGTGCGCTTGTTAAACCCAAGTCTTGTCGACAAACCAAACCGTTCTTTAACCGTTTCCACCGAAGGACTAAAGAGGGGACACCAACCGTTTTTCAGTGTACAGGAAAGAGACGATGACAATCGACAATGTTCCAAGAATGTTCAAGTGCTGTCATGTGTCCAGATTAGCTCCCGAATTTGAGCTGATGGTTTGAGTAGTAGTGGCATGGTGTGAACTGACGGTGGGGTTTTTTGAGGGAGAGGTTGGCAAGTGTCAAGGGAAGGAGGGACCAGAAGGAAGGGACACTTCAGGACGTTGAAAGCATCGTGGGAATCACACAATCTGGACTTTTCTCCCTTGTTCCCTCTTTCCCACCCATTCCCTTACCAACGCATACCCTGCCTCCATTACCTAGTCCCCACACCAACCCCTCTCACCCACACACAATGTTCTCTCTGTCTTTTTTTATTATTATTATTCTCTTTCCTTCTCCAGGAAGAGCCTGGATTCTGACGCTGAGTCTAGCTAGCTATCACTGACCACCGGAGGCTGCGAATGAACAGACTATTCTCTAGTAGCCGAATGAAGGATGCTCCACGTAACATCTTTTTGAGAGATAAAGCACTATGTGACCACGTCACACTGCCCCCCCCCCTATTCCACCTAAAAAAGCAATAACTCCTCATGCCTCTTTGCTGCATATATTATATTCCTTTCTTAAAACTGACATACTCGGCTGCCGCAGAATAAGCATGTTGTTTTTACGGTAACAAACAAAACTTGCAAACTAATATGATTCAAAATATGAATATTATTTAAGGCGTCGTGTATTTTCGTAGCACGGTGGTACTATTTCTAGACTACGTGTTCTTGGGGTGGATATAATTTTAGTGTCAATATTAACTAGCAAAATACTACTAATATTCGTATTTAACATTAGATTAACGTAATTAAGGTTACCGGCCACTGGAAGATCTGTTAAATCGATCACCTTTGGCCCACTTGGTATTGCAAAACGTGAATACTAAAATCAGTCCTGGCCGGTATTCTAGTCAAAGTCTCTATCTGGTGGTTGTTGATAGTCTAAATCTCAAATAAGCGTTTATTTAATTATGTGCGTGCTACTGACTCTTAGGATATCCTTAACAGATACAATGGAATGTGATTTCGAGAAACAAACATCATCGCTCACTTACAGAGGTTAGAAACAAACTATTGAAAACAGCAACACAATGAGTACATTTGATCGGGATTGAGGTTGAGCCTTCATGACCAAAATTAGGAGTCGAACCACAGGTCAACCCTGCTGCCAGCCCTTTATTCTTCTCGATCATGGACAATATACAACTCAAGGCTCTACTTGACCATATAAAAGCACATTTCAATCTTTTTTATATATATTTTCATGTGTACAGTACCTTTGACCCATCTCTTTGCACTGTATGATGGCTCTTTTTTCTATGATTATTTGATTGTTTTAAACATTATTTTAATCTCCATTTGATATTGTTAGCTCTTCAAAGATTATTGACTTATTCTAGAATTAATTTAAATAAGATGAAAGATCCAGTGCTTAGGTACGGAAACAGTATATTAAATAAGTAACTGCACTACTTATTACCCCCCACCTCCAGAATATACTACCTTAGTGGTCATGGAATCTAAGGCATCAGGCTCACAAGGGAAGGATTGGCTGTGCGTGGAGGTCAAGGCCTGAATTAAACTAGAAGCTCTACAGGGGGATTCCCAAATGTTATTTATCACAGTGGTTTTCCCATCCTCTTTCCTCACGAATGTGGGCACATTTGTTATAGATACGTATACACAAAAGTAAAAATGTGTTGTGACGTGCACTAGTTAAGCCATAATTCATAGGATGAGGAGGATTTATAAGTAAATGCACTAGCATTCATTTTTAAATAAGAAAGAAAACCTCTAATAAAAACCTTAGTATAATAATACGCTAGCCTCCCGAGTAGAAGTGAGGAGTGAACTCCAATGTATCAATAGTATCATTAATGCTGATATGTAAGTACGTAGCCAAGTGAATAATGCCCTAGCGTAATGAATCCGTAACAAGTTCGTCATAATTTAGGTTCGATCATGTCATAGCTACAAGCAAAGCTGTACAGAATGTTACTGCGTTTATCACCACCACCAATGTTGTTAATTCATATTTTATTTTTAGAACAGAGTGTGCCTAGCTAACTATCCAGGAGATTTGGTTACAGGGTTGTACACCCTCCCACCCACAGAAAGCTTGAGATGGTAACTATTGATCACGTAAAACGTTTTCTTAACTCATTCACCGTTAAAATAGTTTAAATTAAATTTAAAAACAAACATTTTCTTCAAAAAATTTGGCAAGCCTTGAAAATGTAATCGCAATAATTGATCTCGTGCACTTTTTCGAACAACACATCTAATACACACCTTGTCAGTACCTAACTTTATATGTGGATGGATTAATTGTTATTTTTTACGTCACTCTACCTATAGTGCGTCGCTTGCTTCGTTTTCAAAAGGTCGGGAAACACCTTCTTTGTGCTAGAATGTTATCCAATGTTTTAGGAATTGACTAGGTCTTGAGGAATGATGTGTTTGTACAGTATAATTCGAAACTTTCTTTTCACACTTTAATGGGAGCTAGAAAACACGGAAACAAACCATTTTCGTTTATAAATGTCCCTTTGGTGCTATAAGGCGCTGTTGGCACATAATGAAGGAGAGAAAGTGTGAACATTTTTATTTACAGCAGTTTACAGCGGTATCACGCATGTTCACACGGAATGTTCCAGTTTCACACAGCTACTGGTGCAAACGCGCAAATATTTTGTGGTTCAGCATATGTTTGTTAGGTCAGGATACCGCTCACGGTACATCTTAGAGCAGCGCTTACATTTCCATTATCAGACACATACGCTAGATTCATGTCAGCCATCTTAGAATCCGTTAAAAGTTACATGTACGAAGTCTGCGCTACAAATGACAACTGTTAAAGAATAGCAGCGCCCTCTAGTACTAAAAGGTGACGTTTGCGGATATACATCCATGAAGGGAAAAGGTTTGTTTTGGTGTTCCCTCCCCAACATTAAAGTTTGTACACAGAGTTTCGAATTACTATGTATATACACGTGCTACATTTTGTAAACTAATGCAACAATCATCTCCGTGAGGGTTCTATTGAATTTCTTCGCAATACGGTGCTTTATATTAAGGTTATTAGTAAAGTTGGAGCGGTGAAACTCATTTTTATTAGTTCACAAAATGACGCTTTAGGCGTTATGTGAACTCTGTGATTTTGCCCTTTATTAAATTTCAAGGTTTTCCCAATACTTTGCTCAAAAATGTCTTGAAGGTCATCTGAACATGATTTTTCTTGTTTTGGAGAGAGGTGTCCATGTAAAGCCCATATTTCTATAAAAACGTCACATAAGTGTAATCATAAACCCCCTGAATGTTTATTTAACAACATGTCACCTAACTTAGACGCTTTATCCTTTTTCACCCAAAAACGCTGAAAGAGAAACTTACAATTTTCTCACATTCATATAAATGAGTTTGACTGGAATATTCAGGTGTGACAAGCGAGGTCAGACTGAGGTTCGAATCTCAGCCAATTACGCTCATGGTGCCTTCTTCATTGGGATGTTCAAAAATATATTCTATCTTCAAGACAATTTTGGTGAATTTAATTCAAATTCCTATGTCCTTAGATTAAAAGTTGTGAACAGGTAGGACACATACTAATACTAAAATAAAAATGTCTTCCCATGCCTTAATTTTATAAAAGGAATCAAATTGAGATGCACTAAAAACTTTAAATATATCTTAGCACCGCTTCCTACTACCTGCTAGTATAATATGCTCTGCCCGGAGAGAGAGAGAGAGAGAGAAAGAAAGAAAGAGAGAGAGAGAGTGGAAAACCATTTTGGAAAACCAACTCTCACTACACCCGATCGAGATTCGAACCTCAATCTCCCTATCATCGGCAGTCTAATCTAATGCGATAGTAGCCCCTTAGACCATGCGGCCACCGAAATGGGTAAATATTATTATTATTATTATTATTATCACCGCGTCTTACTACCCGTTCGGGTTACACGCACTTACGCTAATGTGTAATGGTAGGGTGATTGTGAGATGAAATGGAGGACCTAGGGTTTAACGTGGGATCCGAACCATGGTGGAGGCCTGGCATTCCTCACATTCACAAGATTTCTTGTCAGAGGTGAAGGAAGGGTCTGGTAATCAGATAAATCTGTGCCGGGACCGAGGATTGAACCCCGGCCGCCAGCATAGAAGTCTGACATCTTACCCCTAGACCACCAGGTCACCAAATAGGTAAATAAAACCTTCAAAATTAAATTAATAGCTTTATTTTTTGAAGTAACATTTAAATACTATGCAGGTATCAGTGATATTTGTCAAATAAATTAATTATAGAATAAACTCAACCTGTCTCTATTCCATTAATTCAACAATGAGAAAAGGTAACCAATCTCTTTTACATTGTTAATTCTTTGAGCCCTGTCTGAGAATAGAACCCAGGAAGGATGTAAATAGTGTGCGTGACACATACTAGAATTTGTTAGGCAGGTTCACTATCCACTGAGCTAGGGAATGGCCTTAGAATCCTCCCAATTTAATGTTCGTATTTACAGAATAGAAACTAAATCCTAGTGGTTTCACAAAGTGACTTCCCGTCCCTATCTCTTTCTTATCGATGCCTCTTTTTTTATCTGATGTATAGCGGAGTAGAACTGAACACTGCCTCTAAGATGCGAAGAGTATTTGCATGTAATGCGTTTACTTTGCAGGTGTTGTTTCCAACGCACAGGATCTTTTAAGTAAAATGGGAAACGAAAAACACCATAAAAACTTTTTCACTGTTCTCGAATATTTTTAGATATCTTTTTGTATGTTTAGAATTATTCAAAATCATGTTTTAACATTTTGAATACTACATGTTTCTTTAAATAAGTCATAGAATGAACCATCTCAACATTTATTTAGAATTTTTAACAAGCTATGTGTAATAAAATATTGTTTTTGTTTAATTTTTTATTTAGAGAGTAAATTTACTTATAAATATAATTTAGAGATTATTATATCTTATAGGCCTACTTATGCCTATATATATTTAAATATATATTCTATAAAGCACAAAAAGTAATAACTAATATATATAATTAAGTATCTGCATGCATTGTTTGTTGAATACAGTGCTAAGAAAAAAAGTAATAGCTAGCTTCGTTTTAGGAGTAATGACTTTCAGGGACCTTAAGTATTTTACTCAAATAATAAAGAATTGTAGAATTTTAAGGAATGATGTCAATACTGTTGTGGCTAGTAAAATAATAAACAGCCATGTGGACAAATCTTGCCCAGTGCTCACCAAGGATTTAATCAGTTACGTTCGACCTCACTAACCACTTTTAGAACACAAGCAATTTATAGCACTTTTGAGATATTTATATAACTACTTATTACGTAACGTAAAACCAAAATAACTATTGTGAATGATTTTAGTATGATAGTTTACGTTGTAATACTCGGTCTGAGAAACAGCCTTCAAAAGGAACATGGTGGTCTTTTAAACCGTATTTTTCAATTAAGCTTTGCGAAGGGGGAGTAAAAGGAAAAGTTGTTTTATCTTTGCTGTCAAGAGTTTCTTCAAGTCTTTAAGAACCCACCTCTGAAACTCTTCAATCTTGTTTGGTTTCGTTATTTAACATTGTGAAAAGAATTGAGACGGAGGAACCTAAGAAAGTGTTGATGACTGATCCAAGCAGTTTCCTTCGTAAACTTGTTAGGAACGTAGCACTCCTAAAAACACACACTTACTACCCCCCTGTATAGCAGAATCTAAAACACTTCAATCATGAGATCTTGTCTTGAAAACCCTCACCAAGGTTCAAATGCCAGTCCTTTTGAGAATCACAAAAATAAGTAGGGATAGGGAGGTAAGGCCGACATTTAGGACTGATGCCATAGAGTTCTTGGCACATACAAAATAAAGTAAATACACTAATTAATAAGCTAAGTGAACTATTTTAAGTACAAGGTTTTTTTCTAATAATGTTCAAGTTTATTTGGTAAGAAGTAATAATAATTGGTAGTAAGGTTACATCTTAGTGTTTATTATTATTTTTATTCCCTTTTCCTTCAATACTAATATTATAAAGAGGAAAGTTTTTTTTTTGTTTGTAATGGATAAAATCAAAAACTACTGGACCGATTTTAAAAATTCTTTCACCAATATAAAGCTACATTATCAGCGAGTAACATAGGCTATATTTTATTTTTAAAAATATTTTTTTTTTTAATTTAATTTACTCCTCATAAAAATGTCGATAGTCACTCATATTTTATGGTAGAGTCAGTCTATGATGATTCTTCAATATGTGTGTTGAAAATAATAATGCGGGGGGGGGGGGGNTGATAAGGTTATATTGTCTTGTTTATTATTTTTATTTCCTTCTCCTTATTTTATATAAGTTTTAGTTTTTCTTCAATGACATGTTTCTGTGATTTTTCACCATCTTCAAGTCTTATTTGTATTAAAGATGATTGATTTTAATTCAATCTATCGGAAAGTTTATGAAATTTTATGGTTTTATATGGAATATGTTGTGAGAGCTCTCACTAAAAATATTCCATATACAACCATAAAATTTCGCAAACTTACCAATAGTATGAATTAAAATCAATCATCTTCTATAAAATTGACTTGAAGATGGTGAAAAATCACCGAAACATGTCATTGAAGAAAAACTAAAATTTATATAAAATAAGGAGAAGGGATTAAAAATAATAAACAAGAAAATATATATTTACTATCAACAAGTTTTTTTGTTACAAATTTAAAAAATAAACGGATTAATTTTGTATTAGGAATGACGTTAACAACTATAACGTTTAGTAGATACTTACTACTTTTAATAAAAGACTAAACTTCCATGTTTATTTGCAATGGCACTATATTTATATAATTATGTGATAGGATCAAAGGATATAGATAATTTGTAAGTAAACTAGTTTATTTATTTTCCTTTCCATTGAAAATGACATCTTATATTTACAGAAGTGTATATAGAGTATAAATTCACATTCTGCTAGTGAGATCATAAAACACAAAATCTGGCCTAGTTGTTCCATTTAAGAACTATTCTAGGGTGACCTGGTGGTCTAGGGGTAAGGTGTCAGACTTCTATGCTGGCGGCCGGGGTTCGATCCCCGGTCCCGGCAAAGATTTATCTGATTACCAAACCCTTCCTTCACCTCTGACAAGACATCTTGTGAATGTGAGGAATGCCAGGTCTCCACCGTGGTTCGGATTCCACGTTAAACTGTAGGTCCTACATTTCATCTCACAATCACCCTACCATTAACACATTAACGTAAGTGCGTATAACCCGAACGGGTAGTAAGACGCGGTGCTAATAATAATAATAACTATTCTAGAAGCAAATCATATATTAAGGGGGGCCATGCTATATCCTAGACTAGAACAATAACCCGTATTTACCTCTTAACTGTCCAGTCTCTTACCTATGTCTAAGAAGGACGTACTTCAGACAACAAACACTACAACCCTTCTAAGGCAAGTCTCCAGCCAACACCACCTTGAGGGTTGCTCAAGAGCACTTGCCATCTACTACATTCACGGAAATACACATTACATGCAGTCTCACCCCAGTTCATATTTTTAATAGACATATTACCAATATCGTTAAGCTATCTGGATTTTGAAATTGTGACCGATTTTAATCATGACTAAAGTGCCCAATTTTGGCCAACATCTAAAAGGGACATAATTTATTGGTCATAGCTTTGCATAAGACCAATTTTATCATATTTTAAGGAAACTTGGTGTCCTCTTTGACATGATCAATATATAACTTTGGTGCTCGTGTTCAAGGCATACCAATAGTGTCCAGATATTTGCAATGTTTAATTTTTATTTTATTTATTACCGCATCTTACTACCGGTTCGGGTTATACGCTTAAGTATTAATTACGATAATTGGGAAAGTTGAATTTAGAGGAAGTGAACCCGCATTTGCGTGGAGGGAGAGTGGAAATCCATTTAGGAAAAAAAAAACAGTTCACCCGACTGAGATTCGAACCTAGATCTCCCTGCCCTAAACAGTCCAGTAAAGATTATTAAAGGTTTCATCATAAGGCAGACATAAGTAAGCCTACAACCATATGAAGTGGTATTACATGTCCTCGGCAGTTGAGCTCAACACCACTATCGCGTTAGCTAACTACGCCACCGAGGCGGGCAATGTTAAGAAATGATTTGATTATATATGAATAAAACAAAATAAAAATAATCACTATTATTAATTTCTTCCTGCAGCCTGTACAGACTAGGTCAGGAGTGAGCCAAATATTAGAATAAATTAGCAGATTCCATCCAACCGTCTGATACATCCCATGGTAAATCTTCATATATAAGTAACATATTAATAATTAATCAATACTAGCTGTGAACAAAATCACCACCTATAGATATTACTGTATCACCTACTCCGTATTATTAACTTTATTACAGGACTTAATGACATTATTACTATTATTGTAACGGTTTTTAGCAATGTACTCTACGTTACAAATTAACATTGTTATGTATATTAAGTTGATGTAAAAAAGTTTACCTTTTTAAAACTGACAATCTAGACATTGAATAATACCTACAAACACTTTTTGAAGAAAGTATTTAATTATATAAATGCAACAGTAAAAGTGTATTGTCTGGTTCTGTGAATGCCACAAATCTTCTAAATCTTGATACTCGCGTTGATTCAGTATATTTTATATATTTATTTACTATGTAATCTATCAATATGGCACAAAAAATTTGCGTGGATTTTTGCAGTTTCGTAAGAATTGTTTCGTTTGTAAATGTTACTATTTCTTTGGAATCACAGTAATTAATTTTTTCGTTTTTTTATAATCGTTTATTTTACAAATCAAATAATGAACTAAATAAAATAAAAATGTATACTATCATAAAGAAATTATTCAAAAAGAAAGCTCATTTAGTAGAATACATACAACGATATATATAATTCTTAGGAAATATAGGCCTAGAGAACCACATTTTTTAAAAGAAGAATTTCGAAACCAATATTTTATTTCATTTTACGTCATGGAACTGCTAACATCATATTAATCCAACATCTCATAGGCATTTTTTTTTTGTGATGCACATTTTATTATCCGTCAATATAATTCGCACATTTAAACTATGTAGAAAGGAGGAATTTGGAAGAAACATGTCTAAATTTGCGTTGGGGTAAGAGTGGAAAACCATTTGCGAAAAACCACCTAGGACACATCCGAGGTTTGAGTACCAATCTCTCCATCACAGCAAACCAGACTGGACAAGACTAATGCGGGTGACCTGGCGGTCTAGGGGTAAGGTGTCAGACTTATATGCTGGGGGTCCCGGGTTCAATCCTCGGTCCCGGCACAGATTTATCTGATTACCAAACCCTTCCTTCACCTCTGACAAGACGTGTATTAATCACAACTTGTAAATGTGTGGAATTCCAGGCCTCCACCGTGGTTCGGATCCCACGTTAAATTGTAGGTCCTCCATTTCATATCACAATCACCCTAACATTACACATGGGCGTAAGTGCTTATAACCCGAATGGGTAGTAAGACGCGGTGCTAATAATAACAATAATCATAATAATAATATAGGACTAATACGTTTGTCCACGTGACCTCTTGTGCAGGTGGTAACATAACCTTGAATCGCCACGCATATAGGCCTTCATTTGAGTTTTATATGCAACCTAATCATTCATTCTATACAAATGTTGGCAACTTTGTAATTTACTTAGTAAAGTGTGCAAATAATGGCGTTCCACTTGTCACAAAAAAAGAGTAATATGTCGTACAAGCAAGGGAATTTGTTATGTTATGGATGAGGAAACCGTGTGGAGGGGGGTATTAGGTGGAGGGGGGTTAATTCAACAACTCTGAAGACACTGGCTTAGCTCGAACATATTGCTTCGTGGTGTTAAAATCATAGATCTATTGTTTAATTCATCTTTTTTTAGCACCGCATCTTACTACCCATTCGTGTTATGCGCTTATATACTAATTAGGCTGATGGTTCTACGAAGGCTATATTTATATGAAATATATCCACATTTGCGTGGGGTGAGAGGGGAAACAATTTTGGATAAAACCATCCTGAGTACACCCGATCAAGATTCGAACCTCAATCTCCCTGTCATCGGCAGTCTAGTCTACTGCAAGAGTAGCGCGTTGGACCACGTGGCCATTAAAGCGGCTTAGTATTTTAATATTATGGAGGAATCGTTCTCGCTAACTCATTTCAACTCTTCTACACTTTATTCCGTAAAATGAGGTTTGTAGTTTTTTTGTTTTTTCTAAATTAACATATAAGAAAGAAAATATATTTTATTTGCGTGTTAATATAATATTTTTTTAAATTTCAAAATACATGAAAACAAAGAATGTTGAAGAATTAAATGATGCATTTCGGGGCTTGGAACATGAATGATGCTCCCCGCTACCCACCCTTTGGGCATTTTGACTTATTTGAAAAGAGGGAATGTCGGGTAGGAACGTTGCAAATAGTCAGACTAGGAGTGTTCAGTTCTACTATAAACTATAACACATGGTATGATGTTGCAAATCGTTTAACTTCTCTTAGAGTCGTTTGCCCAATTACCCGCCTTGGTGGCGTAGTTGACTAACGCGCTTGTCGTGTTGAGCTTGACTGCTGAGGACGTGGAGATCGAGGTTCGAATCTCGGTCGGGTGAACTGGGGGTGGTTTTTCCCAAATGGTTTTCCACTCTCCCGCCACGCAAATGCGGGTTCACCTCCTCTTATTCAACCTTCCCAATTCCTAATCCATTAGAGTAATTAGTACTTAAAGCGTATAACCCGAAAGACGCGGTGCTAAATATTATATATTATTATTAGCCCAAATAATTCACTTTACACAGGTGATCTAACTCTACCTCCAACTGGAGTCCTGCTACCCCCCCTCCCCTCCACACACACACACACACACACACACACCCTACAGCTCCCACTGATATCGTTTCATGTCCTCTNCCACACACACACACACACACACACACCCTACAGCTCCCACTGATATCGTTTCATGTCCTCTTATAGTTAAAATTAGTCGTCCTTTCATGGTAGCTCCACACAAGTTAAGCTGACTATAATTATACATTTAATAAATTATTTTTGATTGTGTTAGATCGATTCAGGCTTTCAAGACAGAAGAAGTACGTGTCTTTTGGGTACAATTAATATGGTCTAGGTGACCTGGCGGTCTAGGGGTAAGGTGTCAGACTTCTATGCTGGCGGCCGGGGTTCAATCCCCAGTCCCGGCATAAATTTATCTGATTACCAACCCCTTCCTTCACCTCTGACAAGACATGTTGGGAATGCCAGGCCTCCACCGTGGTTCGGATTCCACGTTAAACTGTAGGTCCTCCATTTCATCTCACAATTACCCTACCATTTACACATTAGCGTAAGTGCGTATAACCCGAACGGGTAGTAAGACGCGGTGCTAATAATAATAATAGGGTATAAATATTACTAGGCATTTGCAATGAATTTATATAGTTTTAATTAATTAATTTAGAATTGACTTTTTTATGCCAGCAAAATATATTGTCATAAATTTCTAACTAATTTGAGCTAGGCCCCTTGACAATCCTAATATATTATATCTAAGTAATTAAGTGACTGGCTGACAGACCTATTCACACATGAAAAATTATATTCGTTACTGCAGACTGATTGACTAAACACACATATTCGTTGGTTTATTAACCTACTCATTCATTTTTTTCACTAATCATTATGTCCTTCATTTATTGATTAATTAATTTTCTCGTCCACTCATTGACAATTCCATAAAAAAATTCTAGATATTTGTAGATAAACAATTTTGAAATTTGTAGCGGTGCTTTATTTAACACTAAATACGTCGACTACATTTACAGGTAAATAAAAAATGATAGGTTAATACTTGAAAACATAAGATTAGAATGCATGTTGACATAAGAGTTTAATGGAGCAAACAAAACAAACAATTAGAATGTAGTTACCAAAGCACAACCCATCATTTCCTATGTTAACCGGTCAAATGGGTAAAATAATAATTACAACAATGAGTTTAATAATAGATACACTCATTGAGTGAACTCGCCGTGGAGCGCAATGGGTCTAATCCCTTATCCAGACTACAAAACCTAGCTGGTTGTATTAACTATCGCCCCACTCTTAAAATAAGGTCTAATCACATTTTCTAAAGTGAAAAACGAAACTAAGGCTAATTTAGGTTACTCCTCGATTGGGAGACAAAGACTACAAACGCGATATAGTTGCAATAGTGAATTTGTTTCAACAGATATCTAAAGCATAATGACCGACCAGCAAAGAATAGCCAGAACTCACACCACATTACAGACTAAATAAACCTATTTTAAGAGGTGAGAATGATGTGTGCCAGAGAAGCTAGCATTGAAATGTTAACCGTCTAGTATTGATTATATAAGTTAGAGAGAACTGTCTATCTGTCCCAGTCATAGAAACATCAGGCTTATATCTTATAGAAAGAGGTAATTCAGGATTATAGACCTCTATACAGTAAAGGCTGGCTTGTTACTAACTAGTAGTGTCAGGGATCACGAGTTAAAAACACACCCAAACATAGGCACAAACTACATTTAAGATAAAAGTTATTAAAAATCAGTGAGCTCTCATGCGGCTACAGAAGGGAGTTAAACGGGAACATCAAACTGGGTGCGGGCCGTGCCAGAGGGGCAGCGACAAACCCACAAGTTGATCACCGCAAAACAGCTGAACCACAATGCACATTGATTCACAAGAACAACTAACAATTACTTAACTAGGTTTCAAGAACGGGCCTTGAACAATCTAAATTCCTCCTTTCCTATCAGAAGGCACAGCAGTCCGGAACATGATCATACAGGCCAGGGAGTGAGACACACTCCAATGAACCTCCTGGTCTAAAGGACCGAGTAGGAGAAAACGAGAGATATTAAAGGTACTTCATGACGTGATCACCATGAATTTGAGTATCAAAACCTAACATAACTATACATAATACAGTCGACAAACTTTATAATGGCAAACATTCTTAACTTGAGAGAATGATTCTAACTAAATTACATGACTATGAACGTAGAGGCGAGTCTGACGGCACCATCAACGTGACCCCAATATCTTCCAGGTTGCTGTACTGTTGAACGGAGACGAGATACGTCAGTAGTCGAATACAAGCTTGGGACTGTGTTTGTGTTCAGCGGACCCAAGCGTTTTATACAAGCTGAACTGACGAACTAAAGGCGTGGGGAGGGGGGGGGCAATATTCGGAAGGTTAGAGCAACTTCTCGAAGCTTGGTAGAGCACGTAGGCACCGAGTAATTACGTACACATACTCGCGAGTCATGATCAAGTCCGCTCTGTACAGTTGGTAGTCTAGTCGAGTACGGAGTTGAATGGAGGTCAGTGCGTGTCCGAGCAACTCTTCCCATGGAGCCATTCTCACCAGGAAATGTTCCCGAGGCGTGGTATGCTACAAATTATGTTATAACATTAATATATATAATAATTTGATATCCATATATATTTTATCATGTGAAGTCATTTTCTCTAGCTGGAGTAGTTTGTACGGGTAAGGACTGCTGAGCGCGCTAGAAATAACTTAGATCAACTATACTTCTAGTATACATTGTCAAATAGTGCATACAATACCACATGTATTGAGTCAGGTGACGAAAATATACATATCTGGAAACAATAATTACTTCCTCTTCAAATTGTCCCAAATAATCCCTTATTGCGAAATTCCCCAATATTTTTGTCAGGGAATACACAAGAGAAAGTATATCACAACCATAAGGGAGGGTGGTGCTCATGCTTGTTTATACTGAATTGGAATAAAATTATGTCTCTGAAATAAATATTTATTTGAGAAAAGAATGAATACTAACTTTTAATGTCAGCTGTTAGAGAGGGGTATAACAGGACTACCACGCAACTGAAGAACTGGGAGAGCTTGGAATAGACACGAAGTTCTTTTTGAAAAACCCTAGGAAAACACATGGAGTTATTTTTGCTGGAAAACCCTAGGAAAACAAACTGAGTTATTTGTGTTGGAAAACCCTAGGAAAACAAACTGAGTTATTTTTGTTGGAAAACCCTAGAAAACACATGGAGTTCTTTAGTGTTGGAAAACCCTAGGAAAACAAACGGAGTTATTTGTGTTGGAAAACCCTAGGAAAACAAACTGAGTTATTTTTGTTGGAAAACCCTAGGAAAACAAACTGAGTTATTTGTGTTGGAAAACCCTAGGAAAACAAACTGAGCTATTTTTGTTGGAAAACCCTAGGAAAATACAGGGAGTTTTCTGTGTTTGAAAAATCTCAGAAAAACACAGTGAATCTCACAAAAATCTTTAAAAAACAGTTTTTTTTATCAATTTGGGATAGCTAACTGCAAGGTTTAACTAGTAGGCCTTTGCGTGGAAGAAAAAATAAACTTAAGAAATAAACACGCTGATTCAAACACATGTGTTCTTCTTTTCTCACATAGAAATATTGGGCTGCCTGGAAACTGAATAAATTTACCCGTTAAGATCAATCCATCCTGTTCTTAATATTAATGGCATAACTTAACAATGGTCAGTTTTATGACAAATGATATTTAATTACCCTATACTTAATTCAAAATGATATGGACAAATAAATGGGATTTCCTCTTTAAAGACCTGTAATAAAGAGGTAATTTTGTATTAATACTAGAGTGGCAGCCCTGTCTTTGTACTTGGTTTCAGGGAGGTCAAAAATGCAATCCTGGATGCGTGAAAATAAGATGGATACTCCTAATGTGTAATTTTCACTGTGTTTTAGCTAGTCTATCTCCACGTTGATGCAGGTATTCACTCTAGACTGCCGTAGTATTTAGGTTAATGTAGTTTAAGCAAGTTTTAGATAGTTTTCACCTCTTCTATTTGATTTTACGAAACCACTTTTTCTCTCTTGATTATCAAAACTTTGTCCTAAGTAAAAATGTTCAAATACATTTTTTAAACATTTTCACGTGTTTATTGAAGTCTATTGTGGTTTTACTGACCCATATTTAAAACTGGAGATGCCATGATACCAGTTTTTCTCGGTTACAATTCTGAAGTTCAATCTAGATGTATCGATTCTCAATTTCGATGCTTGAACATTTCTTATTTCATTATTTTTCCAAACATCCAACCTCATATTAAAAAAACCCTGTTTATTCAACTTCATAGTACAGAAATAAAACTTAAAAATTATAAATACTAATAAAAATAATTGATTTTTCAAAGAAAAGGATCAATTTTGCTAAGTATTAAAGCATATCTTACAAATTTAATAAAATGATTACGGATTTCAATAGTAAGCATGTATTTTTACCTTCAAATAAAACCTCA
Source organism: Timema californicum (assembly GCA_902141385.1). Taxonomy (NCBI): domain Eukaryota; kingdom Metazoa; phylum Arthropoda; class Insecta; order Phasmatodea; family Timematidae; genus Timema; species Timema californicum. The sequence continues at coordinate 29,989 of CABFOW010000652.1, forward strand.
CTAAATTACATATTTATAAATAATTTAAAAAAGTTATGATAAACAACTATCGAATACACAAGTATTTTAAATCCACCTAAGAGGGTCATTGATTGAACCAAAATATACAGCAAGCAACAGCAAATTAATATAGAGGTAATCGTTTGATACTCATTATGAATTTTTGCTGTTTTGTTTAGTTGCCAGTTCATTCATTGAGAACCAGGAATCGAAGAATCGTGAAGTTTGATTTTAAAATCGATTCTAGATTTTCTAGATACCCGCAAGAATCGAAAATATCAAGGTATTGAAGAATCATGTTTGACATATCTATTTAAAACTTCTCTAAATATGTTATTAACTTTACTATAGCGATGGCAATATTAGATAATGTCCCCAACAATGTTTGTTTTAGAAAAACATTCTGCCTAGTAATAAAGTATAAATGGTTTCCCACTAAAGAAAAATGTGAAAAACAATTTAAAACTTCTTTGACACTATGAACATTAAGTCGTTAATATTCCTGGGTCCAACCCAATAATAAAAAATAGTCCACTTTATAACTAGGAGAAAACTTTGACCTATGGGATAGCACGCTGACAAGGTGGTTTAAAAATTCTATTGATTAAATCACAATATTATGAAAAATGGAAAATTACACCTGGACACGGGAATCGAACCTGGGACCTTTGGCTTGGTATACCTATGCTCTAATCACTGAGCTATCCAGCTTTGGATATTTGATTCTTAAATCACAACACAAAGAATGCACGAAACTATATTTATAGAGACCTCCCTCGTACTTCAGCTGTTCTTGACCTACGTAAAGAATATCCTAAGCCTCTCCGAGATGGTTAAAACAGTCTTATCTATGCCTAGGATCATGAATCATATTCAGAGTGGATCTGATTGGGTGAACCTAGGCGGTTGCCTAGAACGCAAAGGTACTAGGGGTGCATTCCAACAAAATGTTAAAATAGTGTTTTTAAAAATTAATATTCAAACTAGATAAGCTAATAATGTTTCTAAATAAAGAAATAACTTCTATATATTTTATTTAATATTAACAATATATATATATATATATATATATATATATAGACTATTTTAAAAAGGTTGGTTTACCACATAATCACTTTAGTGGTTTTATGACTTTCAATGTCACTTTTTCAGCGAATAATTTTAATATTAACCGTCCCCGTGGTGTAATGGTCAGTGCACTTTGCTACGAGTCTAGAGGTCGTGGGTTCGATTCCCGGCTGGTACCTTGGGTATTTTTCCCGAAAGAGGATTACCCCAAATGTCATCCGGGTTTGGTTGGATAGGTTTAAGTTAGGTTAAGAGTTTCCACTGATTCCACACCCTCATACTCACTATCATCAACACTTGATCTCATCGGGACATGGAAACAGCCTCCATGGAAAGGATGTGCGATTAGTACATTCGGGCATCCCCTGGACAACGGTACATTAGTACGGGCTAATCTTTCAAAAAAACTGGGCTACGAGTAAATTAGTTATTTAATATTTAACTAAAAGCTCATCGATTAAAAAGGGGGTGCGAGAATAGGACAGTGATTTTTCAGTTTTTATAGCAAAACATTTCTTTGTCCAAAATAAATAAAATGTTGCTCCAGTAGCAAAGTTTAGTTTAATTCTCCTCACACGGTGATATCAACAGTTGTTGAATATTTGTCATGGATTTCCTGGAATTAATTACCACTTTTTCTTTTAATTTAAAAAAGTTCCCCTATGCTAATGACAGATATTCAACAACTGTTGATATCACCATGGGAAGAAAATTAAATACAATGTTGACAACATTCTATTTATTTTAGCAAAAAAAAAAAGAGTTTTCCTATAAAAACTGCAAAGAAACTTGACGTTTTCTCGCGTCTCTTAAATTTTTGTCATCCTATTATTATTAATTTGCGTCACGCAGCATGTGCGGTTCACTTATAGTATAATTTATAGGATACAGTTGAAGCGCACATTTTAGATCTCGCCTAGGGTTCATGAAACTCTTGAGCTGCCCCGATCATATTACAATTCTTCATCCTTGTTCCTGGTATTGAAAATAGCAGTATATTCGGTTAGCCTAGGAAGGACCAAGATATATTTATACGATCAATTTTATTTCATTCACCTTTTATTAAGTAATACCATTTGCTCGCGGCTTCGCTCGCACTACACAATACCTACATAAAAACATTCGACAACTTCAAATGCTAGAAAAGAATTGAAGTTCAAGAGCAGAGTTTTATGTGAGTACGAAAATTTAAGAATAAACATGGACTCGCCCCCCATCCCCTCCCCCTACACACGAAATCTCATATCACGTGCCATATTTTTTACCCGCAATACCAGCCGTGATGAATGATCACTACTTATGCCCTTTTTTGACACTACTTTACTCACTGATGAGCTAGCTTGATAGTAAAGTGGCTTACCATGGTTCTCTGAAAAATAAGGAGTACAATAGAAGTAGTAAATTCAATTTTGTATAAATATTAATCCTTAATTGTGTTACAAAATGTGAAAAGTAGGTTGACTAAAGCTGGACGCCCAATAGGAGCAAGGCGCGGCGCGGCGGGTGTCCGCCCACTAGACGTGGCAAGTCGCGGGAAAGGCGCCTTTATTTACTGATAATTAATAAACTAATGAGAAGTACATTTTGATATTTAACTCTAATTGACTAGACCAACACATGCCTAAAAATAGTCTTTTCAATAAAACTTATAGTTCTGTCAGTAAATATTTTCCCCCGGAAACAAAGGAAGCTGGAATGTTATCCTTTTTCCACTCATCCGTTCATTTAGCAATTATTCTTGAGAATAATCGATGTTTGTGCGCTATACACAATGCTAACCGAGCGTGACATAGGAATTTATGTAATTCATAAACAATGTATTTAATAAATGGATAATATAATATATTCGAACTAAGAGCATCACAGTTTAACAAAGAGCATACTTGTTTAGATCGTATGGTTGTTTAAGGTTGTCCCTCTACATGTATTTACATATTTCAATTTTCTATCAAACGGGAAGTATTTTATCCTATTACTTTAGGAGATTTTTGGAGAGTACCCCTTTCCCAGTCACTAAATTAACTTTTTTTCCAGTGTGTTTGGGGTGACTCTTATACCTGTCTGACAAATTTCAATCTTCTACCACAGTGAATTTGTTTTAGCACCGCGTCTTACTACTGGCTCATTAATATTATTTACTAACTACGCTAATTATATGAGAATAAGGAAGGTTTAATTTGGAGGAAGTGTACCTGCATTGGCGTGGAAGTAGAATAGAAATCCATTTATAAAAAACCACCCTCGGTATACCCGACTGGGGTTTGAATACTTATTTCCCTGTCATCGGCAGTCTAGTCTCTTTATGAAAGTGACGCCTTGGAACATGCGGCCATCAAAGCAGGTTCAGTGAGACGTAGTATTTTTTATATAATTTTGGAAATTTCTAGCTCACCCATTTCCCCAAACTCCACTTAGAAATCGCAAATATTTAGGAACTATTGGGGTATTTAAAGTAATCCCACTACATTACTATATTTTTAAAAATTTTGTATCTCTCCTAAAAGTAAAGTGGTTTTTGCATGTTTGAGCAACACACAAACAGAAAACAAACATTTCCTTTTTATATAGTAGTGAGATTTAAGCTTTTCTTGTATCTTAGTTTTGGGGTTATAGCAATTGCACACACACACACACACACACACACACACACACACAAGTACAAACAAACAAATACACATCCTACATTGCTTAAATGTTTATATATTCTTGGTTACTATCGTCAGGCTTCCCATAGTTTTGGGGTTAGAGCTCTGAACAGGCTAAAAAGTAGTGTTCTATAGTCATATATATCTATTTTCCAAGATTGCCAAGGTGTCTTGTATCTAGGAACCTTTACAAGTTATACAATGAAACTCCAACAAGCATGAGCTAAGAAAAAGGCCAAAGAGGAGTGTTTTGTAGCTACCATCATGAAACAAAATGGTGGACGTAATTTGTAACTAGCTTATATTAACCTGACGTCCAAGTTATATCCATGCGAAATTTTATCAAAACAATTGGTACAGTAGTTTGGGCGTGATTGAGCAAAAAACAAATTATAATTAATAGGGTAAGAGTAAAAAAAAAGTTTCACATAAGATAGTTTCCTTAAATATTAGCTATACAAAGATAAAGATTTTCGTGGTCCCTAGTTTAGTATCCTTCCGCAACAATAATCACGCAGTTTAATATTTCAGCCTCACAATATGTGTAGTAACACAAACTTAAGTTTTCCCAAAGAAAGTGGTTAGTACAAAGTTTTCACTTTCTATGTTTCTTTGTTGGTGACCTGGTAGTCTAGGGGTAAGGTGTCAGACTTCTGTGCTGGTGGCCGGGGTTCAATACTCGGTCCCGGTACAGATTTATCTGATTACCAAACCCTTCCTTCACCTCTGACAAGACATCTTGTGAATGTGAGGAATTCCAGGTCTCCACCGTGGTTCGGATTCCACGTTGAACTGTAGGTTCTTCATTTCATCTCACAATCACCCTACCATTACACATTAGCGTAAGTGCGTGTAAACCGAACGGGTAGTAAGACGCGGTGCTAATAATAATAATAATAATAATAATAATAATAATAATTTGTTCTCTAGCTACCCAAATAGGTAGTCACGATGTATAATGTGCTAGGCTCACTGTGGATATAATAAAAGAGACCAAGGTGCATACCCTAATGATTTTCTTTACTACTTACTTAAAGTTTAAATGTTCTTGGTTAATTGAGTCTAAAGATGCACTTCCCAGTTGACACTCGGTCTAAGGGAGTAAGTAGGCTCGACATATTTGATTTTTCTAATTACACCCAAGGTGCACACTTTGTGACTTCACTAAATAGACTTGAAGAGTGCCACTTTTCTGTTTTTCTTGGGTTTGGGGCCACACACACTGAAGGTCACGGGGCTTAAGGCGTCAAGGTCTCAATATACAGTCAACTCCGCTTACAGTGAACCACTATAATAATAATAATAATATTTAGCACCGCGTCTTACTACCCGTTCGGGTTATACGCTTTAAGTACTAATTACTCTAATGAATTCGAACCTCGATCTCCCCGTCCTCGGCGGTCGAGCTCAACACGACAAGCGCGTTAGCCAACTGCGCCACCGAGGCGGGTTGAACCACTATAGACCCAGCTATTTAGTTCACAATCTCTAAAGTTCACCAAAACTGAAACGCGTTTACACTTAATAGTGAGAGGGGTAGGGACAAACAAAAGAAAATATCACAATTATAATAAAGTTTTTGAAATCTATCTCTTTCTTTCGTATAACCCGAACGGGTAGTAAGACGCGGTGCTAATAATAATAATTCTTAACATTTAAATAGTCAGTTCTGTGCTGTTGCTTTTTGTATACCAATTTTATTAATATGTTCTGCCTTTTGATGGTAGAATTAATTTATTTGTCTGGATATTTATCCATAATTAAATTAAAGATCAAGTCACATAAAGATGTTGAACGTTACATAGATCTAAGTCTTATTTGTTAAAGAATCACAATTTACCTATTAATGTGAATATAAAATAACCAACACAAAATATAATTTCTCTTTGGATTATCGGTTAAAATGTATTCTGTGATTACTATTTGGATTACAGTTGATTTGGTGATCGAGTAATACAGAATAAAAATGATGTCTACATTCAACATTTGTTGATATTCCCAAACCCCTTCTTTCCAGGGGGACTTACAAACATACAGGCCTATATATTAAAAGTTAGTATATTTGAATTGTTACAAATTTAAAACGCTAAAGTAACAACACAAACAATCGTGGTTTTTCGACACTGTTTCTCTCGCCGGAGAGATAGCGTAATTGTTAATAGCTTACCCGGGTGACCTGGCGGTCTAGAGGTAAGGTGTCAGACTTCTATGCTGGTGGCCGGGGTTCAATCCTCGGTCCTGGCACAGATTTATCTGATTACCAAACCCTTCCTTCACCTCTGACAAGACATCTTGTGAATGTGAGGAATGCCAGGCCTCCACCGTGGTTCGGATTCCACGTTAAACTGTAGGTCCTTCATTTCATCTCACAATCACCCTGCCATTACACATTAGCGTAAGTGCGTATAACCCGAACGGGTAGTAAGACGCGGTGCTAATAATAATAATAATAGCTTACCCTGTATACTTTAAGATAAGTAGGACTGTACAATGGGAGATCCAATGAATACTCTTGGATTTACAGTTTTATTCAATGTATAGATGTGATCTACCTTGCATTGTGTAATTAAGATTTATTTTATATGCCTATTTTATAAAATGAATCACATATTAAAATTATGCTCATTATTATTTTAATATTACAGTAAACAATTTAAACGTTCCTTAAAGGAAGTGGCGCACCAGTCGAGAGTCACTCTCACAAACACCATTCAAAAATGTTTTGAACAAAATAAAACTGGCCATACTGTGTAGCTTAGCAGAAAGAGCTGTAAAAGCTAACTTGTACCTTACAGAGGTTAGTGTACAAAATGTTTCCTTAGATCATCCTTCCTCTTACACGGCAATAACATAGTTTCACTTGATATAATAGGGGCACATAAAAATTAATGTTTAAATATATATTGTATAGTCTCACTTATCAGTCAATTTTATCTGGGCATTTTACTGTTCTACCACAAAAACCAATTTCCCTGTTGTCAAGTGGAGAATACAATACAATACTACTTCTGGTCCGAGCGTAGTCGTGTGGCCTAGATAATATCCCGGTCATTCAGCCGTGAGATAGGTCCGTAATACAATACAATACTACTTCTGGTCCGAGTGTAGTCGTGTGGCCTAGCTAATATCCCGGTCATTCAGCCGTGAGATAGGTCCGTAATACAATACAATACTATTCCTAGTCCGAGTGTAGTCGTGTAGCCTAGCTACTATCCCGGTCATTCAGCCGTGAGATAGGTCCGTAATAGACTCGCCACGGTCTTCACGTCGAAGTTGGCTCCTGGCCTTGTTCAGTAATATGACGTCACTGTGGTCGATATTTCCCCCTATCGATCGTTTTGGACAGCGAACCTATCATGTGTCATGTCAGTTTGACTCGTTTCACGGTGATGTCCTTTGTTACGAACACTAGTATGCAGCATTGCAATGGGGGAAAAACTATACGCTCTTTTGAATCATTCACTCACATGTTATATAAATAATTGCTCACGTTTTAACAGTTACCTTTGTAAAATATTGAATCAAAATTAGTTTCTTATGGTTATTTTTTAAAACCACCATATTTTATTATTTAAAACATTTTTTTTCAAACATCCTAGCCATGTTTTAAGATGGAAGAATATTGAAATTCAGGGACAGCAATACCATTGACAATCTAATTATTCAATAGTACATTTGTTATCTTCACGTTTAACTATATAAATTGTCTAATGTATAATGGGTGGATGAGGAAAAACTCATCTCACCTAGCATATAGAGAAAATAGGAAAATTAAATGTTGAGAGTACCCGCCGTACTGCTGAACAAGATTCGAACGCCAACTTTCCCGCCGTTTAAGGTTTTTAATGGGCAATTGTATATAATATTTACCCCCCTCGGTGGCGTAGTTGGCTAACGCGCTTTTCTTGTTGAGCTCGACTGCTGAGGACGGGAAGATCGAGGTTCGAATCTCGGTCGGGTGAACTAGGGGTGGTTTTTCCTAAATGGTTTTCCACTCTCCCTCCACGCAAATGCGGGTTCACTTCCTCTAATTCAACCTTCCCAATTCCTAACCCATTAGAGCAATTAGTACTTAAAGCGTATAACCCTAACGGGTAGTAAGACGTGGTGCTAAATATTATTATTATATAATATTTCCTCGGTTCCGGCACAGATTTATCTGAGTACCAAACCCTTCCTTCACCTCTGACAATACGTATATTAATCACAACTTGTGAATGTGTGGAATGCCGGGCCTCCGCCGTGGTTCGGATTCCAAGTTAAACGGTAGGTCCTCCATTTCATCTAACAATCACCCTACCATTATACAATAGCGTAAGTGCGTATAACCCGAACGGGTAGTAAGACGTGGTGCTAATAATAGTAATAATAATAATATTTTAATTGATAGCCTACAAAAACGTTTATGTTAGATTTTAAATTATATTAGCTTATCAATTAATCACGCAAAGACTTCAATATTGTTTGGTCTAGCGTGCTGGTGATGGGGAAGTTGGGGTTGTAAATTCGGTCGGGTGTCATTTATGGTTTCCCAATCTCCCTCTTAACAGATGAGGATACATTTTCCCTAAATACTAAATTCATACTCCTTACCTTGTTAGTGTTATTAAAAATTCGGATAACCCATTTGTATATAAGATGTGGTTTACTAAAAAATTGAATAAAAGCTCAATTTCAATGTTATATCAATTGACGAGGAGACATGTATAGTGTGTGACAATTATTTCACTCTGCATACAATAAAATTCAAATAATTGTGGCTAATCTAACATAAAAATAAAACTATAAAACTTGTTTGGGTGCGTATTCTTCCTATAGCTTAGAAACGTTTTACGCTATCATTGAGCATAGCTAAGTATTGACTATTTGTAGTGTCGTGGTCACTTCATCTAATCAACCTGCAGGTATATTTAAGAAATTCTAAAGTAAAACTTAGATTATCTTGATAGCGTACATTGTCCTCGATTAAAGATTAGTAAGAAACTTAAATATTATTTTTAAAAAGGCCTACCTATTCACAGGAAGACATCAAAAGATCAACTACTTCTGTTTAAAAAGGCCCTAGAACAGTGAGTGGTTCTTAACCTTTTATTACTCGCGGCCCCTTAAAATCCTAAAATACTTTCGCAGCCCCTAGTTTTTATTAACATAATAGTCAATAAGATTTATTCTAAAATAGTGGCGTTATTTACTGATTATAACAAAAAAAGATAAAACAAAAGAAACTAACATACCTAAATGTATGTTATGGGACCTCTGTTGTTGAACACTTTCCACTAATTGGTCTATTCTTGTTTCAATTGTATTACTTAATGCTATTCGCATGCAGGAGTCAATTCTAGGTATATTTCACTCTTTCATTTTGATATTTATCATTGTGGAAAATTCCTTTTGGTACTATCCGTGATTTATACTATCCGTGAATTCCCTCCCCTCCGTTACCCTGGAAAATCGAGTGTCTACTATACTTACATGCTTACGATCATCGAGTTATTTCTACCAAAACATAAAATTTAAAATAATTGACCAGTAATAAGCAAATAACACTTTTAGTTATTTTTTTGAGGCCCTGAAAAACCTTTCGCTGCCCGCCCGGTTAAGAATAACTGATTTACACCTACCAAATGGGCTGGTGTCTGTCAAAGGACCTCACATTTGTCCTACAAGGGCCATGTCATCCGCGTACAACTCTAAACTAGTGTCGGGGCTCCTTATATTATCGTTCACAGTCAAACTAAAGAGTGTGGAGCCCTCTAAGGACCTTGAAACTTGAATCACACGTTCGCCGTAAATATAGAGCAAATTCTGCATGAGTGGTGCAGAGATTCACGCTGTATGTTGAACCAAAATGCATTGTAACTCAAACTCAAACCAGCTGATCATCAACATATTTTATTTTCAGGTGGATACAAATATATTTTAGATCATTGTCACGGTATTTTCCAATTTTAGTGCTGTGTCGTGGCACAATTCCAATTCATTGATAAACACACGCTTTCCATTAACGGGTTATTTCAAATCTCCTCACAAAAGCCAATGAGGATGTCTTCTTGGTTATAGCTCTACGGCGTATGCGTAATGGTTTTAAATGATACTTTTTTGGTTCTCCCGTGCTCAGTAGCGAGGCGTCAAGGTAGGCAGAATAAGCTCAGCCATCCCAAAAGGTTTTGAAAAAAGGAGAGAAAACATCCCCTTAAATAAAACAGATGTAAAGTTGAATTTGGTTGGTAATTTCTTAAAACGTAGTGACATTTTAACAAGTGCGGAAAGTGAATGTGTCAGAACCCTTTTGGCAAGATAATCTGATACGTTTCAGCCTAATGTAGCCGGAGGATCAGACCTGCAGGGAGCTCTAGAGGGTAATACGCGTGCAGTAAGCCGGGTATCCCTGCTCGTGAGTGTTTCATTCTGAGCATTCTGAGTGTTTTTCAAATTTTTAATTCAATGTTGATTAGTTTAGGATTGTGACTTAAATTTTATTATTTTATAGGGTTGTTTTAATGTCTGTATTAAAATATATATCAGTAATGTTTTAGGATCTAGTGTATGTACCGTAGAAAAAAATGGGAGATGCTGTAAACATCAACAATGACTTTCTATTCAGTTTACTTTTTTTTTTTTACTTTTGAATGAAAAGTGTATTTAGAGGAAAAGATATTAAGACCAAAATTAGTTATTTCATAGAAGGTATAGTAAAAAAATTGTAATAATAATAATTATATTATTATTAGTAATATTCTGCTAGTACTGTATTATACAACTTCATAAAATCCCATTTTCGACATCGCTAAGTGTTCATGACTCAGCTTACCCAAAAACTATCATCACACTTCACCACTGCCCGTGCTGAAGATCTCAGGCAGAGCGGATGAACTAGAAATGAGTTGAACTTTAGCATAACAGCGGGCAGAAATCTTGTGATTGGCTTAGAGCTCGTCACGTGACCATGGTTCTGTTCTGCGCTTGTTTTTCGGAGAACGTGCGAATCCACACTCTTTTCCAAATAATATGAAGATTGTTCCTGGACTGGTAGTATTGAAACATCTTAACCAGGTAGAATGTAATGCCCAAGGAAAGTGGTTTGTAGAAGAGTGCATCATACCAAACACGGTTGGAAACTTTTGCCATGCTTTATACTGTAAAATGGCACCAGCTATCATGTTAGTGTTTAAGCTCCTCGTGACCTGATTGACAATGTGAATAAGCTGATGAGACGTTACCTAGCCAGCCTAAAATACAAACTGGTTGCTTATTAGTATTACATCCTCCCAAACATGCCGTTTCAGACTCGTTGGTAATAGAGATTTGAACGGTTAACCCAATGAATGATGTGCACGGATCTTTTAGTAAGACGTCGGAAATTATTGCCCCTACCCGATGTATATTTAAGCACAGGACGTTGGTATGCTCCCAGACCTCAGGAAAATTACTCAGGAATAGGATGGCATTGAACATCTTCACAAGGAATTTTATCGCCTCCAAGGGGAAATTACAGATTATTATGTTTTCAATACTGTCAGATCCTTGTATCTGAGTTATATAATGGTTAATACATGTGATATTCAAGCCACGTCAATGACCTACTCCACGTGCGTAATATGTAGTGAGTATGACGGGCTGTAATCGTATGAATTGAGGCTATAAATGACTGGTAAGAGCACTAATTAAATGGTACGTGTAAATAAAGAGAACATTATTAGAATATATACCAGTTAAATGGGAATACGGTTGGAATATATTGTTATCTAGGACCAATAATAAGCGGTAAAGTTAGAGGAACTAATTAGCTTAAGTGGGTAAGTATCCTTTTATTATCCTACTCCGGCAGGTTGCATTGAAGGTGGTGTTCTACATTGTGCTTCTCACTGTAGCATTCTCACCCTATTCAGGTTAATAAAGGTGCAATTATTTAAAATTTAGGACTTTCCTTATTTGGTCATAAATATGGTATGGTATAGGTAGATATTACTCAACAGGCAGAAAATAAAATCGCTGTGAAAATAGATTAATCAATTATTTTATTCTTGAGAGCTATCTGGCATAATATCTGTTCTGAACCTTTTATAAATAATTATTTCTAGCCCTTGGTTTTTCAATCGGAAAATTCTTCCTATGAAAATACAAATATTTTTAGCTCTTTCATATTTATGTAATTGTTGTATAAATAATGATAATATATTATTTATGGAAGTTCTACATTAAAATCACAGACCTATATGATTGCCAAACCCTTCCTTCACCTCTGACAAGACGTGTATTAAATCACAACTTTGGAACGTGTGGAATGCCAGGCCTCCACCGTGGTTCGGATCTCACGTTAAACTGTAGGTCCTCCATTTAATATGACAATCACCCTACCATTACACATTAGCGTAAGTGCATATAGCCCAAACGGGTAGTAAGACACGGTGCTAATAATAATAACAATAATAATAATACATTAAAATGTATATTCAAATTTGAATATTATTTATAAGACAATTAAAATATTGAGGAAGATCTGGGAAAAAGTTTATTTTAAAATAATAAACAATCTTAGGTAGCTATAATGCTATTATAATGATATATTAAGATTATAATGTTAATATATTATTTATTATAATTTTACATTAAAATATCTATTAAATTTTAATATCATTTGTAAAATAATCAAAATATTGAGGAAGATATGGAAAAATGTTTATTTAAAAATAATAAACAATCTTAGGTAGCTATAATGCTATTATGACACTTCTTCAATTACTATGGGTTTGGTTGTAAAAATATTATATACTTTTCTAGCAACCATAATATAAAGCCAATAAAACCTTAAAAACAGCTATATACAAAATTGCCAAGTTAATTTTACCAATATTTTAGCTAGCTATTTGTTAAAGGCCAACGTATATAATAATATTTAACTGTTTGTTTGATTGAATGTTAGCAGTGACTTATTGTTATTTACATATATTTACTTTACCATCTTGTCTTACATATTTCTTAAAATGCACAAACAATTACAATTTGTTAACTTTTTACATTGAAACACTCTTCACCAAGGGGTAAAATACCCTAAACACAGTGTAATGTTACTAAATAAATATTGCACGGGAGCTTTCAACACATTAAATTACGTGCTTTATATTTTAAACAGACCTTGAAGAAATGAAATAAGTTTTGTCTTTAAAGAATAATAGATAATTATTTCAAAACTAAAACTTAATAAATCGAACAACACCAAATGTTTTGAGAACAATTTTCAAGCGAATGACGTTGGCTGCATGTACTCGACCAAAGCTAAAGCTCGTTCCCCCCTCCCCCCTCAAGACTTCCAGTTTTGAGAAGCTTGGTTTTCTCATTTGATTATTTCTTATCGTGTAGTTTTGGATGGGTAAATCTTGTGAGACAACAGGTGATGTTATTAGGGCCGCGTCATGAGCATACTAGCATCTCGGAAATGATCAAAGGCATTGCTTGGAAGCTGCTTTGCTCGAGGGTGCATAGCAGGTCCGCCTTTTACTTTCTGCCCGTCTGGTGTGTACGTGCCTGCCTGCCTGCCTGCCTGCCTGGCTGTCTTGTGTCGACCGATTACGAGCTAACTACAAACTCCTGCCTACCCTATTCGTTTCTTTAAGATAACACATCAATGGAAAGGAGGAGGGGGCGGGGGGTAAATCTGTGTAGCGTAGAAAACTTACCCTTATGTATGGTATAGACCCAAAGAAGGAAAGGGGGTTTATTTTAGTGGTTTTTATTCGTTGACGTTTTTGGAAAGTAAAACATCTAGATTAAATAAGGAATTAGTATTTTACTAACAAGTCCTTGCACTACTGCTAATCCATTTTATCTAGGTTATTTAAAGTGTACCTTCTAAATACTCATCCTGTAACATAAAAATGGAATTCGACTATATTAGGCAAGATCACATAATAGTAAACATCCAATACTTAGCGTTGGACATTAAGGGTGACATGTGCTGAGCCAACCTAGACACAAATACCTGATCTCTCAGACCCTCCCCTCCCCCTGATATTATTTTCTCCTTAGACCTGCAATTATCCTCCCTAAACCTATGCAAAAGCCCAAAGAGCTTCTTTAAGCTTTTTGCTACCCACTCAGTGATAAACGTACAACTTTTTTTTAATTTAAAACAAACCTATATAATTCATCCTTAATTGCTTTTAATTGTTGTCCAAGACGCAGAAAAATATGTTACTATCTGCTTTCAATGGTAGAGATGCGTCAAAATTCAATTCATCTATTTATTTTCTAATTTTCTTAAACATAACCTTAGTTCGTCGTGGTCACAACTGACTTTAGAATTAGCGATTAATGTTTATATCATATTAGTATGATTTTATAGGCCATTAGCGTCTCACCCGAACTTAACTATCCAATTTTTCACAATTTTATTGAAAAATTACACCTGAATAAGGGTTTAGAACTCGGGGCCCTTTGATTCAGCTCGTCACTGTTTTGATACTACAGGTTTGGCCTGTCTGCAGAGTCAAACATCACCAATCATTTAAAGTAAGATTGTAATGGTTGTTTAAGATCATACCTTACATACTTTATAGCTCAGAAATACACACACCGAATGGGTTTTTTTTGTGCTGCCAATATTATTCACCTTATTTTCATAAAGGTTACGCCATAATCACAATGGACCTATATTTAATTTAATGCTTGTTATGGCATATGTGACATCCAAAATTTCAAATCCAGGCAAGACAGAATATTTCATTGTTGGTTAAGGAGGTTGTCAAAAAATTATGCTTTACGGTTTTATGGGGAAATCCCTCTAATTTCTCGCCAATTTTTAGCTTTCCAGCTTATATATAAATGTGGTTTTTTTTTATGGACACCCATACATAGTCTACGTACTTTCTTATATATACATAAACGTTGGTCAAGTATAATATAGAGAAAGATAATTAATATTTTTACAAATATCTGGAACCTGTGAAGTTAGTTCACTGCCGACGTGCTTGAGTTGAGGATCCTTGTGTATATTCTTTATAACCTATGAAATTATTTTTCCCATTAGAGAAAAGGTTGGGAAGTATTATTATTATTATCATTAACACCGCAATCTTACTACCCGTTTGGGCTATATGCAAGTACGATCATGTGTAATGGTAGGGTGATTGTGAGATGAAATGGAGGACCTACAGTTTAACGTGGAATTCGAACCACGGTGGAGGCCTGGCAATTCCCCTCATTCGCAAGATGTCTTGTCAGAGGTGAAGGAAGGGTTTGGTAATCAGATAAATCTGTGCCTGGACCGAGGATTGTACCCCGGACCCCGGCACAGAAGTCTGACACATTAACTCTAGACCGCTAGGTCACCCTAGTTAGGAAGTACACACATACATTAATTTTCCAAATGAAATTGGGATGAATAAATTACAATTTGAAGGGAAATGTAATTGCATTTGCATGTAGGCAAAGGGGTAAACTCTTTAGGAAAAAGCGTCGGACACCAATATGGGCTATTGGACTATCTTTAAACATGTATGTATAAATAAATAAATATAAATATATACTTATTTATTTATACATACCCATTCTTCATGTCACAATATGGGTGGAAGGGGATTGATCTCCTACAATTCAGAGTGAGGCGCCTGCTGGATATAGGAGGTGGACTACTTTTCCGTGGGCCACGCTGTATATATGTAATTAAAAACTATAAGCTCATGGCACACCAACTAAAAACAATTATGTATGTAATATCGTGCCTAGAAGTTAGGTGGACACATGGACTAAACGTCAATCTCGTATATTATCGTATACCTGTGACGGGTGGCTGGGGTGCGAATCCCGGTCATGTGTACTGAGTGTGTTTGACTAATTGGTTTTACATTACCTCTAAGTTTCTCTTCTTCATTCCTATCCCATTATCTTAATTAAATGTGGATAACCCAGCCATGTTCATGCATAGTAGCATAAAGAGAGCCACTTAACAGAAGACCCATTTTTACACTAAACCCGCGTACAATAATAATATACAAAATTTTAACGAAATGAAAGTCCCTCTTCTTCCTATTTTAATTATCTATATGTACAGTGCTGCGTGTAGCCCGAATGGGTAGCAATACGCGGTGTTAATGATAACTATAATAATATATGTACAGTAAACAGATTAGAGAAATTGTACCTGAATGTACGCAAATATGGATACACTTCCTCCAGATTCTACATTACTCATTCCTTCCTAATTTGTTTAAATATGCGAATATCCCGGATGGATATTAGACAGTGAATACGTAACTTTTTTTAAATATAAATTATTTTTGCAACACGTCGTACTACCCAGTGGGTCTTTTCACACATTAATGGTGGGGGGAGGAGAATTTTATATTAAATGTATTTTCATTTATGTGGAGGAAGAGTATGAAGCCATTTAGGAAAAAAACACCCTCACTATCTATTGCAAGGATGTGAATGCCGATTGACAACCTCGCCAGCAAATCAGACGAACTTGGCGGGCCTACTTATCCGTCCATTCCTGTGATATTAGTGAAACATATAATCTTATTTGGCGGTAGTGTTCGAGTGCTGGAGATGGTCGTGAGGGGTCTTTGTGTGGGTTTAAAAATTATATATTATGTTAGTTCAAAATATAAACGCTATGATCACACGTAGTCGAGCGTATCAAAATGTTATGTCCACGCAAAAATTTCTTATTCTAAGTAATATTTAAAAACTATGAACACCATGAGATGTGGCTCAAGTTATTTTAAAAACCCGACTTCCTAAGGGCCAACAGTATATCTGATTGCTCAGAAATAATCCACCATTAATCTGAAATCATTTGGAACTTTAGAACAGTAATATAAAATGTAAATAAATAAAAACAAACTTCGATTTAAAAATGTAGGTTTTTTTTTGTGTAGTAGTAAGTATTATATAGTTTAGAAAGTATTTAAGCGATCGTATTAAAATATGTACACGTTCGTTCATCTATAGCAAGTTAATAAGTCAAATATAAAAAAATCAAACATTTGCAGTGTATAGGTTTGGAAAATTTGATACGTCCAATTTCATCAGTTAAAACAGCTTTTAAAGGGGTGGGGGGGAAGTAAAAAAATATTAAAATAGTTTTTGAGATTAAAACACAATTAGAATTAGTTATGCTTAGAAAAGATTTGGTTCCCATTAATGATGAAGCTATAATTTGAAAAAAAAAGTGTGGAAGGAGAGTGGGAAAACTCTGTGAAAAGACAGCCAGAGTACATCTGTCTGAGATTAAATCCCTGACCTCACCTTCACCATAAGACAATCTAGATAAGTTCAACATTTGGTCCGCGTAATCATCGGTGTAGGTAGGCACAGATGTGCTTATATTTATTTTTTAATTTCATTTATTTGAAGTATTTAAGATGCACTTTCCGAACCCACTGTTTATATCAGCACACGAGAATTTCTATGAGCAGGAGCAAAATGGCCAACCAATTTTGCCGGGAAAGGTATTTTCACAAACCTTACAGGGTTATTTTACATACCACAATCGACATGGGACCGACGGCTTTACTTTCTCTCTGAAGGAAGGATACGGATTGTTATCGATAAAGAAAAGTTTATCGATCCTGGTTGGCCTTGCACCCATTAACCTTGGTTCTTGAGGCGAGTACCTTACCCTAAGACCACCGAGGTCACCGTGTATTAAAAAAAATATTACATTAGGTAAATCTTGATATGTTTCTGAGGCTATTAACTTTGTTCGCCTTGAAAGGTTACACTCTTGCTTTAATGAACATAAGTGAAACAATGGATTTAAAAATCTAAACTGAAAAATCATCGAGGAAAAGAATATTTGTCCATGCTCCATGTTTTGAGGTGAGAGGCACTCTCAGCTCTCACATAACCAAGTTATTATTATTATTATTATTATTATTATTATTTACAGATTATTAGCTTGAAACGTGGACAATTTGTCCAGTATTTTTTATTGCTAAGTAAGAAACAAACAAACTATTGACTGATATACTTGAAATTAACTGCCCTCTGGTAACGTGTCGTGGGGTGTTGCCAATGTAAGCAAAGAAGGTTAAAATTGTGCTTGTGATATGTTCTCCCCCCTTCAGAGCCATTTTACTACTTATATATGGGTTCTTCATTACAAATACCTCTCATGGCTATGTATCTTCATTTATGTATGACCAATGCGCGTTCAATTGAATAATGAGAACAATTAACAGGTACGGATTAGATAACTTCTACTTACCCTAGCAACAAGCAACGCCACGACACTGCTGCCCCTTTTCAATTCTCGATACGGTTGAGGAAACTAGGTATACCTTATGGAGCTACCAAGATCTAATGATTTCAAGTTGATTTGCAATCATTAAGTTTAAAAGTATAGTTATTTTTTAAGTATTGATAAGAAAGATTGGCCACTTTAGGCCTATGTTATACTTTTGGTTAAATTTATTTTATCGTTTGAGTCAGCCTTAATGGTAGTATTGTTTTTATTACAAGTAGAAATATTTCAAGGTCTCTACTCTTTTTGTGGAAATAAAAAGATTGAAGTTTAAATGCTAAAATGTTCTACTTCTGATAATATCTTACTAGTAATATACTTACTACCAATGATGACAGTGATGAAATTAGTTTAAACAATTTTTGAATTAAAATCCATCCTATTTCGGAAACGTTGTGGCTCTGAGGAGCGAATGTAAGTGTAAAGATTGAATATGACAAGGTTGTGAGAACTAAATTTCGTTAAGAAATGGGGAAGTGAAATAGATAGAAGAAGCGTGTGTGATTCAAAATGAAATGTAGTTAGAAATGAAAGGGTTTGAGGGTGAACGGGGGGTAGTAGAGGAGAATGATGGAACGTGGGAAATGCGACATGTCCTGACCAAAGGATGCTAGATAATTCACTAGGTTACAGATATTTTTCTGACAAATCTGACCACTTTTAAACACAAAACTGGGAGTTTCCAATCTTTAAAAAATTGTATCACTTACCTCTTATATAAAATACTGTGGATTATTGTTAATTGTGACACATCGTGATATGATCACTCTGACCCAATTAAGCGAAACTTAACCAAGGAGCTTAAAAACACATTCTAAAAGATTAAATAAGGTATGAATAAAATTAAAGGCGTGTGGGATTTAAAGAAACAACAATGTAATTAATCTATATAGGTAAAAACATTTCATTTAAAAATAACTATTATTATTATTATTAGCACCGCGTCTTACTACCCATTCGGGTTATACGAACTTACGCTAATGTGTAATGGTAGGGTGATTGTGAGATGAAATGGAGGACCTACAGTTTAACGTGGAATCCGAACCACGGTGGAGGCCTGGCATTCCTCACATTCACAAGATGTATTGTCAGAGGTGAAGGAAGGGTTTGGTAATCAGATAGATCTGTGCCGGGAACGAGGATTGAACCCCGGCCGCCCGCATAGAAGTCTGACACCTTACCCCTAGACCGCCAGGTCGCCGTAAAATTAACTAAAGCTAAAAGCGAACACACATAATGTGTCGTACATATGTAAACTGAAGACATTCAAAATAATGACTGTCAGGCAAAAGTTACACATTTATAAGGGTTCTTGCTTTGAAAAAAACTATCAAATGCAGCCTCAGTTTCATAGTCAGACTGAGCAGTGAGTGCGTCTCAAAACTCTCATGGGATGGACCACGTTAGCGCGCTCGCCTCTACACAGTTTGTTGTTCAATCACGACCTTCACCGACTCAACTAAGCGGCGAGGTGCCCAAAATAAGCCGAACAAAATTCAGGCTAATTACTTGTTTTGTTTTGGTTCTTCAAATATTTCCCCAAATATATGGCTGCTTTGATTAACCGGTGCTCCAACTAACCGGAAGCCACTGTATTATAATTTAAGATAGTGTAGGCATGGAGAGTATATGAAACATTTATGTAAAACATATTATTCATATATCTTCCGACGAGCTGATATGTTAGAGGTTATAAAATAGATTGACGGTCTCAAAGTGCCTAATTAACACATATTATTACAAAACTAAAACCTAAAACTAATATTGAGCTGAAAATAATTACACTTGGAATTGAATTTAGTTGGAGTTTTCATTGAGTCTACATGAAATGGAATCCCTCATCAATGGATGAGTGTTTCAAGATCCATACACATCGTATCCGCACCTAAAACAAAATAACATTTATATTGGTGCGTTAGCGCTGTAACTTCTAGAACATAGACTAAGATGCTTTGCATAAGTACTTATGGAAAGTCTGTAGGTGTGCACCTTAGACATTTTTTTTATACTTTTACATACTATATTTAAGGCTTAGCACCTAAGACCCCACAACCACCGGTGTGGGTAGCTCCACCACAAAGAAACCTAAAACGGTGCTTATAGGCCTACTTATGGAAACCTAAAGCAGATTCTCTGTTGATGAAACTAAACTTTTAAATTAAAATGGCCTATATATATCGAGTCTAGTCCAGCAATCTGTACCTCTTGACTACAAATTCAGAAAGCTCAAAATCTAAGAACCATATAAATTGAAATTAATGGTATATGTACAGTAGTCTACATAAAGATACAGTTTATTGTTTATTTTACACTTCATGCGATCCTTACACCTAGGACTGCGTGACCACTGGTACAGGTATCTCCAAAACAAAATAAAGTATTAAGTTGAAACTTGGAATAGTGTTGCATACTTGCGAAACCTAAAGATGTGTACCTCGGGTGACCTATTCGTACTTTTGCGTGTATTGTAAGATTTATGGACTAAAACCACTTAGACAGAAAGTGAAAACTTCGCATACTTAGTGCTCACCATGACGTATTTTTCCTTAACTTTTACCACTCTTTGCGAGCCTGATGACTTTGACCACGCGACCACCGTTTCTCTTAGCTAAAAAAATCAAATAAACACATGACATTGGCATTGGTCTACGTACTTTGGGTAACGTTATTTTGAGATTTAACACTCATTGTGAGCCTTAGTCTTGAATCGCGTTGTTTGCCCCGTGTATATCCAAAATTAGGGGACATAGATTTTGAAACTAGCAATTTGAAAACAATATTAATGGGAACACCAGGTGATATTTAAAACCATTATAACCATGGCATGACGCCTCCAACTGCCTAACCACTGATGCGGGTAGCTACCAAACCAACAGATCTATAAATCTGAAACTTGACACACACACACACTTTAGGAAAACTGAGGTTGTAGAGTTGAGCTATTTTTGTTTAACATTTACATATTTTACGAGCTTGAAGACTTGTGTTGCGTGCTGGTTTGTGCTGTTGAGATATTCAATAACTGCTTACTGTCATTATGTACTGTTGAGTATAGTATCGGATCGTTTTACATCGAGATTTGTCACCAAGGATAAATCTCAACCTTAAATCCAAAAGGCATTTCACAGAACTACTAACTTTACACAATCAATGCCCGGGAGAAGGGGGGAGGAGGGGGGGGAAAGGCAGGGATTCAAAACCCGATCTCCCTGTCACAAAAAAATAGTCAAATCTGACTGACTCCTGTTCCCACGTGTACACTGGCATGGACTATAGGATGTGCTGTGTTATCATAAAACAATTATTATATGAAAATATAGAGTTGAGTAATTACTGTGCAGAGAAGCTGAAACAAACATTTTCTTAAACTTTGACGTTGGGGTTGGGCTTAAGCTTACATAAGGCTAGAAGAATGGAATTTGAATTTATACCTTTGTTTAAACATTTATCATCGGAAGAAACAAATTTGAGATACTACAGAATGAATCGTAACCATGATCATAATCATAAATATCGCTCAAATTATATAAAAAAAGTTTAATTCTACTGATTACATTAAAATTAGTAGATTCTACAAATGGGATGTTAACACTTTACAATAATTAATATTAAGCCAGTGCGAACCTTCGAAATTTCGAATTCGATTCAAGCTTCCGGGTCTTATTATTAGAGAGATTCGTGGTGGAATAGAAATTTCGAATATAAGTGAATTTCAGATTTGGATTCGATTAGTTTTGTTCAAAATTAAAATCTTTTCATAGCTAAGAATAATTTCAACTTTCCATGGTCTTATACAGCAAACCATTATAAAAAAAAATATTTCATTTATAGCCTTTTATAAGTTAGTCATGAGGCTTTGTTTACTTGTTTAACTGAAGATTAAATTTAAAATATTTTCAAAGACTTTTAAGGATATGCTATTTGATTTGAATTTGAAACCTTTTCAAAATAAAATATTCAATTCGGATTCAAAATTTTATTTTTAGTATGATATTCGATTCGAAAAAAATTCTGAGCATGATATTCGATTCGGAATCGATTCGAGCTGGCTTGCCAAGATGGGTATTCGACTCAAAATGGAAAATCATGGATTCACACAAGCTTAATTACTATACTTTGTTTACATGGTAGATGCAATTTATAAAACACTTTGTGTCACTAAACTTTGATAACGTTTTACTTTATTATTTGTAATGTTCTGTACAATATAATATTTAAAATATCGGATACTAGCTACCCATCACACCCGCTTCAGTGGTTGCGTGGTCTAACAAAACGCTCTTGCAGTAGACGGGGAGATCAAGGTTTTGATTATATAATAATAATTATTATTATTATTAGCACCGCGTCTTACTACCCGTTCGGGTTATACGCACTTACGCTAATGTTTAATGGTAGGGTGATTGTGAGATGAAATGAAGGACCTACAGTTTAACGTGGGATCCGAACCACGGTGGAGGCCTGGCATTCCCCACATTCACAAGATGTCTTGTCAGAGGTGAAGGAAGGGTTTGGTAATCAGATAAATCTGTGCCGGGACCGAGGATTGAACCCCGGACCCCCAGATTATATAATTGATTTGGATAAGGATTCATATCATGATACGGATATAATCATTTTTTGTTTGCAACCGTGTTTTAGTTGACTAATTTCAACAAAAAATGTTTATTGTAACATAACTATAATAATTACATATATTGTCTCGCGGACTTTTTTGTTCACATTAGTGAGAACGTTCAATATGTATAGTATTTTTTTATGTAATACCAATAGTTTTTTGCAGCGCACGCGATGAAAGCATATTTTTAGCCAATTTTTATACCTTGTGTAAGACTATCGACATTTTTATGATGAAAAAATTAAATTTTCAAAATAAAATATAGCCTATATTACTTGCTGATAATGTAGCTTTATATTGGTGAAAGAATTTTTTAAATCGGTCCAGTAGTTTTTGAGTTTATCCACTATAAAAAAACCAAAAATCAAATCTTTCCTCTTTATAATATTATATTAGTGTACACAGATGATATGGCTTGACATTTGAAAACAAACTTTGCCCATCCTTTTAATACGCTTTCAATAAATACCATGTCTATTAAATTCTGTGAATACTTGGAACAGGGTTTAAGACGTTAGCATCACACCAAAGTTAAAATTTAGTGGTACAGAATTTTATTGCTTGTATCATTTAAATAATTAACAATCGAGAAACGGCGCCACACCAAAATAATTTGAATGATCTGAAAACTTTGTTGATTGATACACATATCGTCCCATAACAAAAACAATAATAGCGCGTTCGTCATTGAACCCCGGACCATTATTTTTCCGTGATTTCTCGAGTGTCGCTGGACAAACACCACCTAAAGTTGGGATCGAACTGTCGCCATCTAGAGCAGAGGCTCCACTTTGTCTGTGACTGAGGAAAGGCTCAACCTAGCTCCAAACAACGCTGGATTAGAGCATAACGTATTTAACCATTTCAAAAGATGTTTATAGTTGTATTTATTTTGACTAGCAAAGGTTATATAATCTGCACAAATCAAACAAACAATTATTTGTTAACAAATGTATTTAAAAGTATCAAAGATTGGAATAGTGTGGAATTCAGTTTTGTTAAATTCCGTCTCGCTTGAATAAGTTGGTCTAAATTCCGTCTCATAATTATATGGTCTTATGTAAATAATGTTCCGTCATTGGAAGGGTGCTATGTCAATTGCATACCTCCCTTATCCTCCCTTGGATAAAGAATAATGAACATAATAAATTACAGCAAATAAAATATAATAATGAAAACAATGTAGTTACATTTCAAACATTTATTTCAACATGACCCCATTTTTCGACTCAAGTATAGAAGCCAAACCTAAAACAAATAACTATTTTAATAATGTAGTGCAGAAACGATTCTTTGGATTGTTTGTGTAATTAGTTGGTGACTGTTTGATTATTCGTCATTATTTGTTTACAAGAACTTCATTTTCCTGGAGGGAAAATTTCTGAGCGAGTAAAAGGACATATATTTCATTTCAAGATTTAAAACTTCTACACATTGTCACAACTCTTTGACAAAATAAAACATGGATATGTATCTACAATAATATACTTTGACGTCCGACATCTTATCTCAGTCGGTAGCGTTTATGTCTACTGAGCTAAGGGTCCTGGGTTTGATTCCCGGAATTGCCGAACAATTTATCATTGGTAAAATGTGAGTTTACCCTTTCACAGTGATGAATTAATGACCGAGGGCTGAATGTTATAATTGTTCTAGTGTTAAGTTAGCTTGTAAGGCATATTAAACAACGACAGAGCAAGCTGTTAGTGGAAAATATATGGCTTGAATTAAAAAACTGACCCAGGCCATAGGGTGGAAACAGTTATGGACGTAAGAAAATATACTCTGCGATTTTATCAGCCAGGAATTTCTCTTTTTTATACTGTTGCCTTAAATTTATTTGGTAGGTTGCTTCATAGACGAAGGTACACCACGTTTCACTCTTACGTCTTTCAACACTTCCACAAATGTGTCAATATTGGGGTGGTCGGGTGAGGTGTGTGTAAGAGCCTAATTAAAATGATTTTAAAGATCAATTTATCATGGGATGGAGTCCACACCACCTTTGCTAATGAAAGGACAGAATTTACAAAGGAGATTTGAGACATAAAATCTTCAGGACAGAGTTTACGTCAACCGGTGGAAATAATTATTTTAACTCTGTAATTTTTGAAGGCATTCTAAGAACCTAGGACTTGACTGTGTTGACCAATCCACTCAAATACTTTCACCCTGGCAGTGAAAGGTATAGGTAAATATAAAAGCAAAGTTTCACCCCTGAATAATAATTATGTAGTTTACCAGTTTATTAAGTTATACTTTATTAAATTCAACATTTAAAATGTTGGCTTACATCTTTAAAAACATAAGGCTTATAATTTATTCAAGGTTCGGGACTTGGAAAACCCGTCTCAGAGTAGCTTCAGTAACGTTTGTACTCAAGACTGTCTTCCCACCACGCGCTTATTATTTGTGATTTAGACGTTTGTTTACTAACCAAAGGGCAATCTTACACATTAAAAGAGTTTTTTAAAATGACTAACATTAACACTTTTCCACAAGATGAAAACAAAACTAACCTTAGAATAGCTGGTGACGTTCTCTCCCAGACCAGTTTGATTTGCAGTCTCTCTAGTTTCACGATCCCCTCCTAGTCTTACACTTCAATTTTTTTTTTGTTTAAAAAAATGGCTTCTCACATCTGGATATGTAACGAATGGATCGTGCTGGTATTCAAGAATCTTGCCAAGATAAAAAGGAATAATTGAAGATTTTCTCTTTCCGTCTTACATAAACGGATACTTGAAGAAGCTGCGAGCAGAGACGTCAAGTCGGTGGAGACATCGCATCGTTGAGGATACCAAGTTCAGTTTGTCAGATGTTTAGTATTAACCTTAAGATTTATTCTTGCCTCTACAATGAAGTGACATAAAGAGATGTATTGACACGAAAAAGAGCCTTAAATACCTGATTAAATCAAACCTGATAACTTTTTTTTTTACCTCCATAGGAAAGGAGGGTTGATAAACTGTGGGCAATGGGAACAGACCAAAATGTAATTTGGTAGGTGAGCGGTTGCTTGGGTGTAGGACGTGCGAGGGTAGAGAAGAGGAAGGATCGAGATTTATTGTCTTCTTGCAGGATGCGACGTGGATCAATCACCTGCGCTCAACTTCTTCCTCTCTTAGAACTGCTTCGAGTCACAAACTGGATTCATTGATTCCGTATCCGGCCAGAAGAGCTCACCTGACGTACAACAGAAACTGACTGCTATTAAAAGAGGAACATTTTGAATAGCGTTGGGGTCTTGTCTTGCATCATTTTACATTTTACGGTATAAGCCTTGGAAAACTTGCTATTTTAGTAGCTATCGGGTTTCTAAAGTATTGACTCAACATTCCTAATGTATTTAATTAAAAAGAAATGGTATTGTGTTAAATACCCTAAACACTTTTAAGATATATCTTAAAATAACGAGTTTATAAAGGATTATGTTGGGGTGAATAATTTATAGTATTAATAATATTTATAGTATGTATGTATATCAAGATTAAAAACCCTAAAATCTCATTTATGGACTTAGACCGATTGTATATAGCCTACCTATATTTTTCACATTATGGTGTAAAATAGTTTTATATTAGCTGTTATTTAAAAAAATGTAGATAGTTCAAATATAATAGATAAAAGCACGATATTTTTACTACAAATAATATTAAGATATTATATAAAACATGATCGAAACTGCTTACATCTTTAATAAAGGGAGTATTGATAGGAGGGGTTCTTTTAATTATAAGGAGGAGGCTAGATTGGGAGGAAGATTGGGGGGTAAGTAACTTTTGTTTATTGGTCGGCTTATCTTCCTAACCCCAACACATAATATATAAAGGTTGATTAGCTTTTCAACATACCCTTGACGCCACTAATAAGGTAGAATAAAATAAAATATAATATAATAAATTATTCCCAAAGTGACCAACTTAAATGCATTTACATAAACAGTTTTAAAAATGATATAATTCTGAGTCAAGGCAACAATGTAGTTGTGTTTGCAAGGTGACGTTGACTATCAAAGAGTGTTTTATATAGTGACACTTTGTTAAATCATTAGAATAATCTTAATCAAACAATATTTTAGCAGTTGCTAAGTTTTATATTAATGAAACGATTCTTAAATCACTTTTGATACGGATATTTAATTAACCATTTCAATAAACGTTAATAATATTTACACCTAGGTTCATGGGAAGTAGGGTTTTTTTTAAATGTAAGTTAAAACTTTCTATCTTTTTAATATGTCAACATTTTAATTAGGTGTGTTACATACAAAGTAATTTGTCAATATGGACTTAAGAAAAAATTATATTTAAATATTTACGGACAACCTTTTGTAAAATAAATGATTGTATTGCCCCTAGAACTAAGAAATAGTAAGCTGCTAACAAGGTGGGGGAGGGAGGGCACCAATTCTTTCTTTTAATTACGTTACTATATTTATGGTATATTTTTACAATCGACACATACGACCAAAGAATGTTTATTTATTTCTATTTTTATTTCGTCTTAAATTATAAAAATCTGAAGCCATGATACAGTTTGAAGAAAGCTCAACAAATGAGATTTAGTTGCAGCCATCTTTGTTAAAGTACAAGTAATTATGTTTTTATTACCTTATAATCTTAAACCACTTTACATGTGATAACGAAGTAAATGATGTTTATGTAATCTAATGGGTTTGGCAACTATTACTTCATAATTCATAGTGCACTCCAAATCATACCACTCCTGTTTGTACATCATGTTAATAGCAAGAAACTTGAGCTATGCTGAGATTTGGACCAGCAAAGCCTCTTAGAGGTGGATAGTCTACGCTCTTCTGCTTATCGTGCAATGCCCAAACCTTGTTTTTAATCAAATAATACATGATAGCAAGTGCTTCATATACTGCTGCATACATTAAAGGTACCCCTAAAATTCCCGATTGGAAAAAGTACATAAATAATCCCTTAGATACATTGTGTCCTCCCATAAAAATGTTTTACGTATAACACCATATAGGTGGATAGTATACAAATATAAAAAATCGCAGATAATTTGCATGACTAACTATTCAGAGTTTATGGTAATTTCTACTCCCCAACTTCCAACATGACAACCTTAAGAGTGTTCACATAGCAGGCCCATTTCGACTCCCGGCTTGCGTGCGCGTGTGTGTGTGTGTGTGTGTGTGTGTGCCTGCGTGCGCGAGCTATGGGAGTAAAAGAGGAAAGAAAAGACCAACGATTTTCCAGAAATATGTGCAGTACATTCGTATTTGAATGCTTACTCGAAATTTTCCGCAGTGATGATGGTGGTCAGAGTGACAAAGTTTCTTGTTAATAACTACGGTATGTCCTTATCGTGACAGAATGAAGATTTGTACACGATACTTATCTGTGAAGCCATTCTAAAATAGTAAGAAACGGCCTTTTCAATGCAATTTTCATACGAATATCATTTATTATTTCAACACTGCTCAGTATTAACTCTTTATCTTCATTAATGTTTAATCAGAAATGATTCACGTGCAATAATATTCGTTTAAATTTATGATTTCTAGCCGACTGTATCACAGAGTTGATTGGCATGTGATTCACGCTCTTAAAAATCTAGAGATAGTCCTAAATTTTAAAGGATCTCTTAAAAAACAACTTATCCCCATTTTATATGTCTATCTGTGAGAAGAAATAAATCATAAAGAGATCAAAATTAGGAAACTACTATTCTGGATGTGCACATAAAATAACTAAGTACTGTTGAAAGTAGTGTGTTGCACCGAATTGTTCAGAGATGTGAACAGAATAAATCTTTCAAGGACAGCAAATATTTTAATGAGTCGATAACATTATCTTCACTTTGGTATGTTACGTCATCAGTACTTCTAAGGAGTCTGAAACAACATAAACAGAATTTCGGGAGGAAGAAAATATTAGTTGGCTCAACGTCATCTTAATATAGTTAAGAAAATGCCATAATCTGTTGAATCAGAGCTACTCGATTCTGTCCAAATTCAGTTCATATTTACTATCACGCAATTGATCCATATCTGGGTTATGGTGTAGAGTAACACCATTGTGGTTTGGCTAATCATTAACACTAACAGATAAGCTAACTAATCCAAAGACTTAAAATATAATTGTAAGATGTAATCAAAGAAAAATTACCTGATCTATAGCGTGGTGCATTTGCAAGAATTTAATTCTAATTAACCAATTGGAATGTGAAAGTGCGCGGAAGCTGTTTCTTCTTGTTGGAAGTGTCAGAGCTGTCAGAGAGGTTACAGGATGACCTGCATGTACTGTATGTATTGGTTTTCATGACTTGTTGAAGGGGAACCTGCCTTGAGGGCTGCTAATTTGCCTCGCATCAGCTCAAGGTTATTGATCACCAATTGCCGGTCAGTGGTTTACTTCCAACTGCCCATTTATCAGTTGGCTGACTGATGCTTTTACACTTGCCCAACGCAAGATGTCACTGAAGTTAACATTAGGATCTTCCATTAGGCCTCTGCGAGGGGGAAAACACCGCTAACAGCGGAGGACAAGCGAAGCATAACTGTACTACTATTTCTTCGTGGTTTTTGACGTGTACGTGTTTCAAAACATCCTTGAATAGTTTCAAATATGGTTTCACACAACGTCACATCTTGAGAAACTATAAACAATATAGGAATGTTGATTTATATCTAAATTTAAGAAATACATCAAAACCATTTGTTGGTGGAGCATAGAATATTAAATAATTTCAATAAGTATTTATGAATGTATTTATTTTTAATGGTAGAAGTTACATAAGGTGCGCACATTTATTAAAAAATAGAATTTGCAAAACAAATTTATTAAAACAAACATGAAGATTTAAATTTAATGGAAGTACTAGTTTTTTATTTGAACTGTCTAACTTTAAAACCTATAAAAAGAAGGTACCTAGTATTTAGGTTGTATTTTAAAATAAAAACATATTTGCTTGCGGTGAACATTGATAATTGATTATCATTTTATTTTTACTATTTTATCGGTGTTGATCAAAAATGCGATACACATGGCTAAACATACGAATATATTAAAGTATGTTTATTATTTTTTGTAACTATCTGATATGTTTTCGACCTTCCTTTCATTTTATATCTGCAGATAATTGCTCAAATTTGGGTCTTTGAGCTATTATGAGATTAAACATCTATATTATTTTATTGATAGCTCATTTTACATTTTAAAATAGAAATTTTATTTTAATAAAAGGATAGCACTAATAAAAGTAAATTAAGAAAAGAGTGGAAATATTTATAATCATTGGCTTGCAATAAATAAAATAAAGCAAAGGGACATTTCATGAAAAAGAACTATTTCAAAAATATTAATTTATATTTATTAATTTTTAATATTATTTAAAGTTTCATTTAATTTGATTCCAATAAACAATACACGTATGGATTAATTTAGTATTTCCTTAATAGTATATACATTATACAGGTTAATTTTTTTTAAGCTCCAAAATTAAATCAATTTCAAAAAATTCAATAAATGTATTGCTCTTCATCAATCACTTAGAAACACCAGCTCGGAATCGTGTTAGTTTTTGAAACAACGTATTAAGAAGGGACCATTTATTTTAATCTGCTCCTCATATATTATATCGCAACATGTTTTATATATATAGGTTTGCTAGTGATAGTTTTTATCCACCGCATGGTAAAAATGTGTTTACTATTTTTAACTTATGACTTTTGATGCCATGAACAGATTTAAAGTACAAGAACTCATGCGTTCAGAGGTACGTAACTAGTTTAATATATAAAGGTGTAAGCAAATTTGGGTACGGGCTATATATACGGTGACCATAATTTTATTTAGAAAAAACAGGACATTAAAATATATCACATTTAAGAGTAGCATGGTGTGCGACGTGTGTGTATAATTTAATGTATAAAGTAGATAGAAGAAAAATAATAGACATAGAGAAATAAAAATAGTTTAAAGATAAAACCATTTATTAAAATTCACTTTTGAATACTAGTTTAAGAGAGCGGGTTGCATAATGTCAAAACTATATACATAAAGTATTAGATTGGCTTTTATTATTGTGTGCATAGTCTTTTTGTAAATAATACTTGTTCCTAAAACTTCTAGAAAAAAAAAGTTTGTAAAAATAAATATTTTAGGACTAATCACGTGTACAAACCCATTGGTAAATAAAACATAGGACTACAATACTTACAAAACTCAATAAAGAGAAAGTGAATTTTAAAATAACAATTTAGGAGCTACTTGTGCCGGCTTTTGCTTCATAATCATAAGATTAATATTTATCTGAGCTATGAATTGCTTTTAGAAGCTTTTCTTTAGATTTCAGATATTGGAACATTTCCATACAGGTTTCGTCAAAATTTGTGTAAACCTGCATCATAGCCTTTAATGTCCCAATACTCATTTCGGTTTGTTCACTCCCCCAGTAGTTATTTATTATTGAAAAAAGTTTCTCAACTGAAGAACTCGTGGCAGGCAAAGTATAAACTCACATAGCAACTGCAGGTTTTTAAGAGGTTGAAGCTTGTTGTTCATAAAAGTAAACACTTCCAACCACCTGGTTTAAATAGGAATTTTACTCTCATTCCACTCAGGAATTTTGTCCCCAGCTAGAAAGTTTGTTAACACTGTAATTTCGTCCAAAAGACCATCTTCATCTTCAGTAGAGCCAATGGCATCTTTGAAAGCCTCATACGAAGCCAGCACCTTCTCCCACGTAACATGCTCATGTAATCTGAACCATTAAAAAAGTTTTAACTGTTGCAGATTAGCAGTTCATTTTTCCAAGTATGCAATGCAACTCGAGTATAAAGCCTTAGCTTCTGTAGAAAAATAACTTCTGTAATTCACCTCGCTGACTGTTTCAATGCTGCTAAGACAGATTCTTACTTTCACTGGCAAGAATACAGAATTTTCCCTGCTTTTCAATTTCTCAAGCAGCTCAAAATATTCTAGTGCGGCATCAGTTGCACACTTATTATCACCTTAAATATTTAAAATTGCCTCGTGAAATAGAAAGCTAACACTGAGAACAAACCACAACCATGCTTCACCCACAGGGTTTTCAAACAAATGTTTCAATATTGTTGGACAAGAAGGAAAAGTTAGTAAATACTCCTTCAAAGGTTCATACATTAAGAGAATACGCTCCACAGCTGGCATCAAACAGAGGAATCGAGGCTTTGAAAAAGATAGCATCTTCTTGTACTCTATTTCAACAGACTCACAAAAAGTTTTTAATGTTCTTACACGAACAGTGTGGATATAAAAATGTTTGTAAATCTTGATAACAACTACTTTAATGTCAATCGGTAACAAGTCTGTTGTATTCTGAATGCAGTTGTTTATCACATGTGCAACACAGCCTACGCCAACCACAGCTTTTGCACAATAGTTGTTGAGCTTCTTGAACAGGTTTGTTTCCCCCCTTCGATTAGGGCCTCCAAAATTAGTGTTGGTATTGTCTGCAGAAAGATCAACACACTTTTCCACTAAATTTAATGAAAACAAGGTAGAGTAAATGTAGCTGGGTAGCTGCTCAGATGTTTCCCCAGGAAGGTCTTTCAGTCCAGAAGCTTGACTTTTACTCCCTGGGTACAGTCAAAGTATTGTACAATCAATGGCACTATCTTAATGTTATGGTGATTGGAAGAATCGATCATAACGCTGAAATAATGTTCTGTTCCTAAATCTATATTCAATCTCTCCTGGGCCTCCTTCGCTAAAACGTTTTTTACAATTGCTTCCGTTTTAGTACGGGCTGAGGAGAACTTCGGTTCAAACATACCTGCTACCAGCTTCGACGTACAGTCAAGGGAACGAAAACTCTGCATATGTTTAATTGTATGATATGCAAAAGTACCCTCTTTGGCAGCCAAAAGAAAATTTTCAGAAGTTAATACTTTTTTTTAAAGAACTTGCTTACCGTACTACTTGATGTGGCCGCATTTACTGCTAGTAAGCGTTTTCGTTGCTTCAAATGCCTCACAATGCTTGTGCGACCACTATTGCGTAGGTCAACTTCACCTCTACACAGCTCACAAATAACAATGTGAGGGTAATCACTGTTTTTTAGTTCGATGAAAGCGTATTCTCTTTGTAATGAAGAATTAAATGAACATTTTCTGAGTGGCTGCCCCATCTCACAACACTTTGGTATGCTAGCTTTTATTATTATTTAAAAACTAATAGAACAATCACAACACACACTCACAGACTTGTCGAGACAACTGAAGACAAAGAACACAAATGAAGACCGAAAAAAGGGTATGGGTAAGACATGAAAAATGGTAGGCTAGGTGATATTATCACACAGAGCTAATAAAGAAGTTCCAATATCTTGTTAGAGAGGGCGCAGCACATGTGTTGAGTGTTTGCCAACTGCTCAAGGATGATATTCCTTGCGCTGGCGCTGTTCAATTCAAAATATTATTTTCTCTTACTTCAAAACTAAGTATTTTTGGAAATACTTGGTTTTAAAAAACAGTACCTTTTGCTGTACTATCGCATGCTCTGTAGGACAGCAAGACATCATCCCAAAAAACAGTACTGTACTGAAAAAAACAGTACGTATGGTCACCGTAGCTATATATAGCTATAAATTGATACCTGGGCACGAGGACTAAGCCCAAGACCTTTTGCTTGGAATGCCAATGATCTATCACTGAGCAATAAAGAACTAATTCCTGGTTAAGGCTCGTTCCTCACCCATAGTTTATTTATATTTGGGTACTCAGGGGCACAATTTTAGAGATAAGAAACTTCTGTTCAAATTGAATAGGCCTATATATTTGTTCGAAAAGGCTAGATATGTATTTCTTACTATATTTGATTTCAGAACTACAACATTTCGCAATTCACAGGACCATTATTAAAAATTAGCTTTTTTTTAATACCGCATCTTACTACCGGTCCAGCCAGATACACCAATTACACTCATGGTTTGAGGTAAGTTAGGTTATATTTATAGGGAGTTTACCCTCATTTGCGTGGAGGGAGAGTGTAAAACAATTTTGGAAATACTACCCTAATTACACCCGACCAATATTAAAATCTCAATCTCCCTGTATTAGGCAGCTTAGTCTATTTCGAGAGTAGCGCGTTAGACCATGTGGCCACCAAAGTGGGTGAAAATTAGCTAATTAAGTTTTTTAATAATAATTCGTTTTCAAATTATAAAAGTTGAGATTTTAAGGTTTTAAATCCTGTAGGAACTTTTTTATTGGTACGCTACACCTCAATTTTGGAGTGAACTATATTTTAAAATAACAAACAACTTCTTTAATAACGTTTGACACGCGTCTTGGTGGTTCGGTAGTACTTTATCGAGTACTAGTAACCTTTACAAATTGTTCTTATAGCACCACATTACACACTCCTCCACAGTCTCCACTGATACATGGCTTTACCAAATACAGTCCATCCATCATAGGAGTGGTGGTAACTGACATCTACTAAACCAGTGGTCTCAAACTCGCGGCTCGCGGGCCGCATGTGGCTCTTCACCAACTGTTTTGCGGCCCGCATGAATGATTACAAAATAAAAATAAATTGCTATTTTTTCAAGTATATTGTAAGATAGTAAATATAATATAAACAAAGTAATGTTTTGCAAAGCCCTTGTCTTTATAAGTAACAGCCTGCA
Organism: Timema californicum; assembly: GCA_902141385.1. Classification (NCBI taxonomy): domain Eukaryota; kingdom Metazoa; phylum Arthropoda; class Insecta; order Phasmatodea; family Timematidae; genus Timema; species Timema californicum. The sequence continues at coordinate 64,217 of CABFOW010000652.1, forward strand.
TATTGTTGCCTCAAAAGGAATTTTTAAAAAGGTGCAGGTGTCTTCCCCCGACGTGCTGTCTTCGAATCCAAGAGGATTTCAACAGGTGGTGAATGTTTCAAAGACATGGAAAATATTTTAAATACATTCAAGTCTCCATTTTCATGCAATGCTGACAGCTCACATGAATCAAGGTAAATCTGTTGGACGGAATAGGTTAAGTGACATTCACATAGGCTCACTTTTAAAGTAGTATGTTCAAAGGAGAGTATTCCCAATATCGAAAAGATAGTGACAAGAAAAGCGGACACAAATTTCTGGTCAGAAAATGTAATATTTCCTTCGCCATGTCTAGTTGATAAAAATATTGATTCTTTTAAAAATTTAATTGAAAATATATTTCTTTATAAAAATGATAGTTTTCAGTGCTACAATGTGATAAAAATAAAATTAACATAAGACGTCTTTTGTTTTAACTATTTACAGATAGTTAGGAATAATATCTTATTCTAGTGCAAAGCCATTGGTGTAGTTTTGTAAAGTTGATATTTATTCGTAAGAAATTCTTGCGGCCCCCAAAAGTTCCTTCGAAACTTGAAAGTGGCCCTGCCAAGGGTCTGAGTGTGAGACTGCTGTACTAAACGTTACCAGAGCTAATTGCACGTAGCCTTTCACCAAACTTTATGATCCACACGATCACATGTTGAGTTTCTGTCACGTTTGGCAGTCAAAACTTTCACAACAAACCATTTGTTTCTTATTTTTATTATTTCAAGCATTTCAACTAATACTAATAATAATAATAACAACAACAAAACTGACTGACGAAAATAACCGTTTGTATATCTCTTTTTTGTGTAAGCAGCGTCTTTGTTCACTTAAAAATTATTTACAAATGAAAAGAGGCTGCATTCTCTTTACATTTATAAAAATGGTGAACTAGACGAAATGAGAGTGGTCGATGACGTCATACAAACCGTACTGATGTGTGTTCATGAGCATGTGTTTGCATTGTAAAAAGTTTAATTTTGAAACTGATACTCTGTATGTCTCTTTCTCTAAGCTATAAAACTACATATACTTATTTTGGTGGCCAGTTATAACTAGATACGTCTGATACTTTTTAATTTATAGACCCGCCTCGGTGGCGTAGTTGGCTAACGCGCTTGTCGTGTTGAGCTCGACTGCTGAGGACGGGGAGATCGAGGTTCGAATCTCGGTCGGGTGAATTGGGGTGGTTTTTCCTAAGTGGTTTTTCACTCTCCCTCCACGCAAATGCGGGTTCACTTCCTCTAAATCCAATCCATTAGAGTAATTAGTACTTAAAAGCGTATAGCCCGAACGGGTAGTAAGACGCGGTGCTAAATATTATTATTTTAATTTATTATTTCATGCCTCATGATATCTCTTGTTGGCACAACCATGAAACAATGTTGTTGTTATTTCATTAAGTTAATAATATTATTAGGTAAGTAGCACTGAAACGTATATTAACAATTTGGATATATAGTGTAGTATTACCAATAAAATAATAATGATCTCCACATATGTAAACATCAGTGATTTTCAACCAAAGTTTGCAATAAACACCTGCTCGTTGTCAGTTACCACTCCTCCTACTCTGGTTAGACTTTACAATACAATACAATACAATACAATACAATACATTAAATGTAACCAAACTATGTATGGACGTCGCCTTCATGTGACTTCATGGCAGGTCAAGATATAGGATTCCACATGTTTATGAATTTAAGCTTTATTCAACGAGTTACAAATATATAACGTTAAAATAAAAACAATACATTCTTAAATAATTCAAAAAATAGTTCTACAATATCACAAAGCTATTATTTTTATATTGAAATAGTTTATTGTAAATGTATTTGTTTGATCAATAAGTTACAACTCAAGCTATTTGTCTTGGTCACGTCAACGTCCTGTAGGAGTCTTCCTGCCAGGATGTCGATTAAACAAGTCCGTGGTAGCAGATGTCTATCTAGAATAGGAAACAAAGAAAATATTATTCTATAGAGCAAGTCAATGCTTTCAAGGTTTAAATAGTATAATGAGTGTGTAAGCCCGTCATAGGAAGATAACTCAAAGCCTTCGCAAGGTGAACTGTCTATTTTCTTCCCTCTCTTTCCATTTAGTACATTGGCGTCTAAGTGCGATAGTGCTTAGACTGCTTAGGTGCGTCTAGTTAAGATGCAACCCGCTTTGCAAAATAGCTTCGAAATCTCCAAGTAGGCACGTCGTTAAGTGGCAAAAGTGTTATTAGGTGATTATTGCAATGGTTGGTTCAAATTTTTTAATAAACTATAAATAGTATTCATCAACTATTATTTCATATTTGTTTTATTTATTCAGGCAGCATTGGAGGAGGGGAGAATAAATAGGGGGAGGGGGGAGTTTTCCAGAGTTAAGGGAATTAATTATAATATAACATTTGATTCATAAGGGTGTATGAAGTTAAGTTATTTACTGTTTAACTGTTTGACATCACTAAGATAGTATGAATCCCCAAGTTTAGGACAATCTTGGTTCTTGTTAGAAGAGTGTAGGTGGGAAATAATTGTAACTATTAATTCAATTAAAGTTAGTACAAGCTTAATTGACTTAACTATTAATAATGACAACCTGTGTAGGAATACAATAAAACATTAGCAGCCGTTCGAAGCAATCCTTGGTTCCGTGTTTCGTTTGGTGTATGCTCCAGGGGGCCGGAGTCTCATGAGATGGCACATTGGAATAGTGGAAAATCGAACTGTTTTGAACAACCGTTGTATAAAAATGGCAAAAGACATGATCGCACAATTTTGATTGTCTTGGTTTAATTCGATTGTCACTGAAATCAGAGTAATACTAATACATAGATACATAGCTCTCCAAATCAGTGGCATATCTATGGTTGTCACCCAGTGTGGTAGCTCATGGTGTCACTCGGTGTGGTAGCTCATGGTGTCACCCGGTGTGGTAGCTCATGGTGTCACCCGGTGTGGTAGCTCATGGTGTCACCCGGTGTGGTAGCTCATGGTGTCACCCGGTGTGGTAGCTCATGGTGTCACCCGGTGTGGTAGCTCATGGTGTCACCCGGTGTGGTAGCTCATGGTGTCACCCGGTGTGGTAGCTCATGGTGTCACCCGGTGTGGTAGCTCATGGTGTCACCCGGTGTGGTAGCTCATGGTGTCACCCGGTGTGGTAGCTCATGGTGTCACCCGGTGTGGTAGCTCATGGTGTCACCCGGTGTGGTAGCTCATGGTGTCACCCGGTGTGGTAGCTCATGGTGTCACCCGGTGTGGTAGCTCATGGTGTCACCCGGTGTGGTAGCTCATGGTGTCACCCGGTGTGGTAGCTCATGGTGTCACCCGGTGTGGTAGCTCATGGTGTCACCCGGTGTGGTAGCTCATGGTGTCACCCGGTGTGGTAGCTCATGGTGTCACCCGGTGTGGTAGCTCATGGTGTCACCCGGTGTGGTAGCTCATGGTGTCACCCGGTGTGGTAGCTCATGGTGTCACCCGGTGTGGTAGCTCATGGTGTCACCCGGTGTGGTAGCTCATGGTGTCACCCGGTGTGGTAGCTCATGGTGTCACCCGGTGTGGTAGCTCATGGTGTCACCCGGTGTGGTAGCTCATGGTGTCACCCGGTGTGGTAGCTCATGGTGTCACCCGGTGTGGTAGCTCATGGTGTCACCCGGTGTGGTAGCTCATGATGTCACCCGGTGTGGTAGCTCATGGTGTCACCCGGTGTGGTAGCTCATGATGTCACCCGGTGTGGTAGCTCATGATGTCACCCGGTGTGGTAGCTCATGGTGTCACCCGGTGTGATAGCTCATGGTGTCACCCGGTGTGGTAGCTCACGGTGTCACCCGGTGTGGTAGCTCACGGTGTCACCTTGTGGTGTAGCTCACGGTGTCACCTGGTGTGGTAGCTCATGATGTCACCTGGTGTGGTAGCTCATGGTGTCACTCGGTGTGGTAGCTCATGATGTCACCCGGTGTGGTAGCTCATGATGTCACCCGGTGTGGATAGCTCATGGTGTCACCCGGTGTGATAGCTCATGGTGTCACTCGGTGTGGTAGCTCATGGTGTCACCCGGTGTGGTAGCTCATGGTGTCACCCTCACCGTCCCGTACCGGACTATGAAGAGTTCTTAGTAAGGTTCTTGTACTAATGTTACTCGTAAATCTTAATTCCCGTACATCGCTGAAAGCAGTAGCAATAGTTGTGACATAAACAACTTGACAAATTTAAATTATACCTTTAGATTAAAATAGCATGCGCATAACCGAGCTATATTTACATTTACATAGCGTCATCTGGTAGACGTGGAAATTCGGTAGCAATATGATAGAATTTGAAGTAAAAACATTTGAAACATTCATCATAATTATGTTCATTTAAGTTCGCAATCAATCTAAACCACACATTTCAGTGGAAAGAGGGTCATTTGGAGGTTATTACAACGGTTACTGAACTACAAGTTAATTTCAGGAAGGTTGCAATTATTGAGAAACGTTTACCTCTCCAACAACTATTTTTATCTAATCTCTTTCTCTTTCTTTCTCTCACTCTCTAATCTATTAAAGTTTAAATATGTGTACTGTTAACAAGTTATTTTTCTTCACCACTCAGCCATATTTATTTTCTTTTATGAAATATCAGGTATCAGTTTATAATACCACATAACATTAATGACGCTTTTTATTGAGGGAGTATCGAATCTTTCCCTTGTATTTAAACAGACACGTAAGCTCAGAAGATGTTACTCTGATTTCAGTTGCCGATTGGATTCAACCAGGCCAATCAAAATTGTGTATCATCAATATAGTGCTTTTAGACACAGCTGAGCCTGGATTTTTTTTATAGGCCTACTAGCTAAAAAAACTGTCCCTAGTGCACCATCCTCAAAGTTGATGTTTTCGTGCTTAACTAACTACTTAATTCAGAAGTAAACTATTTCGTGTGAATAACTCACTATCATAATTACTATTAGCAAAATCAGAAACTATCATGAAAACATTTTCGTAATTTGGTAGAAGCGTAAGTCATAATTAATGTACAGTGCTTTTATTGTGTAAAGCTGGACGCCCACTGGAGGCAAATCACGGCAAGTGCCGTTGCCAGAGAAGTCTCAGAACTTTTGGAACCTAGCCTTGCCACGCCTTGCCTCCAGTGGGCGAAGGAACAAGGTGCAGTAATATCTGATTCGGAACATTTCGTACGTCTTCGGGAGGTCTCGGATAGCTCGCTAAGTGGCGAGTGCAGTTCCAGAAGATCACAAGTGGAGAAATTCATTCTCGCAAGAATGTAAATAGGTCAAACTATATGTGTATCGCTGTCTTTGACAGAAGAATCCTGCACGCAGGTGCTGCTGTAGATTAGGCCTGCATATATTATTATTATTATTATTATTATTATTATTATTAGCACTGCGTCTTACTACCCGTTTGGGTTATACGCACTTACGCTAATGTGTATTGGTAGGGTGATTGTGAGAGGAAATGTAGGACCTACCATTTAACGTGGGATCCGAACCACGGTGGAGGCCTGGCATTCCCTACATTCACAAGTTGTGATTAATACACGTCTTGTCAGAGGTGAAGGAAGGGTTTGGTAGTAAGAGGGCCTTCATATAAAGGTAAGTTTATGTTTGTTAAGCTATTTGAATATATATTCGCCATCTTACTAAATAAATCGTCTATGACATACATACATTCTTATGTCACGCTTCTTTGGCATTGTGTATAACGCACAAACTCCAATTACTTTTTAAAATAATCTTTAATAATCGCGTGCGCACGTCATTCGATGCACACAACTGCTGCGTTGTGGCTTGCCACGTCTTGCCACGTCAAGGGGATAAACACCCTCTGCGTTGCGGCTTGCCACGTCTTGCCACGTCAAGGATAAACACCCGCTGCGTTGTGGCTTGCCACGCCTCACCACGTCAAGGGGATAAACACCCGCTGCTTTGTGGCTTGCCACGTCTTGCCACGTCAAGAGGATAAACACCCACTGCTTTGTGGCTTGCCATGTCTTGCCTCGCATCCAGCTTTACATTGACAAACTGAACATTGATTTCTTTGCTTTTAAAACTTAATATAATATTTAGCACCGCGTCTTACTACCCGTTCGGGTTATACACTTTTAAGTACTAATTACGATAATGGATCAGGAATTAGGAAGGTTGAATTAGAGGAAGTGAACCCGCATTTGCGTGGAGGGAGAGTGAAAAACCATTTAGAAAATCCCCCCATCTAACCCGAACGAGATTCGAACCTCGATCTCCTCGAGCTCAACACGACTAGCGCGTTAGCCTACTACGCCACCGAGGCGGGTTGCTTTTAAAACTAAAAGTAAAACAAAGTATATTTGTTTTTAAAAAAAGTTGTTTTAATTGGCTTAAATGTATTTAATGGATATATTCATTATAGAAAATATGCAATTTTGTTTCTCTATTTTCACTATTTAACTATTTTTTGAAAATAATTTTGATTTTTGTGGGTAACATCAATAATTCACTAAACGAAGGATAATAATTAATAACAACGATCGTGTGAATGCGTGTCAAATATTTGGTGGTGGTAGCCTGGTTTGCTATTTCATTTAGAGGTGATCTAATGAATTACAAAACATCGCCCTTGTCTTTGGCACATCAACTGCGTGGAAATATATTTTTCGTGGAGCGTTGTTGGTTACCTTGTTAATGTAATAACGCCCATCACCCACCTCCTTGCCACGAGAGAGAAATATACTCAACCAAGATAACATTCTTCTAATTAAAGGGAGGCTGGAAAAAACAAGATATGTTTGACACAATACTTTTTTTACCCATTAAATTTCCAACTTTATAAATCTAATAAAACCTATGCTAAACAAACACAAATATTTACGCAGCACCATCCAGCGTCGGTGTTTTCATTTACTCATCGTTGTTCGTTCGTCCCAGGGGGCGAGTCCCCTCCTAAGTTTTTCTTTGCCACCATCATCTTCCTACCCGCCTCAAGTCTCAATCTGTCTGTTACAATGATATGGCAGCCAGCTTTTAACGAAATCTTCCATGGCCTCGTCTCGATTCTGGAGATAGATTGTGTGTGCTCCAGGCACGTTTGCTTAACGCATCATCCACAACAATGCTATCGGCGAGTTTCTGGTCCTTGGTAGTAGCTACCCTTCCCCCACTCCCCCTCAACCTACCGTACTTTCTCTCTCTTTCTAAAATATATTTTTGTTTGGCAAGGTTTCACTCGGTTTGCCGGGAATCTAGCTGTGGATTTCTTTCGAGGTATGTTCTTGTCAATTCTGTTTAATATTATGTTAATCATAAATATGTCAACCTTTATTTGAGTTCATATATATATATATATATATATATATATATATATATATNTACTAGTTTAAATGCTGATCGAGTTTACGAATCGATTGTATATTAATCTGACCAAGTAAAGCAAATATCGATAGAGTTTACAAATCGATTGTTTTAACGAAGCACACAAAGCACAAATTTATAAACGTTCATAGTTAAAATTATCAATCATGGCGAGGAAGAGTACCGTTTGGCAATAATTCTCCATAGGTCAACTAGAATCCACAAATTTAACAACTTGTAACATTTGCAATACCAATGTGCCACGAGGTGGAAATAATTCACGTTCATTTAACACTAGTAATTTGAGAAATAATTTGGCGTCGATAGCTAAGATCAAAGTGGTAATGGTCGATGTATTATATCCCGGGTCTAGTCAGGGTGAGCCATTACAAGCAACAAGCCATGACCCAGATGAACCATCATTTCTATAAAAAATACATTTTATTTAATAATAATTAAAATTATACATATAACATAAGCCTACTTTGTTATTAACTGATATTTGTATTTTGTTATCGAATCGGATGATTGGTATCGTATTGGTTTATCTCATGGGAATATCGAATATAGGTTTTATCGGGAAAGTTCAATATCGGACCTTCCCTAATTAGAGCTGCATTAAATATAATGACTTACAACTAGCATACTACACGTCCAGACTATGCTCATATTTACAATAATGAGGTAGGGTTGATGAAGGTATAATTTAGAGGAACTGTATTCACATTTGCTTGGAGGAAGAGTTAAAAATATGTAACCTATAGAAAAACAACCCTCAATGCACCCAGCTAATATTATAATCCCTACCTCCTCATGAGCTGTAAACCAGACTAGGTGAGTGTGATACCTTAGACCATATGACCACCAATTTGGATTACTTATAATCATTGTATGGTTGATTTATATTATTTCGCTATATTCTTAAGTTCACTAAAATGTTTAATTTATTATTATTATTATTATTAGCACCACGTCTTACTACCCGTTCGGGTTACACGCACTTACGCTAATGTGTAATGGTAGGGTGATTGTGAGATGAAATGGAGGACCTACAGTTTAACGTGGAATCCGAACCACGGTGGAGGCCTGGCATTCCTCACATTCACAAGATGTCTTGTCAGAGGTGAAGGAAGGGTTTGGAAATCAGATAAATCTTTGCCGGGACCGAGGATTGAACCCCGGCCGCCAGCATAGAAGTCTGACACCATACCCCTAGACCACCAGGTCACCCAATGTATAATTTAAGAGGAGTGCAGGATTATACAGGATGTTCCCGCATTAAATAACCGAACTTTGGGAAATGGTCGGGGATCTAAAAACTAACTCAAAATGTATTTTGCAGATCATCTCAGTTTCACGTCCTTCTCGAGTAAACAACAAAAAACTAAATAAATACAAGTTTATCTGGATAAAAAGTGAAATAACACTAAAAATATGTTTATCAAAAAACACCTTGTTATGAAAGTTGTGCAATATTAAATTATCACTGAGTTTACCCATTCATTGGTTCCGATCTTTTGCTTAGTTTAGTAATCCGGTATGAAACACGCCATGAGATGTGAAAATCATCGAAAAACTACATTATTATTTGGCTTAATATTAATTTTCGTGGAAGTTGGATTGGTCGTGCTTGACCTGTGGTTTGGTCTCCAAGTTCTTCTGATCTAACGCCATCATATTATTTTGTGTGGGGTGCTCTCAATAAAAAAGTGTATGAAGGGCCTTTTAATGACCTTCAATCATAACAACAAAGGATAGCGGAAGCTTGCGAAGAAACAACAGACGTGTAACGTCGGTCACTCATTTGTTCTTTCATTGATAGGGTCTCTGGGATGGAGGCCATATTTTAAACAAAATAAACAAATCAAATAATGAATTAAATATAGCATTCAATATTTAGTATGTTAATGATGTAGAGTTATTTGCTGTTTGCTCGAAATGGAAGCGAAAACAAGCTAATCTCCATAGAACATTTTGAGTTAGTTTTTCGATCTCCTACCACTTCCCAATGTTTGGCTGTTTAATCCGGGAACTCCTTGTAAGGTCTATATATAGTTACATAATTTTCAAATCGACAGGTCTATAATTATTATATGAGTCCGATGAAATAAAAATGTGATATTTCAACAATTACAAGAATTGAACCCTTTGCTAAGTGGACTGTAGGTGACTTGGCGGTCTAGGGGTAAGGTGTCAGACTTCTGTGCTGGCGGCCGGGGTTCAATCCTCGGTCCCGGCAAAAAATTATCTGATTACCAAACCCTTCCTTCACCTCTGACAAGACATCTTGTGAATGTGGGGAATGCCAGGCCTCCACCGTGGTTCAGATTCCACGTTAAACTGTAGGTCCTCCATTTCATCTCACAATCACCCTACCAGAACACATTAGCGTAAGTGCGTATAGCCCGAACGGGTAGTAAGACGCGGTGCTAATAATAATAATAATAATAATAAGTTGACTGTACTTACAAAGCTAACGTATTTTAATTTGTTTAGCGCTATAAGATCACTAGCACCGCGTCTCACTACCCACCCGGGTGATAGGAATATGTAGACCTACTAATTACGCTAACGTGTTAGGGAAGAGAACGGTTTAATTTAGAGGAAGTGTACCTGCATTTGCATGGAGAGGGAGACAGAGAGAGTGTGTGTGTGTGTGTGTGTGTGTGTGTAAAACCATTTAGGGAAAACATACCGTCATTATATCAGACCGGGATTCAAGCCCTGATCTCCACATAATCAGCAGGCCAGAGTGAGAGTAACGCCCTAGACCATTCGGCCACTGAACTGTAGGAACACTGTACTTGATCCGGCCATACTTTTAACACGGTAAAGTTCTCGACAGGCGATGAATACGATTTCTTTATACCTTCTAATTAAGCTAGGTTAGATTGGAGAGATGTGGTGTGCTATTTTAAGCTGCGTCTTACTGCCCATCCGGGATGTGCAGATTTTGACTGCACTAGTGATGTAGGGTCAAGGAAGGAAGAATTTAGAGGAAATGTAGCCACATTTTCTAAAGGGAAAGAGGGGTAAACATTAGGGTAAAGACACCCTCCGTACACACGGATGTGATTAGAACCCCAACCTCACATCACCGAGAAATCAGACTAGATGAGCCAGACAATTGTCATAGAACCCACCTTTGTTGTTTTAATTTATTTGATGGGAGATTCTAGAACTGCATCCAGACTGGCCCACCCAATGGAAAGACCTAGACACAGATGGAAGATAACATTAGCATGGACCTGATCGAGATAGGATGTAGTGAGATGGACTGGATAGAATTAGCTCAAGATAGAGATAGGGTGAAATGAGGGGGACTGGATATAATAATAATAATAATAATAATAATATTTAGCACCACGTCTTACTATCCGTTCGGATTATACGCTTTAAGTACTAATTACTCTAATGGATTGGGAATTGGGAAGGTTGAATTAGAGGAA